>JACDOX010000146.1:1381998-1564838 GCA_014549065.1 Cardinalis cardinalis
CCCCCTGCCCTGAAGATTAGAGAGTTCAGCTGTTGGCACAGCTCCTGGCAGCACCAGTTTCTATCTGTGAGTTTTGTTGTAGTCTGACACCCATTCAGCATAGCTGCAGAGTCTTTCYTGTGCTGTTTCAGGCATCAGGGTTTGTTTGCAGCTTGATTTGGGAGCAGTGGAAGTTCACATTAGGTGCTTTTATTTCGTAGTTTGTACTGGGGCTCTGTGTGTGTGATCTTTGCTGAAGTGCTTGTCAAACTAGAAATCTGCTTCCTGACAGTTCTGTCTTGTCTAGTGCTTTGAAGAGATGCTATCAGGGGAGATAAAAATCTTTGAACTTTCCAGGTTGGATCAGCTGTTAGTAACACACAAAATGTGATSCATTTCTTTGGAAATGTTCTTGCTGAGTCTTCCTGTCTTCAGGCAAACTACTACACTGCAGACTTTGTAGAAGCTGCAAAGAAAGGATTAGCTCTGGGAGATGGAATTTCTGATTTATTACACTTGCCTAGGACATGTATTCCTTACACATAAGTGGGTGGTGGTGAGGAAAAACTGCTTTATTAATCTCCCTAATGACAGTGTACCTGAGTCTCAGAGAAGAGTTTTCACAAGGAGAATGCTGCTCAGTGTGAATTATGTCTAGTAGTGGTGTATTCCAAACTCCTTTGCTTGTTGGCTGTTAAAGACCTTTTTTTTTTTGCCAATGTGGAGATCCCTGGTGAATTTATTCTTGTTAACAATAGGTTTGTTTTCCATAGTTACCTTTCATGCCTCTCTTAGAAGTAGCCCTCTCCTTTTGAGAGCCACCTGGTGAAAGGCTATCAAGAAATCATCTGAGATAATTAGGAGTCTTGCTGTTGGGTTTTTTTTTTTGTGTGTGCTTCTGTTTTCTCCTCTCCCTTACCTTTTGCTGTCATACCCTCTGCAGTTTTGTGCTGTTCTCTCAGTCTGGATGAGCTTCTCTGGTGCTTCCCTTTGGCTCTGCTCCCCAGCCTCTCCCCCCTGCTCTGTCCCTGCTGGCAGCAAAGTGACACTCAGGGACTCCCAGGGTGAAATCCTGGGCTCACTGAGCTTGGTGGCAGAATTCCCACTGACTTCAGCGTGGCCAGGGTTTCACCCTCGAGCTTTGAAGCGTTCGGTGCTTCTGAGCGCCAGCGCTCGTGTGAGCTCTGCTTTCCTCCAGGCACTCTGGTTGCATCAGCAGCCAGAGCAGAAGGAATGGTGTCACGGGGCCACTGGCCTGGGAAAGGAGTTTCTTGGCTCTCAGGTGCTGCATTAGCTTTGCTTCTGAGGGAGTTTTGTGACAAATTTRTCCAAGAGCCTGAGTTATTTCGGCTCTGAGATTGAGCAAGGTTTGCGTCCCATTTTATATTTTTAGTCTTCTGTTAATTTGACTTTTGATTGCTTTAAGTCAAATCACTTAAAAGTGCAGAATCCCCTGGCCAGCTGTGCTTGTTTGTTTTGTGAGCCCGTTTACTTTGTGGCTTACTTTTCATTTCTTGATTGAAGCCTCACAGGACTTGTAATTTAATTGTTTTAAACATTTCATTATATTTCATTACCAGCGTTCACCCTGYTCTTCATAAGGCAATTTTTCTCTTCACTGTTTAATGCTGGCAGTTTTTCCTGAACATGTCAAGACAAGTGTTAAGACAAATGTCATGATTTTATGCTATTTTAATGACAAAACCAGAGTAGAAACAGAAACATATGTAGACAGARGTGGGACAGTATGTGTGTGTTGGGAGGGAGGAGAGGTTTCGAGATGTGGCAAGGCAAATCACACTTGAAAATACTCTCAGAAATGTAATTAGCCATCAGATACACTAAAATWCTTCCCAAAACTCCAGGGTTTTCAGGTGTGTGGGTGGTGGATGGTGGAAGTGGCTGCCTGGCTTGCTCTCTGTGCACATCTGGTTTTGCCTCAGCCACACACAGCAGCGGGCTGGGGCTGAGGTGACAGCATGGCCATTGCTCTGGGGCTGGGAGGMTGGGTCACTTTGCCCCCTTGGCAGCCTCATAAGGGACTCTAAGAGCACTGCCCTGAAAATCCAGAGTTTTTTCTGCTGTAGCTGCAGCGTGGGGCTCTGTGGATGTCGGTTCTGACCACCGCTGGCTGAGAAGTCTGCAGGGAGCTCTGCCTGTCATCTTCTTGTCCTGGGGGTGCTAATCTTCTGTCACCTGGTTGCTTTTTTAACCCTTTCCTTTGAAGGAGGCCTGRAGTAGTTAGACATGAGTGCTGTGGAGGTGAGGAGGGCCTTGCCTTTTGCAGGGAGCAGGGGCTGGGAAGGGCTGGAGCCCGTGTCAGCAAGTGCAGGCTTGCAGCTGGGATGCCTCTGATAGCAGCACTTGGCTTTCTGCAGTGCCAACAGGCTGAGGCTGCCTCAGCAGAGCTGCCACAGGAGTGAATCCCTCTTTTATTTCATTCTGTGGCTTGTTGAAGACAGCATGGCTGCTTGTTGGTGGCTGCTAGCCCGCAGGTTGCCAAACATCCTGCTGGATGCCTTTGCAAAAGCAAAGGAAAATTACAGCTGTGACACAGAGGTGTCTGCAGCTGGTGGAATAAATAGYTGGGCTGAGTGGGGAGCTGCCACCAGAATTCCAGTTTGGGTCTGATTTTTTTATCTTTTGGGTTATTTTTATAAGTACTTGCACAAAGAGTCATCTTCTTAGAATTTCCTCTGGAGCCTGGTCATGGTGGAGTCATGCCTTGATTTCTGCCACAGGGAATTTCTAGAATGTCTTGGTATGAGTCAGAGCTCCAATAATTAAAAAAAAAATAAAATTCCAAAAAGCCTGGGAGCAAAAGTGAATCTTTTTTTTTTTTTKGTGCTGCTTGCAGCTCCTGCAGCTTTTATTGCAGCCAATATGGAGGTGAAAGTGGGTGACACCTYTTAGAGCAAGTGTGCAGTGCAGGAGGAGCTGCAGGACGTGTGGTGCAGTTAGGTGAAATCATCCTGTCAGTATCTGTGCCCTCAGCCACCCCTTTCCCTGCCCTGTTGTGCAGTGGGCTGGTGGTGCAGTGCCCTTGTGTTACCCTGAAGCTGTGAATGCTCAGTGTCAAATGTCAGTGTCTGTTTTTCTCTCTTGGTCCCTCTCTTTGCAGGTGTTCAGAACGGACCTGATCACTGCCATGAAGCTGCATGACTCCTTCCAGCTGAACCCCGACGAGTACTATGTGCTGGCAGATCCCTGGAGGCAGGAGTGGGAAAAGGGAGTTCAGGTGCCAGTTAGCCCAGGGACCATCCCAGAACCAGTAGCCAGGTATCCTTTGGAGGGGTGGGAGCAAATTCACACACGTTTGTGCTGCGTCGCCCTGGCCCCCGTGGCTTCGTTGCGCAGGAAGGTCCTGGCTCTCAGAGGGGAAGAGCAGCCTGGAATCGCCTTTTGGAATGGTCAGAGAGGTCAAGAGTCAGGCCTCTTCTGCCCATGTGAGGCACAAATGTCAGAGGACTGTTTTTGGCAATGGGGTGTGATGAGAGAGCATTAAAAATAGCTTCTATTTTTAAGCCAGACTTGAGCTCACTTAGCGTTGCTGGAAGAGCCCTTGTGTGGTGTTCCCTCTGCTTCTTTCCAAGCCATAGGTTCTTTTCAAGGAACAGTTGGACAAACCAGGCTTAAGGGCTAGAGAAAGCACAGCATTTATTTTGTTTTCATTGGGGCTTTTTTTGTGATTTCTTTTATTAACCCAAGAAATTGATTGTGCAACATTTCAGCTGTTTTAAAAACCATCCAGATGTTCATGTAACTAAATAATGTGAGATTTTCTAGCTCTTATCCAAAAGCCCCTTATTTTCCTTGCCATGTTTGTTACACATAGATACTATTTCCTGTTTCAAATTAAAAACTGCAGTCCTGAGGGCAGGAGTGTGCTGCAGCCCATTTTATGCTTAGTAGGGGTTGGAGAAAATAAGAGCAAGGATTTTTGCCATTTAATCATTCTAGATCTCTTTGAGTCAGTCCAGGCTGGCCCATAAGGCATTACCAAATGACCCACCAGTGCTGGTGGGACCACAGCAGCTCAATCCTTGATACACAGCCAAAAAATTTGTGGTGATGGAGCACTGACTGCTTCTTGTAAGGTCTGTATCTGCCAGCTTTAGCCTTGGGTTCAGGAAAGTTTGTTGGTGTTGTTTTTGTTCTGTGCAGCCGCCTGCAGAGTGCCCCACTAGGAGGGGCCAACCTGCACATCAGGGAAGCCCTGTCCACCCTTCTTCTGAAGGATTGGACATGGAGCTCYGAGGACAAGGTGGCATTGTGCTCTCTGCTCTGCAGTGCAGGAGATGGGAACCCTTTCCCTGTTCCACGCTGACCTCTCCCAGTCCCTGCAGAGGCACACACACACACACGGTGCRTGTGCACTCACACTGCCTGCTCCTCTCTGATTCCTCTGTGCAGGGAGAGCCACACACTCCTGGGGAGAGGAAAAACCTCGCAGGGGATCGATCACTGCCCTCTGTCTGTCAGGGGGGCCTCTGGTGGCTGTAGCAGGTCCAGGTAYTCACTTGGGAGAGAGCTGTTCTCTGCCAAAGGCCAATAGAGATGTTGCTCCAAATTTAAGAGGGTGAGAGGCAGGGAAAGAAGGCAGCACAGGTGTAGGTGTTGGCACAGCAGGCAGCACTCCTTGTTTTCTTGTGTAGTCCTACTGTGCACCTGCTGGTCAGAGGGGCCCTTGGATGCCTGGTTATTGTTCTCTTTGTTCCCTCACAAAATGCTCAGAGAGCCCTGCCCTGGTGCTGCTGGAGTGCAGGAACAGCCCTGAGCCTGACTTTGGGAGGGAAGGGGATGGTTCTGTGCATGGAGTAAGCAGTAGGCAGATGGTAGTTGGTGTAGGATGGGAGCCAAGGCTGTACAGGGAGAACACAGCAGTGAATAAAAGGTAGTGACTGGTGAGGGCAGAGGAGCAGGAGACAGGAGTGAGGCTGTGTGGAGATTCACTGTGAACATGTGCTCAGAATGACAATTCAGCTCAGTGGCTTTCAGTCTGTAGTAAGGATTGCCTTTTTTTGCTTCTTCCTAGCCCAGAAATAAAGCCAGGAAAGGGAGATGTTTTGAGGTCACTGTGCTTGTTTCTTCTGTGCCACTACTGTGGCAAGGTGCTGCCCAGAGGTTATGGTTTCCACAGAGAGGTACTCTGGAAGGAATTAATGGTAAAGAAGATTTGGAGAGAAGTGCCCAGTTTAAAGTACATTCTCTGTGAAGACACAGTAGTCTGTAACATTTGAACACACTGCAATATGACCAGAAGCAGTTTGGGCAGTGCAGTTAGGCTGGCAAGGCCATTCACATTTGTATTCTTCACAGCACCTCAGAAGCTCCAAATTCAGCATTTGGCTCTTGCTCACCATTTCTCTGAAATAAGCTGGAAGAGGGGAAGCTTGAGGGATGTGCAAGACTGAAATAGGTAGAGGATTTACAGATTTCTGTTTGTGCAGATACAACAGCAGCAGATCAGGCTTTCTGCTAGGAGTTAACACACTGGGGGCAGAATAGAGCGGGGTATGGGGGCTGTCCTGCTCCTGGTGGGGCTTAGGCTGCTCCAGGCTGGCAGCACAGGGTGGTGCAATCTCCTCCCTTGTGGCACCAGCGCCCCAAAAATCACCTCCAGTGGTAGTGCAGGAGGCAGGCATTTGGCAGTGTGGCCTGTTGCTCCTGGAGGGACCGGGGTTGTGTTGTGTTGTGAGGTGGGTTTCACCCAAGCTCAATTTCAGTGTGTGCTCTTGACTAACATAAAGGGCAATGTCSTCTACTGAGATAGCCAGGAATACTTTTTTTTCCCTTGAATGTTCTTGTGGTCAGTATTTTAGTTAAAAAAAAAAAAAAAAGTCTTAAACCAGAGTTTAAAGTGTGTGTATATGGCAGCCACTGTGTAAATACAGCGTCCCTGCTTTGGCTTTAAACAAGCGTGAATTTCAGGTAAGAGCAAGCACAGCTCTGTCCTCTAATRTTTAATTTTATTTAGAATTCTGGCCATGAATTGGATATCTAGACAACYCCAGTTAAACCCTTAACTCCAGTTAAGTTCTTACAATGCCCCCAATGAGTTCTGGAAGTGCGTGGAACTGTTTTCCCACCTCAGTGGTGCCCGGTGMTTGCTGGGTGGCCGCCGCTGCTGCTTGTTAGTCGCTTGGAGCGAAGAATTTGGAATTCTGCAGAGCTGAGCCTCKCAGCACTCCTGACGGCCGCCTGCCTTGTCTGTTTCAGGGTGGTGTCTGAGACAAGAGCCGTCACCTTCACGCGGCCCAGGAAGTTCATCGTGTCCTCGGGCGCGGAGCCGCCGGAGCTGGGCTACGTGGACATCCGGACCCTGGCGGACGGCGTGTGCCGCTACGACCTCAACGACGTGGACGTGGCGTGGCTGCAGCTGGCCAACGAGGAGTTCAGGGAAATGGGTGAGCGCTCAGGCATTTGGTGCCTTCGTGTTTCTTTTTGAAGCTGGGAGTCTTAAGGATAATTTCAGGGGGTGCCGGTCGTTGGTTTTWTTGGGGTTTGCGTTGAAGGCGCTTGAGRCAGTAATTTCTGTTTGGACTCGTGTGTTTGTTRTTTCTCATCAGTAAAACAGTCTCATTACTGTGAGTTGGGCAGCTTTTCATTAGAAGGCACAAAATGGCCMAMMMYCTCTTGTTACAAGGTCTTTTAAGACTAAACTATCCAATTRAGAACTGGCACCCRGATTATTTTCCTTTTTAACCTGATAACTGATCTTTGGAAGCATGCAATGCAGMCTTTTCTGCCCAATTATAAAATGCTACCCAGACCCATGWWGAAGAAGGAGGAAGAAGCATGGAGAAGAAATTTAGGAAGACACCTTGTGCTTTCCATCTTGCTTCTATTTACAACATATTAAAAATCCCAAAACTTTAATTTCTCACCAAGTGACACACCTACACTGCTCTCTATAATCTGTTTCACACTTCTGTGGATTTTAGTCTATCTTGAAATCTAGGAAACTTTCTCCATAGATGAGGGTCAAAGTCAGTGCTCCCCTGGGGGTCAGGGCACTCCAGAGCAGACACAGAAATATTCCCAATGCTCTGGGTTTCCATGGGCAGCAGTGGGAAGAAGTAGTAGATGTATGAGGAGATAGTAATCATGTGAGCAGAGCTGATGTGATTAAGCCCTAAGATAGATGTTGATAACTCCTGTGTTGTATCTGCTTAGACCTGGTCAGAATCTGGTCACATGTTTTGTTTTGTTTTTTTCTCTGCTGCTTTCCATCTCACAAAGTTCCCAGTTTGCCATCTTGGTTCTCAAAGGGAGCATCAGAGAGACCACTCTGGTAGTTTTTCCAGGTAGTCCTATTTCATTATTTTAGCTCGTGGTGTTCAGTGCAGAGAAGGCAAGACAAGTTGTTTGGCAGGTTTAGAGAATCTGTGCCAGCAGAGTGGCACAAGGAGTGGGATAGGAAGGAATTCCTGCTCTGATTTATTGGAGGGAGCTCCCAAGCCTCACTCTGCCTGTGTGCTGTAGTTCCAAAACATTGTTTGGCAGAGGGAAAGTGCTGTGCCAGATGAAGGAGGTTTGGACATGTTGGTGAACAGCTTTGGTTTTTGTTTTGGCCCCGTGGCAGTTCCCTGCTTTGGGCTGCAGTTTAGTCAAACATGTTTTACCTGGCTGTAGCCCATTGGTGGCATGGCTGAAGAACTGGTAAACCACAAAGTGACCATTTATAATTCTGTTTCTCCTTTCTAAACCAACACATGAAAGAAACAGATGATGTCTTGGCCTGRTCTCTTATCCAGGCCTTTTTTCCAGATCTCACATCAGCCCTGCTCAGGTTTAGTGCTGGGCTTAGAGGATTTCAGTTTACAATTCCAGAGTTTAGGTTACCTTTCCAGTTACCTTCAGGAGAACAGCAGCAGCAAGTTCCCTTGGCCTTCCTTGGGGTAAAAATGTACTTTTTATTGTTTGTTTGGTATCCTTCTATCCAGTCCATCTGTTTTTTTGCCAAAACCAGAGAAGGGCTCCTATAGTGGGGTGTCAGCAGCACAAGAAGGGGCAGATTTGTATCTCTGCAGGGGAGCCCCATTCTGSTACACCCCCATAACCTTTAAAAGTGGCACAATGAACAGCTAGAATTTGTTGGATCTCAGGTTTTGGTGTMGTTTTTTGGAGTTTGTTTGCTCTAAATCATTACCCACTCAGTTTTGCTGTRTGCAGAGGGAAGGAAATGCTCCTGTCAGTACCAGGCAGTGTTGGAGGTCTTGAAATATGTACATGGGTGCTTGGTCAGACACTGCACACTGCAGRTACTACACATGGGCATTTGAAAAGTGAACCCTAACCCTTTCTGATCTGCACCTGGAGCACTTCCTTATGGTGTTCCTGGGGCCATGAGTTCCCTCTTTTTCCTTTGATCCCTGTAGGAGTGCTTCAGGTACTGAGAACATGCAGTGGTTCTGTAAAAGGRTGACTGTGAGCATCTGAACAGGAGCTGCAGCTCCTGCTCCCCTTTCTGTGACCCTTGCAAATGCACAGGCCTRTCACTGTCAGATTTTCTGAAAGATCCCTTTGCCAGGATTTCTTCTCCTGGGAAGCTGAGAAGCCTGAGAGAAAAATGTAAAAAATAATTATCTGATTGCTTCTCCTGTGTTTGCTGCTTTGGAATGTGRTCTGGACATTGTTTACCAGCAGGTGCATGTTTGATGGGTTTCATGTGAGTTGTTTTCACTTAATGACCAATCACCATCAGCTGTGTCAGACTGAGGATTCAGTCTTGAGTTTTATTATTCATTCTTGCTAAGCCTTCTGTCTGTATCCTTTTTCTTTCTTTAGGATAGCTTAGTATAGCTATAATATAATATAATATAATATAATATAATATAATATAATATAATATAATATAATATAATATAATATAATATAATATAATATAATATAATATAANAATATAATATAATATAATATAATATAATATAATATAATATAATATAATATAATATAATATAATATAATATAATATAATATAATATAATATAAATCAGCCTTCTGAGAGCATRGAGTCGGATTCATCTCTTCCCTCRTCCTGGGGACCCTAAAAACTCMACACAGGCAGTCAGTCACATCTCCAAGGGGCACTTCCAAAGTGAGAGCAGATAGGATTCACTTGGAAGCTGGTGTAAAACCTGCCATCATCTGCTCTGCTGGTGCAGCAGTTCTGGGTTACAGGGCAGAATCCTTTCATCAGCAGGATTCTGGATGTTCCCTCTTGGTGCTTTTCAGCTGCTCAGTTTGGGTAGCATGGGATGCATTGATCCCTGCTGCAGGGATTTACCTGCCAGCCAGGGAAGCTGGAAGTACTTCTGTGGAATGTTTGTCTTCTGATCTGGAGGAGTTAGAGAGGTTGGTTTTTATTCTTTGTTTTGTGGGATTTTTTGGCTCAGTTTTTCACAGGGAAAGCTGAGAGTTTTCTGGTTGAAACACCCATCCTTAGGTTGCATCTCCTCTCTGTCCTGGTTTCAGCTAGGATAGAGCTAATTTCTTCTCAGTAGCTGTTWCAAGTRCTGTGGTTTGGATTTGTAATG
This sequence comes from Cardinalis cardinalis, assembly GCA_014549065.1. NCBI lineage: Eukaryota > Metazoa > Chordata > Aves > Passeriformes > Cardinalidae > Cardinalis > Cardinalis cardinalis. The sequence continues at coordinate 1,391,517 of JACDOX010000146.1, forward strand.
AGAATGGTGTTGATMACACACTGATATTTTGGGGTCTGTGGTTATCCTGAGTCAGGGGCTTTTTTTTCCTTGTTCTTTTCTTTTTTCTTTCATGCTCTGTCAGGGAGGAGGTGAGCAAAAGCAACTGGGAGGGAGCACAGCCTGGACAGATGACCCAAACTGACCAAAGGGATGTTCTCCATGACAGATGGTCATGTCCAGGATATAAACTTGGGGAGTTACCTGAGAAGGGAGGCCTTTCAATTTCCAAACAAATCTGAGTTATAAAATACCACATAATGGGTCTGTGGCTGTGTGTCATGAATAATTTTCCGATGGATGCTGTTGGAAAAGAGCAAATTTCAGATTAGATGCTGCATTTAGTTATTGTCCCATATTTTGATGTTGCATTTATTACAGCTTTTCACTTTTTAAAATGAATTCATTTATTGTTGTAGGCTCTGATAAAGACCTCAGTTGGGATTGCATCCTGTTGGGCTGGGACTTGTGATAAACCAACAGCTTTTGTTAGAAATTGCAGATTCCCTCCCAAGTATCATAGCAGATTTTGTCATTGATTTTCTCCCCCTGCTCCATAACTTTTGGTTCAAAATACTTCCAAATCTTTCATCAAAGAGCCAACATTTGGGTGGCAAAATTGGAGCAAAAGCCATAGATGGTGCTGTCCCAGAAGGACAAGACCAGGAAGCCAGATTCAGTCTTGGAAAGTTTTTCTTAGAATTTGAAGGGCTTGGGCACTCCACTTTTGTTAGTTTAGTACATTTATAAGACAACTTTGCCATTTTTTTTACAGCTTCCCTGGTTTATGCTGGAACAGGAATGAATTCTAGGAATGAAACGTGTCTGTGTGGGGAGTGGCTGTTCAGAAAGCAAGTGGAGCTGGTTGTGGTGATGATCATCGCTCTTTTCTTCAAGTATGTGAACAGCTGCTGTTTTTCAGGGATGCTGGAGCTGGATGAGTGCACCATGGAAAGGGTGATGGAGGAGTTTGAGCAGCGCTGCTACGATAACATGAGCCACGCCATCGAGACGGAGGAAGGGCTGGGCATCGAGTACGACGAGGACGTTGTCTGTGACGTCTGCCAGTCTCCAGATGGGGAGGATGGCAATGAAATGGTGTTCTGTGACAAATGCAATATCTGTGTGCACCAGGTATGGCAGCAGCACGGTGTCAGGTGGTAGCAAACTTTGCTAAAAAGGGGCAATCAGTAGGGACATAGGTGGGGTTTATTCCAGAGAGCTGTGCTAAGGAGGCACTGCTGTGTGAYGCCTTTCTGTGGTAGTTCAGAAATTTTCTTCACCTAAAGGACACAGATTTAGCCTGTTCCCATGGATGCATCTTACTCTGGCAAGTGCCTTCCCATCAGCCYGTCCTTCCTTCCCAGCTTTAACAAGTTTCTGTTGTCAGTCAGTGTTTGGAAACATTGCTGGTTGAATATGARCCAGCAGCGTGCCTAGGTGCCAAGAAGGCCAATGGCATCCTGGCCTGCATTAGGAATKGTGTGGCCAGCAGGAGCAGGGAGGTCATTCTTCCCCTGTACTCGGTGCTGATGAGGCCACACCTTGAGTGCTGTGTCCTGTTCTGGCCCCTCAGTTTAGGAAGGATGTTGAGATGCTTTAGTGCATCCAGAGAAGGGCAGCAAGGCTGGTGAGGGGTTTGGAACACAAGCTCTGTGAGAAACCTTTGAAGGAACTGGAGTTGTTTAGCCTGGARAAGAGGAGGCTTAGGGGTGACCTTATTGCTCTCTACACCTTCCTGAAGGGAGGCTGTAGACRGGTGGGGATCAGTCTCTTCCACCAGGCAGCACTGACARAGGACACAGTCTCAAGCTGCGTCAGGGAAGGTACAGGTTGGATATTAGGAAAAGATTTTTCACCAAAAGAATAATAAAGSACTGRAATGCTCTTCCCAGGGRGGTGGTAGAATCACCATCTCTGGATGTGTTTAAAAAAAGACTGGACGTGGCACTTGGTGCTAKAGTMTAGTTGAAGTATTAGGGTATRGGTTGRACTCGAGGATCTTAGAGGTCTCTCCCAACCTCACCATTCTGTGATAGAGGATCAGGCCTGTGTACAAGCGACTAGCTCTAAGTACAAGTGACTATCCCACAAGATACACTGAGCAAAGTTGGTGTTTTCAGACCTGTAGGGTTTCTCTGACCACATCAAACCTGCAACTTAAGCGCGTTAAAGCCGATGGTAATCGGGATGGAGGGCTCCGTAAGGACGCGATCTTCTGAAAAACCTGCCCTTGATTATTTCGCCATCCTGCACTTTTCCCTCTGAGTAAAAGTAACTTGGAGAGAGAGAGAGATGTGTGAGGCTGCGTGTAGAAGAATCACCGAGGTGTTTGCTGTGCTCTCCTTGTCCYGCAGGCGTGCTACGGGATCCTGAAGGTGCCCGAGGGCAGCTGGCTGTGCCGCACCTGCGCGCTCGGCGTCCGGCCCAAGTGCCTGCTGTGCCCCAAGAAGGGCGGCGCCATGAAGCCCACCCGCAGCGGCACCAAGTGGGTGCACGTCAGCTGTGCTCTCTGGATCCCAGAGGTGGGTGCTGCGTGCTTCTTGGAACCCTGAGTGCTGGGAATTGCAGACTTTCTGTGCTGACCCCCCCCCAAGAAAACCCGTCATTTGACCTGAGGCCGTGGCGACGTTTCCAGAACTGAATTGTAAAAGTCGTAGAGCTGGGATTATGGGCGTGTAGTTTGAGTGGAAGTGTTTAATACCACATGGTGGAAAACTTRAGAGTTYAAGGTTTTAGAATATAGTAATATATATAAAGCAAGATGGAGGTTTGGTCCTCCTTCTTCACCTTCTTCTTCATGGGTTTGGGTGGTTTTGTGTAATTGGACACGTTGTGGACTTTGAGTCCACATTGTGGACTTTGAGTGATTAGTTATTGGGTTAAAAGTWAAAATAATTTAGGTGTCATTTCTTAATTGGACACTTTATCCTTAAAGGCCTTGTAGAGAGAGCGATACAGCTCCATTTTTTAGTTTGTTASAGTGAAGTATKGTAGAACTCACAGTTTGTGAGTCTCTAATATAGTTAAAAACTAATAAACCTCTGAGTCTGAACAGGAAATACTGTCTTGCTCATTTAATCCTGACCCTGGCAAAAAAAAGAAGACTCCACAGGTGCTGGTCCTGGGATTCTGGGAGAGGAAAAAAACCTCCTTAAAGCATTATTCTTCAAAATGGAGTATAAAAGCTTCTTGGTTAGGTAAAAAGTCTGGCAGGGGATGATGCTTCACCTGTAAAGAAACTAATTAAATCCCTTTTGTCAATCAGAATTAGGCCTTGGAAAATGAGGCCTTTGCTGCTGGCAAAGCTCATTTAACAAGGACACCAGATACCATTTCACTTTGTAAACAGAACATTAAAGGTGAATCAGGAAAGTTTGACTGTGAGAACCCACAGGAATTCTGTCAGATTCAAAGTGTTCATCCTGTATGATAATCCTAAATTGGTGGGCTTCACCTTGAAACTGGTTGGATTGTTCCAACCAAAGTGAGAAACTGTTTTTTTTTTTTTAAAGGATTTTAGATCCTGATTAAATGAGGCATTTGGGACACACTAAGTTGTGTATACACACAAGGAATTTGGCTTCTTTAATAAAATTGTTCTCTTTTCAGTTAACAGTGTCGTAGTCCCTCCAGGTTTTTGACCATTTTTCTCTTAGGTGAGCATCGGAAGCCCTGAAAAAATGGAACCCATCACTAAAGTTTCCCACATTCCCAGCAGTAGGTGGGCATTGGTGTGCAGCCTTTGTAATGAGAAAGTTGGAGCTTCTATACAGGTAATTTAACCACATAAATATCCACATGTGTTTTCTTTTGTTAGTTTTTAGTAGATAGGAAAATGTGTTGCTGGTTGTTACTGACCTGATCTGCACCAGAACATTTTACACTGGGCAGTGTTGCTTCATGTGCATATTTATTTTAGRTTGTTAGCTGTAAGGCACCTGTAGACCCTTTACAGTGGAAAACCAYTCAGAAATGTTAAATAATCCTTTTAAAGAAAAAATTTAAAATCTGGAAAGACTGAGAAAACATGTTACCAAACCTCAGATTTTTGACATAGGAGACACTGGGACAACAGACAAGATGTTGATCTCCTTTACTTGAGAATAAATGATGAGGGAGTGTAAGGACATTCAGAAAAAGAGAGTAAGATGTAACTTAGCATTGTGGTGATGGTCCTCATCCTCAGAGCACTTCCAGCAGCAAAACAATCCTCAGGAAGCTCCCTGAGACAGAGAGGGATGATACTACAGTCTCATAAGGAGGCTGAAGTAAAGCTCTTTCTTCTGGGACTAGCCTAGTGTTACAGGATCCACGGTGGTCAGACCAGCATTAGGACACAAAAATTACTTTGAAATGAGTTTATCCCCGTTTCCCTTTTCTCCTCTGCCCCAAGTTACTTGATTGAGGCTGCCAGGAGGAGCTGTAAATCAGCAACACAGCAGTAGTTCCAGTGAAACCTATCACAGCCCCCCTCCATGTGAGGAATGTATGAAAYAGTAAGTGTTAACTAGAGAAAATAAATCTGTCCACAGCATATAAATTTGAACCATAATCCCTCCTTGCAGGGCCATCCCCTTCCTCTTGGCTGCTGTTAGGTAGCTGAAGCTGTTTTGGTCTGTTCTCCAGGCCACCTTCTGATGTGTGCACAACAATTAGGAAAAGTGGCAGCTGGAAGTGTTTGTCAGGCTGGTCAGGGAGCAGCTGCAATACCCTGGGAAAAGCAAGATTGCTTACTCCCCCAGGTTCAGCAGATTTCCTCCCAGTGAGACAGGCTTTCCTCTCTTCTCCCAACAAAACATGAGCTGCAGTAAGAGCTAATTATGGCCAGAGCACTTCTCTGTACTGCCCAGTGTTCCAGTTGGGATGCTCCTGGCCTGCTTGTTAGTAGGAGAGGAAAGGGCAAAAGATGCTTTGGTATTTTTAAATTCCTTTTATGTGTTGCTTTTATTAAAGACTGCTCATTTGAAACCTGTGCAGTTTAAACCCTGCCATACCTTTGTAAGCCATCTGGCTGCTGAGTCAACCTGAGCAGGAAAACCCAGGGGGGAGAGAGATTTGGCTTCTTTACAAAGCACTGTATAAACATCCCAGTGCACTGTGTTGCTCTTTCAGGGTCAGTGGCTTGGGTTAAACAGAGTTTTGTTTCCTAGTTAGGAGCACTAATGCTCATTTCCACTTCAAATCCTGTTCAGCAGAGGTGTGAGTGGGTCCAAACACATRTGTACGTGTGTTTGTGTATACATACATATTTATATGTATTTAAACCTTTCAGTTGGTGGCTGGTGGTATGTATGATAGAGTTTTGCAAAAGGAAATTAGATAGAATGGAAATGAAGTGCTAAATCAGCTGAACTAGTGCCCATCACTCTATGATGGCTGAGTTCACTAGTAGGAAGAAAAATGACAACATTTGAATTTCCTGTTCTCCTCCTCTCCAAGGTGAAGTGAAGGCTGTGAAATGAAGTAATGGTTGACAGTGATTTAATACCTGACATTATAAAATCGGGATATTGGGGGAAAAAATTCCCTTTGGTTGAGGCCTTTTGGATAGCATGGGTCCAGGTGCTGGGAAAGACTTTTAATTAAAAGTCTCAGACTGGCCTGGAGCCACCACAATGTTTTTTCTTCCCCCTGGTGCTGGCACATTCCAAAGGGGAACGCTTTACTTCGGTAACGGTCCTGTGCACAAGTGGCTCTGGTGTCACTGGGAATGTTCCTCTTGTGGCTTTTTGTGCATGGAATAGCRTGGTGGGGCTGGAGGGGGGTTAAACATTCCTGTCCCTCTGGGCCACTCGATCCTTGGCTGGCCTGAAAGCCCTAAGTCATAACYCTAATTAAAGGGAGCAAGGAAGCGCGTGCGGCTCAGAGGCAGAGCACGGTGACAGGGTTCTCCCAGAGCAGCTCTGATTTCTCCAACAGTTCTAGGCAGTGTGGCTTCTTAACTTTTATATTTATTTGGTAAATTGTAATTTATTTTCTCTAGTGTTCAGTGAAGAACTGCAGAACAGCCTTTCACGTCACCTGCGCCTTCGACCGCGGCTTGGAGATGAAGACCATCCTGGCAGAGAACGACGAGGTGAAGTTCAAGTCCTACTGTCCCAAGCACAGCTCCACCAAGAAAGCGGACGCTGAGACTTTGAGTGAAAGCCCAGCTCAGGAGACCAGGAATGGGATTCAGGACACCTCCCTTCCTGCCCACATGGACCCTTTCCACAGCATGGATCAAAACCAGGAGGAGGCCCACAGGGTCAGCTTCCGCAAGCAGAAGCTCCAGCAGCTGGAGGACGAGTTCTACACCTTCGTTGAGTCTTTGGAAGTGGCCAAAGTGCTGCGGCTGCCTGAGGAGCCCGTGGAATTCCTTTACCAGTACTGGAAACTGAAGAGGAAATCCAATTTCAATAAGCCTTTGATTACCCCAAAGAAGGATGAGGAGGACAATCTGGCTAAACGGGAGCAGGACGTTCTGTTCAGGAGGCTGCAGCTCTTCACACACCTCCGGCAGGACCTGGAGCGGGTAAGCCCTGGCACTGCCYGTGCTGGCCACAGTTAGCTGAGTTCCCAGACTGGGCTGCAGCTCAGCTCAGAGCTGTGCTGTCAGGCAAGGCCATTAACACTAAATTTCTCCAGGGCACAGCAATTGCCCTTTGCACACAGAGGTCAGTCACGGGGCCAGCAGGTCTTGGCGTGTAGCGTTCAATCACCTGCAACTGCACTGTCGTGTTTTTGCTCGTGCCTTTTTACTGATTAACTCTGACTGTACTGCAGCCCCCAGCTGAAGCCTTTTCAGCCTTTCAGGGCTTTCCATGCTCCTTTCACCCAGTGAAAAGGATGATGAAACTTACCTTGTTTTGCAGCAGATCTGTTTTTCATTGGCATACCAGAGTAGGACGATCAGCGTAGGTTTGGGAGGTAACTGATGTTTGATTTATATARGTTTGGAATGTTTGAAGAACAGTTCAGTAGGATCAGTTTGGTGTTTCAAATTCCTGAATTCCTTTCTTTTTGGGTTAATTTAGGAGCTCTTAGAGCYACAAAGAACACTGAAATTAGTTTTTCACGTCCCTGCAGCACGTGGCTCATGTGGGCCATGGATGAAGGCCAGCTCAGGAGGTCCTACCTCAGTAACCTGTAGGTGAACCAGAGCCTCTCTTTCATAATGCTGCCTAATCTTTAAATCAGGACAGCAGGTTCTCATGGATGTACTGCATCCTTTGTAAGGAACCCTGATGCCTAATTACTCTTGCAATGAATTGCTGTAGTTTTTGATTTTTCTCCTAGTTTCAGCTCCAGCCCATGGCCCTTCTGTAGCTGTTCAGATGGCCCAGATCCTAGCTGTTCTCTGGGATCTGTTATTCCTGCTCCATGTGCTCAAGCTTTCTTGTCATCTTCTCTTTGATCAGCTAAATAATTCGAGTTTGTAACTATGTTCTCTGGATCTTAAATTATTGTGTGTGAATCCTTTCATTTCTAAATGCGATGTCAAAACAGGATACATGATTTTAGTAATATTTCAATGTTTTACGACTCTGTTCCCACTGATTGTACATTCAAGATAATTGGGATTTTAAAAAAGGGACCTTTGCCCAAACAAACACACTKGTTACATTTCTCCACATCAGGCCACAAGGTTGTAATTCACAGGGCACCACCTTGCACCACTGAGAGAGGAGCCTTAGAATCATCCACCTGTGCTTCTCAGTCATTCCCTCATCTGGGAAGTATTAAATACTGAGTACATTCTAGGATTTCCAACATTTCCCTAGATTTCGTGTGTCTGTGACTCAGGTCTTTGTAGAAGTTACTTCTGTGCTGTGGTTCTCCAAATCTGATGGAATAATCTGTCAATTAAATTGCCTGTCAATTCAACAGATAATTTGTCAGTTAAGCAGACTGTTCTCTAAGAATTGTGTTGAAGGCAGGTGAATTTAAGCTGTTTAAATTTTAAAATTAAATTGTTTAAATTTCAGTTGTACACCATTTATTTAAAAGGTGTGTAGTACTCCAGCTGAATTAATCCAAAGCACAGGTAGGGCAGTATCCTGGGAATACAATTCCTGTAAAACCCACGCCCTTGCTGTCTTCCAGGTGCGTAACCTCACTTACATGGTGACGCGGAGAGAAAAAATCAAGAGATCTGTTTGCAAAGTTCAGGAACAGATATTCAACAGCTACACAAAGCAGTTGGAACAAGAAAGAGTTTCAGGTACGCCTCAGTGTTCCCTTCCTCGTGTCAGAGCACAGGGACAAGGTTTGCTTACAGGCTGTGAAGGACAAGCAGGGCCTCATTTGTTCTCATTTCATTCCTCAGAAAGATGAATACCTTCAAAATTCCTGCAGTGGCCAGATTATCCTTGAAGTATTGAGTAACTGGTATACCATATTTTAGATAGCATCAGAGAGATCCACTTGCTGGTTGCTTTTTGCCTCTGTCTCTGAGGACAGAGGAGTGTTAGGACTTGTGTTTGCTACAAGTGTAATTAGGTGCAGGTACAGGAAGATGAAACCATGACATAGCCACAGAGTTGTCACCTAAAAGTGCAGGACAGGCAGCCAAATACCCATTTCTGACGTGAACACGTCAGGCATGAGGAGCAGAGTTAAAACAGGTACACTGCAAACTGGTGTTTATCTCCACAGCTGTGGGATTGCTTGACTTGAACTTAGTTTGCTTCCACGCAGGTGTGCCTTCCTCGTTCTCCTCCATGGAAAGCACGGTGCTGTTCAACAGCCCGTCGCTGGGCCCCGACGCCCCCAAGATCGAGGACCTGAAGTGGCATTCTGCGTTCTTCAGGAAGCAGATGGGCACTTCTCTGGCCCGCTCCTTGAAGAAACCCCACAAGAGGGACAGGGTAAGAGACAGGTCTGGGAACGACAGCAAATCCCTGCTGGGACAGCCCAGCCCAAGGGAAGGAGGTGCAGCTCCAGGCAGCTTTTTCAGTTTTGACAAGCCCTTGGCCGAGACGCGGGTCGGGTCGGCGCAGCAGAAGAACGGCGTCGTTCTAGCRGAGCACAGGAAGAGAAGGGACAATCGCCCGCAGTGCGAGGGGGCGAAGGCAGAGCTGAAGGAAAAGACTCCCAAACACAACCACAAACCCCTGAGACCCACGGAACTCTCTCAGAGGCAGCTGGAGAACAAAAGGGCTGTGAACCACTCCGGTGGGAGGTCAGCAGCGCCTGGCACTCGGAGGGATATAGTGCCTAAATGCAACGGGGCTCTGGTCAAAGTGAACTCTAATCAGACTGTAGTTAAAGTGCCTACCGCGCCCACGAGCCCGGGGAAAAACTGGGGCGGGTTCCGAATTCCAAAGAAGGGGGAGAGGCAGCAGCAGGGCGAGAGCCTGGAGGAGGCCTGCCGCCAGAACTCGGGCTACCCCTACCTGGGCGGCGTGGGCAGAGTTGCAGCCAAGGAGAGGACAAAGAGCAAGCTAAAGCCTGACAGTGAGAACGATGGCTACGTCCCCGACGCCGAAATGAGCGACTCGGAGCCAGAAGTGGCTGAGAAGAAGTGCAGGCAGCAGMGGCTCAGCCCCAGCAGCAGCAGCATCGGCAGGAGGACGGACATTATTCGGAGGAGCATCCTGGCCWCCTGACTGGACACAGGGACGGGGTCACCAGAGTCACACTGCCTACAAGCCAACTCCACCTTACCCATCGGTGTGAGAGAGGAGCATTCTTAGAGCTACAGACTGACAAAATGAAAGCCCATTTTTCTGAGTTGTATAAGTATGTTTACATGCACTTAAAGCTGTTTTAAGCTCTTTGGTTTTTTTGTTTGTTTTTTTTTTTTTTTATTTCCTCTGCACCATCCACACCCCCTCACCCTCCCCATTTCTGTGAGAAGGTTGAATCTCCCTTATTTGCAATTTGAGTAAGCAGAAGAGTGACATCACTACTAAAACTGGAGTTGGGATGCACACAACTCAAAAAAAATCTTTTACAAGGGGCTGGGGGAGAGCAGGAGGAATCAGGCTTCGTTCATCCCTTCTAGCTAAAAGGCACTGAAAATTTTACTCCCTTCCCCTGACTTCTGGAAAAGCACAAGCTCTTAATTTAACTGGTGTCTATTGAATGGAAGATGGTTTTAGACCATCCTGCACTGCACTGGTAAGTCCCATGACAAATGCTCCCCGTCCCTGGGCAGGGGCTGCTCTCTCTCCTCTCTTTGCAGAGTGTGTTCTGTTGTGTTCAGTTTGAGCACAGGTGGCAGCTCAAACCCCTCCCTGTGCTCCAGAGTTTACATGTCAGTGATGACCAGGCACAGCCAGATGTTGCACTGGAGGAGGAGGAGGGGACAGGGCAGGGCTTGAGAGATTGGGACTGACACCAAGGATGTTCCCAAGTGGCTCAGTTCTGAGCAAGGGACAGGTTTGGGGGCTCCAGCACTCCGTGGAATAACCTGTCACCCATGGTCAGGCACCTGCCTTAGGGAGTGTGATGACAATTCCAGACAGAAGTTTTCTRTGGCACTAGGTAGGAGGATTTCCCAAAGGCCACCACAGATGCACTAATGATATGTACTGGGAGAATCAGGCTTATGACACTAAAAGGTTGCTTTAAATGGACACAAATATATATTTTTAAGTAGGATAAAACTCAAAGGCAATACGTTGTGATTAGCTCTTTACAGGCAAGCAAAGAAAAAACTATTTCGTTCTATGATGGATTAGATTTGATGGAAAAGGGAACTTGTATTCTGACTGTGTACTTTTTTAATAATTGCAAGTGGCAATAATGAGTAAGCTGTGAGCAATAATCTGAACAGGTTGTGAGGATACTGTTTTGTACTGAGTGCACACACTGCAGTGGAGCATGAAGAGCCTGTCCATTTTGGAATTCTTCATAGATGTAGGAGAGGCATGTACTGGTGAAAAAGCAGCAGCAGCAATGTGTTAAAGACAGGCATAAAGAACCTCCTTCTCCTCCCCTTTCCCACTCCCAGCCTGCTGTTGTGGCATCCACTCACCTTGGAATGCCCAACCCTTGCCTCCCGAGGAGGGAACACTGACAGCACAGAATTCCTCTGCCTTAGGACTGAGGATTCAATCAGAAAGTAAAAAAGGCTTAACACCCTATCTTGCTATGCAAGTTAATGTTATCAATTAAATATTTCACCAGAATGCATCCCTCTTTTAAAACTCTTAAGTCTTAACCTTTTGAGGAAGGGGAATTTTATGTAAGATAATACACTTTCAAAATCCTGTTGCTGGTCCCAAGTCCCAAGAATAAATACATRATTCACAGAGGTGAAAGGCAGGCAGGGCACTGGTGACTGAGGAGGGTACATAGCCACTCTTGGGATGTCTTCAAAGTATAAACAGCAGACAGAGAAAAGGTAAAAGCCAGTAACTTCTACTCAACATCCAGCAACATTCTCCAGACAGGCACTGGTATTTTCTGTAAGAAAGCAGCTCATGACCACACAGGAATTGTCAAGCCATAGATGGAATACCCTAAATTTGGATTCTGAGTAAACCTTTAACCTCACCCCCCTTGGCCAGAGGTACCTTGTTAATTTGCACTATATGATGAACACSTGTGCTGTGCAGAGTGAATGCCTTAGCTGCTTTGTCCCCTGGCACTGAGGGCAGGAAGCTTTGTGAGGTTTCCAGTGGAGCTGACCCCAAACCAAAAAGGCTGTGGTACGACCAGCTCTGTAGGTTCCTTTTGTCCCTGTGCTCAGCCCTCAGCAGGAGGTGCTGCAGGTACTGCAGTGACAAACCCACCCCTGTGTTTTACTGGGATTTGCTGGATTTCTGTTTCCAAGTGTGACCTTTCCTTGTGCTGACTGACCAAGAGATCTTGGATATGATCCRTGTGTTCTGTCCCACCGTAGGCTAGTTGAACGTCTGTAGAGTTGCCTGGAATGCCATTTGTTAGGTTACAAACTCACACAGMTCTAAATGAAGGGTTCATGTTGTGTACAAATCTTGATTTCAGAAGTTTGAGACAATTGTGATGACATTTGTAAAACTTGTACAGATTTTTCACTATGTGCCTAGCTTTGGTGTCCATTCAGCTGAAATTAATTAAAAAGGTGCATGAAGAGAAACAGAAATAAAAAAGTATATGTAGAGATGACTATTTTATATTACATGGCCCAATCCTGTATTTATTTTCTCCCTTTTTTGAAGTATTTCTAAAGACCTAGTTGAAACAGCTGTATTTTTTGTTAAAATATTCTGTAGAATTGTGCCTTTTGTCTGTATGTGAATAAATGCTGTACATTTTTGCAGTATCCTTGCCAGCAGTGGTTTAGACCTCCCTGTATTTGTATTTGGGTTCTTACAAAAACACTTCACTGCAATGGTCTGAACAGCTTTCATGGATTAGTACAGGTATCACCATGCACACTACAGCTGAAGATTTTGTAAATTTTTAAGGTTTTTCAGGTTTTTTTGTTACTGACARTTGTGCCCATCCCATCAACAGCACACTGAGTGGTTTTTCCCTGGCATCCTCCCAGAGATGTTGCTTACCTCAAAACATTTACATTTTTAGACAGAGGATGTCCTTGCACAGTCCATGATCTCTGTACTTATTCCACTGGAGAAGGAACCTGAGCTTTGAATCTGTGGATCTTTGGGATAATCAGGCTGAAAGTTCATTCACACTCTGAACTGGCTGGGGTCATGCATTACTGAGGGAACATTTTCTTGTACAGCAGGATTTCCAGGAGATGAGGATTCCTCTAAATTTCAGATGGAGAAATATGGAATGGATGTGGTGCCAAGCAAGAAAAGGCTGTGAAAGGACACCCTGAGCAAAYCCATCTTGAAAAAACCAGATCTCCCAGTTTGGGAGCAACATGGGAACAGCCTCCTCTAGCCACCTCAGGGAAATAAAGGAGTTGGTGGGTCTGTGATGAGCCCCATGTCACCACATTCCTCTTTGTGACCAGGACAGAAACCTTTTCCTTTCCTGTGTCAYCTGCTGGAATTGCTCTGCTGCCCCTTGCTTTGAGTCATCCCTGCAGTTCCTGTTCTGGCAAACAGCCACAGGCAGGAGCTGCACCCCAAGGTGAAATGAATATTCCCATCATTAACAGAGAAGCCTGCAGGTGCCCTTCTGTGCCTCCAGGAACAAATACCCAAATCCTGAGGAGTGCCTGCCCCTTCCAGCCAGGTTTCACTTCACAGCCAGAGCCTGCCTTTGAGGAGTGAAGGGGATTAATGGCTCCCACAAAATCTTCCAGGTGGCCTGTCATCATCTCAGCTGTGCATTATGCAAATGGAAACAAGGTGCCTGCTACTTCCCTGCCTCTGTAGCACTCTGCTGAGTGATGAAAACCTCRCCCAAACAGACACTTGGAGCTTCTGAAAAATGTATCCGTGTTGTTTCAGAGAATCTTCCACCTCTTTTAACCAAAATTGAGATTTAGAGATTGCAGTGGATACAGGCATCGATCAAGAAGAAAAAGCAACCACTCTAGGAACTAGTGGCATTTCCTGCAGCAAGCAGGAATTGTTTCTGAGGGTGGATCCATCTTGCAGGCTCTACCTGAACAGCCAAGATTTCAGGAGGCAGCACAGAGTCTTGTTTCCACAGGGAGATCAGCTCAGCTCTGTCCTCTGAAATGCAAATATGGTGAAGATCCACTGCCATGGGCCCAAATGAGACATTTCCATCAAGCACTACCCAGCAGCTGAATGAGAGGTTAGAAACCAGAGCTGCACTCTTCACATTTAAGTGGAAGGACAGGCAATTATGTCAGTTAAGGCCAAGATGTGAGCACTTACAAAATCAGTGCAACACCTTTCAAATGCTTGTAATATATGCTAAAAGAGAAAATGGACTTTGGCTGTAATTGTACCMTGATAGCTATGACCTGTCTCAACTATCAAAAAAAACCCCATGTACAAGAGGATTCCCACATCTTGGCATCTGTGCAACTGAAACCCACTATTTCAAAGGGCATAAGGGCTGGGTGACTTCACCTTGGTGCAAATTGAAGTAAGAGAATGGGATTTCCCAGATAYGTCCAAAGCAAGGGAGCAGACCAACAGAGAGGCAAGGAATTGTAAAATAATTATGAAATTAATAGTACATTAAGAAGAAAAAGCACAACTGCAGGAAGATGACAGAGCTTAGGAATGAGCTGAGTAGCCACAGCAGCATTTTCATTATGACCTGCACCTTAGGGCTATCCAACCAAACCAAACTGAATTCTTTACACTGGAAGGCAACAGAGGCGTTGTGGAGCTCAAACACTGACCAACAAAAGAGCAGCTCTGGCACTCMTGCTGTAATGAGTCTAATTATAATTCACAAAGGACCTTCAAATTGTTCCCAAGTTACCTGCACTATACAGAACAATTAAAAAGATACTGACTGCACATGAGCAAAGCCAAGATGAATTTCAACAGAGTGCTATGTACTCCCTGTACACAGTCTCGTCACAGTTGGAGCTACTGGATTTTAGACCAGAAAACCCTGAATGTGCCACAGCACTGTGCCAGATTTTTTCATTTGCTACATTAAAGGACTTGAATGACAACATTTTGCAGACTTCTTGCAATATTTATTGTGCATACAGAGACAGGACCTTCATCCACTCCTTTTCTTACCAGAATTTAAGTTTCACAAGCCTTGTGGTGTGCTTTTGACTGTAGTGCTCCAATATGAAGTTTCTCCAGCAACCCTCCTAACTCCCAACATRAATGGGAGTTGATAAAGGAATGATAAAAACAGGTGTTTAAATAGTTTCCAGATCCTTCAGGGAAGCAGCTTTTTTATTCTGTGTAGTTATCAGGCTGAGCTGTAATGAAACAGAAGCAGGTGATAGCTTCATAATAATTCTTTGTAGGATCAAAGGAGCAGTAACAGTAGAACTTCCATACTGATTGTGTCATGAAGGAGGGGGAACAAGCACAGGCAGTGTGAATTTGGGATGAACAGCAGAATTTACAATGTACACTGTAGATGACTACTGCTTTTGTCTTATTTCAGATCCCAGAGAACACAAGATGATAGGTAGCAGGAATGCACTTTAAAAGACACCTATAGGATAGGTGTTTTAAATTTGTGCAAACATTATCTTGTCTGTTTTATGTTTCTTACTGACTCACTATTACTTCAGAATAAGCTAAGATTYACAGTCAGTGAACTGACCACAATAAAAGTGTAATTTCTAGGCTCCCTSCTAGTCCAGCTCTAGTCTATATCTGATAGAATTTTACAGTGAAGGTGGATMATGTAGTGAAAACACACAATCCAGAAAGCAGCCCTCAGCCTACAGGTTAGGAATAGAGAGAATCATTACTCTGATGGAATTCACAGGTGAACATTCAGCCTTCTGGAGCCTAGGAGAGAGTAAATAGCCAGATTCAGAAGAGGGGACGTTCTTGCAGCACTACTGGAGACCTTTAGCAGAGAAAGTGCCAGCATGTGTTTTTTTGGGGTGGAGAGAAAAAGGAAGGGGCTTGGCTCTGCAGTTCTGAAGTCACCAGAGAGCAGCCAGGCCTCTGCACTAACCTCAGCCACAAGGGCAGGGCAGTTCTGAAGTTCTGGCAACAGCATTTGGGCTGCACACCATCAGATCTCTCTGTTATCCTTCAGAGAAAGCCTGGTGAGGAACAGCTAATTCCCAATGYTTCCAGGAACAGCAAGACCTCTTCCTCTGTGGGCACCAAGGCCATGAGTTTATTCCCTTGAAATGTGACATAAGGATGTTTGGGGTTTTATGGGAAGACAGCGTCTTAGAAGCATTAGAGCTAAACAGATCCACATAAAAAACAGGAGGTTAAAAAAAAATTCCTCTTTCAGAGCAAATCTTTAGCAGCTGAATAGACCTTGTCATGACAGAGAGCATTTAGAGCCAGGAACCACAGCTTATGTTATGACAGCTTGGCAGCTATGCCCATTTATTCACTGCTGTTGGGAAAAAAAYTGCCATTTGTCCTAACTGAGCAATTTAGGTCAGCCAAACATCTCTCCTCTCTGCAGCTCACATGGGGTCACCCACATTAACAAGCTGTAATTTGCAAATGGTTTTCCTAAATCACTGTAAAAAAAAAAAGCAGGAGGCAGAAAGACCATCTTTACTTAATAGGAGGCCAACTTGAGTAATGAACTTCCTTGGCAAAAAAAATGAACTCAGTGTATAAACCCCCGTGGGATTTGCTTCAAGTTGTACAGCTGAAACACTATGGAAAAATTGAATACCAAGAGGAATACACTCTCTCTCCTTTACCTCTCCAATGGCCTGGAAATAAACAGGCATTTCCTACTCTGCACGATTTTTACCACTGCAGGAGCTGCTGCAGCTGTTGCACACAGCCAAGGGTAACYGCAGTGGGTGCACTCCAGCAGACCAGCAAACAGGAGCTACAGTTATTTAAAGGTTTTTTTGTCTTAGTGCTGACTTGCCACGTACACCTTCATGCACACATTTTTAACCTTGCAGGTTTCATTCGTATCAAATTCCACAAACAAACCTAAGCTGTCAAATAAACATCCTGTCAGAAGGTGACATGTCCAAAATCCAAACTTGTTAAAGTACTGTTGGTAATAATGCTCATCAGGGATCACCTCTGCCTGAGGAATGATGCACAGTGAGTACTTTTGCACATTCCATGTGCTTGGATAAGACTTTTTGTGAGCTGGGTACCTGCTGGGATGCTGTGGCTGCTCTCTGTTCTGCCTGGCTCAGCCGCCTCTGCAGCCTGTCGATGTATTCCCGATACTCCATCATCAACGTCTCATCCTGTGGGAACACAATCCCTCATCACAGTGCCAAGTTCTTTTTCACTCAACCCACTCATTCRGTGGATAAAGTAGCAAAAAACAGCTTAGCACAAGAGCAATGTCAGAAGTGGAACTGTTTTCCCCTTACAATAAAAGCCTGAGGACAAACTGCTGACACATTATAGAGAATTTCCAGCTCAAATGTGACATCATCTGACTTTTCCAATCAAYCAATCTGCAGGAGAACTTTTACTCATTTCACCACCTTGAAGCAAGATGGATAAAGGCTAACATTTTAATTCAGGCTATTTAATCCATGCAACTTTACAAAGAAAATGTTTTAGCTATTTAGCTCAGAAGAAAGAGGAATACAGTAGATAATACAAATGGGATGATAAACCTGCTGTAGATTTCCTCTCTTCCCTTCAAAGGGTCTGTAAAAAGCCTTTCTTAAACAACCTTTACTTACTTCTCATATCATTTTTTCCTCTAAATAACACAGCACTACAAAAAAAAACCAAGACAGAAGGACTTATCCTGCATAGAACTGGATGTCATCTCAGATTTATAAGGCTGACAGGAAAGCCCTTTTCTAAAGTGCCCATTAATTATTGAACAATGCACATTCCAAAACAACCCTGCCCTTCATCTTTAATGGATAATGCTTTTAGCTATATTCATATATGGACATAGAATGTAAATTCTGCATACACACAGAACGTGGAGAACTTGGTGTCTGAATGTGCCACATTATCCATAATCCCAGTGTGCCTGGGATTCACAGGCAGAAGTTAAGTTCAGAAACATTTCCTGAAATTTGTCCAGAATTGCTAGATTAGTCACTTAGAAAGACAGAAAGATGATTTCCCCTTTCACTTCTGTAATGTGAGAGTAAAGTTCATTTGTCTTCCTGCCATTGGAACACGTCAGTCAGCAAGAAAACATTGAGGCTTCCCAACTGTTACTGACTATCCCTGTCAAAAACCCTTAATTTTCTCTAAGCCATCAACATAACTCACCTAAATAGGTTTCTGCTAAGATCTTAAGTGTATGCACACTGAAAGTAGCTGTCACATCAGTCATTATCTTACCTCAGTTACCTTCTCATTTGCTATTTCCAGCTGGGAAATGAGCTCCTGGCTACGGAGTTTTTGTTGACGCAGCTCACTTCTGGGAATCAGAAGAAAAGATGCTGATTGGCAAACAGTAGTGCTTCAGTTATTGGAATGTCATTTCATAGACAGTTCCCTGAATTGTGGAGGCTTATGGTGGGTTTTAATTGCAGGGTTACTCTTGAACCACCCATTTCAAAAGCACCACGCAGCACTTCTTCATGCTGTGCATTCAGAAGTGTAATGGCAGAGGAACAAGATGTATTTGTTGGAATCAGCAAGACTTTGTCAAGAGCACTTGACATTTTACAGGGTTTTTTCCCCTGTTTATTGAATCTCATTTTGGAGGCATGCTATCTAGTATGCAATAAATATAAGCTGCATTTTGCACAGTAAGTTCAATATTGAGATTAACATTCTAATTAGTGTTCCATAACCAGACCTCAATGTAGGCATTTTTAAAGGTGCTTTGAAGTACCTAAAAATAAATCATTCTATACTTTTGAGACAGACAACAATGTGACACTTAGTGAGGAAAAGGAAAATACCACCTACTTCAAAGCAGTCTTTTTACTTTTATACTGAATGAATTTTAGTGATCTTCAATTTACACAGTATTGAAGACATAAAACATCTGGGTTGGGACAGACAATCTCTGAGCTASTGCCTAAAGGAAACAGTTATTGCCTTCTATCAGCACAAGAGGAAGGATGACTAAAGACACAACTCCAGTAATTTTGGCCAGGGAAGGTGCAAACCTAAGTGAGCTGCTCTACCATCTGACCACTCTCTACCRCCTCACCTTCAAGGCTCTACCTGTTGCTGAAACTGCATGGGAAGCTAAAGCCTTTATTCTTTTTGAGGGAATGGAGGTAAGGCAGCAGATATTTTAACCTCAGGTTTTCACCTTAAAGTCTGCTATTTTAATGATGACACTTGGTTCTCAACAATGATCTGCTTTATAAACTTTTAAACTTAGTACTTTGTAAAAGTTTGAAAACTGATACATGGCACTTGAAATASAAGGCTGCAATGCATGTGTAACATCAGGTCACCACTACATCTGGTGAGGAGTTTCCACTCACCTTCTCAATCTCTTTCACCAGTCCCAGTAAATACCACAAAAACYTCAACAACTTTGAACTTTCAGAGAAATGAAAGTACACTGGCAGATATTTCAAGGTTGTTAAACAGTTAAAACCACATATGTAGGTTATACCTGTCATCACATGTGAACACTTGATATAAAAGTAAGAATTAAGATTGCAGGATCAAGGCAATATGTTAATATGTAACACTATTTTTGTAATTTGTCMTCTGTAATTAGTACCAAACATCAAATGAGGCATTTTCAATATAGGAGACCAATTTTTAGATRCCCTAAAAATTGTGAGTTACTGAAAGGAGCCTGTCTCCCGTGCTTGTGCTGAGGTGTGGAATTAGCATGCTTGGCAGCACAGACCATAAACAGAGTTTTACAGGCTCATACACAGCTGTGATCAAGAAATTATTTTTATAATGAGATCACACTGAACACATATTTAAAAGGAAACAGTTTAACCTTGTAAGCATCAGGAAATGTGATGGCTATTGAGCTAGACAGTTGATTAATTCTGAGTGTTAGCCCTCCCCCAAACACAACTTGTGAGACCTCAGTATTAGAACAGAGCAATAACCCCAACTGCAGGATAATTACAGCAGCCCCCACTGCACATTGTCTTTGCTAAGTGAGTAGGAAACAAAAGGTGAGCTTCCAGCATTTCAGCAGACGGGTGATAAATCCACCAGCTGCAGCAAGTACTTTCTGCAAAGCTCTCATGACAAATATAGCATGTGCCAGCTGTTTTTTTGGTTGAATTATACTATAATATGCTTCAGTTACTCTTAGTAATTATGAATTTTGTATACTGCCAGTACCTGCAGCTGTCTCTCATCCTGGTAATATTTTTTTTTCTTTAATGAACATCTTAAAATAAGCAGCTATGGCTGCCAAACATTGCACAAGTGCAGCCAAGAATAATGTTTCAGAAAAAGAGGCAACTTCCTCATCTCAAGATGCCATGCAATTCACTCCATGTACTAAGGAGAAAGCATTCATGGCTAACACTTCATATATTGCCACCAAAAAAGGTCATTCCTCAGAGGCAGACTATTTCCAATCAAGAAAAGATAAAAACAGAGAACTCCTAACCCCACACATGCCTACTGATGAGTCAGGGACTCCAGCTATGACAAAGACATGTGTCAGAGGCAAAAACTGGAACAAAGATACCCAAAATAGCTGCAGTCAGATGGCTTAAGCTAAGCAAAGTCTTTAGATATAAAAACAATATAGCAAGGATTCCCTTTTGTTAACTACTGACAATTAGAATGCAAGTGACTATTAAGGAAATTTAACCATTCTGTGTAGTTACTCAAATAAATTGATGCTACAAGTGTTTTTTATTCCCCTCCAAAAGTTATATCTTGCTACTACACAATAATGGCAGATGAATAGGATTATTAATTTGTTTGTTCACATTGTTTATTGTTACTGCATTTTATTACTTCTGTAATTACAGTTCAGCATTTAAAGCTCCTCAAATGCAGTGTTTCATGGAAGCAAACCTCCCCCCTTTATAGTTAAAGCCAAGGTTTATGAATGGTTTCATGCACTGTTTTGTAGAAGAACAGACCTGTGTACACCTATTTCCACCCCTATTCAAGTTACACTGAGCAATGATCCATGTGTCTGACAGGCCAAAGCAATAYCCATGGCAAAGTTGAGAGAACTGTCAGCTTCCTATCAGGTTTTCAAGTTAGGGGATTGACCTYTCTCCCTGTCCAGATCTAGCCCACTTGAAGGGCATTCTGGGATGATTCACTCATTGGATTCAACAGAAAACTTTRTTCATCCATGTGAATCTTATTCTTGCTCCRACCACAATCRTGTGCAACAAAAATAAGCTCTTGGYGTTGGCCACTGGTGCAGAGTCTGGCATTTATCTGCTTACCTGCAAAATTCTACTTACCCCAACTTTTCATTCTCAGGGTAAGGACATAAAAAGCTACAAAAAATACTGATACTGCAAAAAATGAGATGGCAATATGATTATGATGGCAAAGAGATGGCAGATATGATTAACCATCTTTTGTATTTGTGCATTTATCTGCAGACCTGTAAAGGTGGGTTTTACAGAACAAATCAATCATCTGCCCTTATTTTTAAAACTTGCATAGAGTCTGTCACTTCATTTTATTTGAGCAGATGCTGGCAGACTGAATTACCCTGGTTTTGCCTGAATTCTGCTGTCAGAACTGTCTCTTTCAACCCTTCCCACTCTCCCCTCTGTTCTGCTGTTACTGAAGTTTATTTCCTCACAATTTACAAGTTTCCTAAACATCCCTTTGGTATTGCTGATTCCACTTCCTGTGTGCTGTCATTTTTTTCTTCTCAGCTGAAGTCTGAAGAGCTACAGAGCTTTACAGGGATGCTGTAAACTAACAAGAGCAGTCTCATCCAGATGTGGCCAGAGGAACCATTCTTCTGGATTATAGTGCTTCAGTCAAAGCAAGAGCCTTTCAAAACTTGTGCGTGCTTTCCTCACTTCTTTCAAAAGTAAATTCTTTCAAATGAAGAAAAGTAAACAACACTTGGCATTGAGTTTTTCACCATGGCTGTCAAAGGCAGATCACCTTAAATTTTTGGGACATTCAAACTGAGAGCCTAAAGCTTTACAATTGGAAAGCTGCACCCTGTAGATCAGCAACAACAGCAACRTGGATTGCTTCTAGTTGTTATCAAATTCAACACCCATTTGTGGAGAAGTGACACTGGAAATCAAAATGGCTTTTTCAACTCTAAGTCTGATTTGGTTATTTACATTACTTGGACAAAATTCCACATATACAGGAGTGGGGAAAASAATCAGTTAATCTGATGAACATAAAATACTTAAATTATTTACCAAGACTTAAAAGCTCTTTTCATGTTATGAAAGAAGTTTGACAGCTTTATAAAATGTCTATACTTCTGTTTTCCAATTAAACCCCTATAAAGAATATGAAAGATGACCTTTTTTTTTTACAACTTTTTACAGTGATCACTCACTTTATACTATTTTACTACTATTTTATAATTGCAAGCATTTGCTAAGTTCACTTCAGTACATATCATTAGAACTCAAAGTACATTTACTATGGATGCAATCAGGGGTCAGAGCAGTTTGGTTTCTGACCCTGCCAGAGTAGACACTGTGGGAAGAAAGGGAATAAACTTGGCAGTGAGTAGCTGGCCATGCTGCCAAGAGCAAGGTTTGTATCTGGAATGATGACCTGTGTCACAAGGAGCAGTGACCTCCTTAGATACCTTCAGGGTTGACTGGGATAATGAAAGTGAAGCAAAAGTGGCTCCTTGCCCTTCTGCAAGGTGAAGATGGGGTCTGTTACCCATAAATTCTCCTTAAGATGCATGCAGCATGTTAAGATGCTCAGAGGGAAGAAAGCTTTCCTTATAAATGAAGACTGTAATACATTTGTATGAAGAAAATGCAGATTTCATTTAGTCTACAAGGATTCAGTGCACTGCCTCCAGTTTCAGCCCTGGATCTGAATTCCAAGTTCAGTTTTATCAGCACCAGTTACATGTTCAACTTGAATGAGAYCCAAAGGTCCAGAAAAGCACAGAATAATTTTCAATGAAGCTTGGAAGTATCAATTTACTTATCAACACTTCTATCTACAGTTTTTTCACTGATCTACTAGATTCTTAGGGGTTTTTTCATTATATGCTCTACCATTACAATTTGCAAAATTTACTTTTACTTCTTAATTTTTTTTTCAGATTAAAAACCCCKTAACATTCACTGGTGCTGCTTCATTCCTTAGAATTTTTTAAAATTATTTAATGCTTCCTTTGTGCATATGGATTACACCTCACCAACAAAACCCTGCAGCCTTAGAACATGACAAATGAGCAGCACAGAATGTGGAAAAGTTAGCAGCTGCTGCTGGTCAGTTTAATAAAGAGGCCAAAATGCTTCAGACACCTTCACATGGGAAATGAAAGCAATGAGGGCAGGACTGGAAAACCACCCTGACTTTCAGGCAAAGGAATGGGAAACACCTACACTAACAAATGGGACACTGASTCAGTGCAGCTCCCATCAACACTAACTGCAGCCTCCTGGTGCAATGCAATCCAAAATGCTTCCCCCACACACGTGGAYAGGACTTGGTTAGGAAGTTTATATCTTCCTAAAAAAACCACTCAGCTATAAAACACATTAGCATGCTGCAAGAGTAATGATTCTTGTTGAAAATTGTATTTTTGTTAAAAAATGGAATTCTGCTACATGTCACCAACACATCCCCTGCATTTGCTCACGTATTTACATGGATCCTCTGTTCCCTTGGACCCCACCAGGAGGCTTGGTGAGAACATTTCCTGCATTAGCCTCAAGAGACCTTTCAAACACAGCATTTAATTAACAACAGATTAAKTAATCCATTACCAGTATCAGTCTTATTTTGTGTTTTTAATGAAATTTCCCTGATAAATGCATTTGCTGCAAAATTATTCTGCTTTTTCAATAATCAGCAACTTGATTTTAGTTCCCAACACAGTAAGAAGCTACTTGCTGTTCTGTACCTGCAGTCAAAATGTTATTGTGATAGATGAAAAGAAATATGATAATTATACATTTATAGTATAAGCAAGGMCTTTTGTGCTGAATAACTACTACAGTGTAAATTCTGGAGCTGATTTTCATAGCAACTGCATTCTGCACTGCATTGCTGAGTGTCTGGCAATGCATATAGGATGAAAAAACAAGCTGGCTTTCAAATTTCCAGGTAATACTGGTAAGGTTCAGTTAGACTACTTGTCACCATGATATCAGAGCATCAGTGCACAGATTTAACACCACATTCCTGGTGTCAGTCTAAATGACAACCTTCCTGTTTCTGTTGCCAGCTTCCTTGCCAGGTAGAGCAAATGCCTGATAAAGACTTCTATTTCTAGCTTATSCAGTATGAAAAGGCATAACACACAAAACCATATCATAAAGTGACTGACTTAGCTTTTACACTTGCACCAAAATACCTACTGAAGTCACACAAATGGGGACATTTTCAAGATTTATTACTCACTTTTCATCCAGGTTCACAAAGCAGACTTCCTTGTATTTTCTATGTCAGCGTTTTGCTGCAGATAAATAAGGTCTAAATCTTTTGGTCTGCTGTAACAACATTTTAAGACTGAACAGTAAAGGTTTTAGAGGGAAAACAGTTATATCACAGATAACTTTAATTACTTTGTAAGTCTGCAATTTTCTCCTTTTAAGTGGAACTTGCTGAACCACATCCAGGATATAGTGATGAACCTAGATGCTCAGCTGTGAAGTTTTGTATTTTGATTCACAGAAAATAAACTACAAGTAAATTTAAGAGCTGAAATTTACCTTAGCATGAAAGATTGCAAAATAATTTTCTTCTCCAGTTACTGCATTTACAAAAGAAGCTAAAAAAGTATCAGTAAGAGCCAGCTAATTACATACAGTGAAGCTACACCACTAAAACTGTCAGTGAATCAGCTCCCAGTGTCTCACAAACAGGCTCAATGCTCCTGTCTTCTGAAAGAGGCTTTTCCCTTTCCTAAAGAACTGTTTAATAATAACCTTTGCAAAATGCAGGATGTGTTAGGGGAAAATAAAGCCAGCCTGTACCTGAACAGATAAGGTAAAAAGCCCCCTGTAACTGTTTGCTTAGGGAAGGAAGAGATGAGCATGTATTTCATGTATTTCACTGCAAAGATGGATATCCAGGTTAACAGTAGTGGCAAAGCAGATTTTCCTGGCTTGTGTTTAGAGCTGGGTTCTAATTCCACTCACACCACTGGAATTCTGACAGCCAAGCTATGCTGCAGAAACTGTAACTACAGAAATTGCATGGGATACTGGAAATATGATTAAAGCTGAGAATATGCAAAGCATTACATTAATAATAAAACRTGAAAAAACCCCAAGACTACCCCAAAGGAAAGGAAAGGTAGAATTCACAGGTTCCCAATTTTAATAGGGAAAAGCTTTGCTTCCATGTTAACATGATAGCAAAGCAACTTCTAAAATCACTCTGGGCACAGAACCACATGAGTGAATCACTTTAAGTGATTAAAGGGCTGCTTCAAATTTATCAAGTTAACAGAGCTACATAACCTGAATTTTTGTTCTCAAACCCACTTAAAGGTAATGCAATATTATATTCCTTCCTAACTATTTTAATTTTAGAGAAATTAGACTTATTTCATAAGGCTTCCTATTTTAGCAGTTATTGTGGACCAGTGTTTCAACCTCCTCCAATTTTTAACCAGTTTTGAAGAAGAGGAGATCTTGAGGACATAAACTTCTCTGCAGTTCTATAAAAATACCAAGCTAATTTAATCTCAAATTAATAGCCTGCTTGAGCTAACTGATAGCATTTCCTGAGCCTAGAAATGAAGCATAGGGGACACTTGCAAAACTGAAAATATTCTTGTATTCTACGCTGCAAAATAAAAGCATCAGCTTAGAAATATGGATGAATTAAGAGAAAAGTTATGCAAATTATATTATGTATAAGTTATACAAATGCACAAAGTTTATACTGTATTTTTTTCTTAGGAGACTCRCAGAACCCATTTTTATCTTCATTWATAACAGCAACTGCTCAGAAGAGCACATTAGATGTACATTCCAAGAGGTTTTTGTCCAGTTTATTTTAGAAGTCTRGAGATTCACTCCACAACTGATGTTATGGCTTTTCTGAAGAGGTTCAGAAGTTCTCATAATCTAAAGTTAAAATTGTCTAAAATGAGTGTGCTGTATCTTGAAAGAGAAAAATCAAAAGTAATATATTCCATTTGCTTTTTGTCATTACAAAACCTCACACATTRTCTACAAGATAATGAAACAGTGGAAGTTTTCCTTCAGTGCTGACTTCAGAGAACATCACAGGTTCTGTTTAGATCACTTTGTTTTGCTGCAAGCACATCTTTGAGTCTGGATTATTTGCTCTTTATGGTTTTTCACCACAAGTTTTTCACCTACTACCATCCCCCAAACAGTATCTGAACCACCCTTTGCAGAAGGAGAACAAAACTGCACTTACTTCAGCTTACTGATCCTGGCTTCTGCAGTTTCAGTGAGGTTTTTTGTTTCTTCTTTCCACCTGTTTGTTGCTTTCTGCTGAGCTACCAAGAGACGTCTGAGCTCAGTGGTGGACTTGTGACTGGTGTCCTCCATCTCCCTGAGTCGAGCTTCATACCCATGTTCTTTCACTGCATGCTCATGCTCCATTGTGCTTATCTAAAAAAAACCCACAAATCCAGCACAATCAAATCTTTCACTCTTTACCTTTTTTTTTCATATTTGTTTTACAATGCCTGAGTTAAATTTATAAACATCTGTTGAAAGTGTGTAAGATACAATAATTAAACTTCTAATTATATACTCAGAGCTATGTGTTCCCAAAGCCAATTTAAGCAAATAGGACAACTGACAATAAAGGATAATGAGCTGTGTATGCTTATTTTTGTAAGTAATCTTTATTCTTTTCCCTTGTGTTTCCTCCACAGAAACAAGTTGGTTCTTTTTCATCTAGCTAAATGTGTTAGGAGTTTCATAACTGCATCTGCAACCCTTTGTACATCAGAGGGAAATGAAGTCAAGCAGTGAATCTTATCTGTGACTGTAATGGAAGCCTGCCTGATTAAAAGTGAGACAGACAAAGATTTAGTATATGCTTTCTGTGCTTCATATCCACCAGCTCTCTGTTGCAAGATTCTCATCCTTTGCTTAAGCAAAAGGTTCTGGACTCGTACAAGAGTCCCTGTTCAATTTCACAGCTTGCTTTATCTTGTAGTGCAAAGTGGAAGCCAGATTTGAGCTGGTCCCCACTCACACCYTGCAAAACTGCTTACTGAGGTTGTCTTCATTGTTCCAGATCCTCAGATCCCTTTCCTTGGTATCTTTACACTGCACAGGGGAAAGGACCAACTTTCAGAAAGCACATCAAGGATGAAAGCTGTTCCTCCCTCCAGGAGCCACAGGCACCCTGAATCTGTTGAGGTACTACTGATTCCTTATCCCACCTGCAGCCTGCTCAGCATTTAATGGAAAATATTCAAAAAGAACAAACCAGCTTGCAGTTAACACTCTTTTTTTTTTTTTGCAGCTAAGCACAGAGAGCAATTCCCTCTGCCCAGAAAATAAGAGCCAATGCTTGACAGCCACAGTGTTAAATTATTTATTAGTTACACACTGCTCTGTCAACATGGTGGACACACAAGTAGAGGGGCAGAAAGTCAGACAGACAAAGATTTCTGACACATTAGAGACAATAAATAAACAAAGATTGGGAATTGCATTATTTAATCTATTAGTCCTATTTAAAGCAAAGAACATTTGGGGTCTTCTGATCAAGGAGAACTTAATACACATTAAAATACAACTGAATTAGCAGAGATTGGGTTCCCCCATGGATTCTGAGGACACACAATGCAACAATAAAATACTTTTAAGTAGCAACCAGRAAGCATCACTGAAACTCTCGATCTTAGTTTAAACATTTTATGGTTTTTTTTTCTTAGAACTGCTGCCTTACTAAGCAAATATCAGCTTTACATTACAAAGAAAAAACCAAAAAAAAATACCTTTATTTTAGCTTTTTTTTGAGCCTCCACTGCCACTTTTCTCAAACCCTCCATTTCATTTTGCAATTGTTCATTCTCCTGTTGAAGTTTTAGTCTTTGTTCGCTGACAAARGAACTCTTTTCTCTTTCTGAATCCAGAGTGCTTTGCAATTTACAGATAACTTCCTGGCAGCGGGATTTCTCTTCCTCAGAGCTAAAAGAGAAGGAAAGTCTGGCTGCAGCTGAAGAACTGAACAACTCCTCAACCAGAGAATGAAACAAATAGACTGGGAGCCATCCACAAATCAGCAAAGAACCTTATCATAATGATGGAATTGATAAAATCAATCTTAGTTTCACAATTATGGTATCTTAATACTATGTCTGCTACTGAATGAAAAGATTTGACAAAGCCCTAACAACACACATTGAAAAGTTTAAATAGTCCAAGTAAYTTCTACTGCCTTCTCTTCTCACTTCTGTAAACACCTGTAACATCACTTACTTCATTTCCAGCTGTTTCAGTTTGTTTTGTGTCACCTGCAGACTCCGCTGCAGGTCATCCTTGGCAGCTTCTGCAAGTAAATACTTCTGATGCAGCTGCTCCAGCTTCCTACTGTCAGATTCATGCTCTCTGTGCTCCCTGTAAATCTGAAGARTCAACTTACATGTCAGTTTATTCCTCATTGCATCCTCTTTTCCCATGACTTAAAACTRAAGTGTATTTCTAACATTGTTGCTGCCACTTGAAAAAGAGGAAAGTTTCCAATGATCTGATCAGACATTTATTTTGTATTCTGTCTATTAATCTTAACTGGAATATGTACCAGCATTCTTTTGGTTTTGCTAAACAYCTCTTTTTTACTTTTTATACTTTTCAAAGAACTTTCTTTATCAGTTTCTTTTTAAAATTACAGCTTTAAAAGACCTTCTGGATTAAAAAAAAGAATGTAAACAACCTTAAAGTAAATACATGAAAATTTATAAGAAAATCTACTCAAAAATAAAATAAGAAATTAAGGGAGAAATACATGAAAAATGGATAAAAAAATCTATGTATTTTTCCTTCTGTAAAGAGATCTTCAATGTGATGTAAAAATACATACAATTGCCTTACCTTTTCAAGTTCTTCTTCCACTACTCTCTTTTCTCTAATGGCTCGTTCAATTTGACTTTGCTTTTCTGCACATTCCTTTTCATAAAAGTAATTTTTAAATAAGATTTAATAAATAAAAAAAACAAAACTCAAGGAGTGCTGAAGCCAAACATCACCCAGTGTAAATGCAGTTTTTGTTGCTGCCATGGATGCATTTGATTTGGTTTACCTGCTCATTATTTTCTCTATAGGATCACTTAATATACAGACCAAGGCACATCAAATGAAACCTTTTAAAAATAAATTTAATGCATAAGCACTGAATTCTTCTGGTCACCTGCATARTTTATTACAAGTTCCTGGTTCATTCAGAAATAGGATGTCTGTGATCCACAGACTTTCTGTTAGGATACTTTCTCAGCTTTCATATAAGATTTCCTTTGTACACACACAAGTACAGATAATCATGGAAGGCTGAGTTTAGTGTCTGAAAGAAACAAGGATACTTAAGAAGTGCCACCACATGGGAAATATTTTCTAGAGCACAGATCTCACTGCCAAAATTCCTGAGAACTCATCTCTGGAGACATGCAGGATGTAATGTGCTATACAGCAATAAAGGACTGTCCTACACAATTACTCATTAATCACACATTGATTGACCTAAAATACTAAATTCTAGTGGAAGTATTTGATCAGCAAAAGTCTTAGTTAAAGTCTTAGAATGTTTTGCTACTGAAAATATTTTTATCACTCAACTCCATACCATCTGAAGAGCTGAAACTTCTTCTGTCAGCCGAGAAACCTGCAYGTTACATTGCTTCTTTGCAGTGTCTACCTGTGACCAAAACAAAACTCCAAAATCAGTCCCCACTAACTTCTTTTCCACCTTGCTTTTTGACATATATAWGTAAGATATAGGTGGTGCATGTATCTAAAGCATGGAAATAGCTGGGACTGCAATAACTGACAGCTCTTATGACATAAATGTTAGAAGAATAATTATTAKCAATCCATACTACTTTAATTGAGGGTGTTTAGGGGGAAAAAAAGCACAAATGAAGACACCACAAGTGCCATTCACCATGCCAGTGTCTGCAGAGACACCAACATTTTGCTTCTTGTTTAGAACACGTGTCTGGACAATAMATGCTGAAGAGGATGGTGCTATCAGCATCAGCACCAATATAATAACTTTTATTATCCAAACTCTTGTGAGAAAACTSCTTGTGATGAACATGCACCAGAGGAAAACCAAAAAAATCTTCCCATCTTTCTGAACATCATAACTTACTTCCTTTCTAATTCTTGCAGCAGTATTTTCTGCAAGCTGAGACATTTCATCCTGCAGTTTTTTGATCTCTTCTTCCTTTTGTTTCTCCCCAAAGAGTGCCTAGAAGMAAAATAACAAAATGAAATATCACTGATATTTCAGGGTGATACTAAGAGCACCAAGAAAAAAAACACACATTGCTCAAAAAACACCTTCTTTTCCCTTTTATTTTTTACCCTGTAACTCAGTAACACTGACACTGAAAACATGTGGCACTAAATGCATTTTCTTGTAAATCAGAACCAAAGAGTTAGTGTCAGTAGAGGCCTTCTTCTATTGGGACTTGGAGATTTTGGCTGAGCATGGACTTATACAGAAGAAAGCAAAATTTCCACCTCAGTCTCCTGCAGAACAAGGAGAAAACAATTTGAAACCACAAAGTGTTAACAGATATGTATATTAATGTGCATTTTTTAAATTCTGTTCATTAACTGAACATTATCTTTTTGCCTTATGTTCATTGAATTTTCTTCCCAATTTGAAAAATTCAAGATGTTTAAGCCAGAGGAGAACTTTTTCCCCTAACACCAGTACTGGGTAAGAAACTCTGAACTCTTGTCAAAAACTTTGGAAGATTGATGTTTAGGTACAGTGTTATCACTTAGATCACCTTGATCCAGGCACTCAACATATGCTTTGAATTTTATATTAATATAAAATATAAATATATATTTATATTATATAAATATATATTTATTATATGTATACATAAATATTATATAAATATAATATATTTTATATAAAATATATTATGTTTATATATAAATCTGAATGATGAGTGGTCACATTCCAGTTTGCTCTCTGTGCATGACTAATTTTAGCACAACAGACACAAAAGAAGCTAGCTTGTGTATCCTAAATATCCTAATTTCTGGGAAACAMCTCCATCCAATGATTTACCTGACTTTTTTGCAGGTTAGCTTCTTCCAARAGCTGTATGCAATCTTGGACTTTGGCAACAGCATCATATGTTTCACTTTCTAGATTGGCAGACTTGGCCTGAAGCTCTCTGATCTGTTCCTCCAGGGCTACTTTTTCTGTTCTCTGCTGTTCAGCATCTTGAACAGCCACACACAATCTACAAGACAGCGGAAATTTAACATTGGGATGGTCAATCAGGACACTGATCCATTCAAGCTAAGCTATTAGTAAGCATCTATTCCTAAAYTGCCCAAATTGCATTGTTTTCTGCTTGTTTTTGGACAGAGTGTTTTGAGTTTGATGATCAATCAAGTCCTAGAAAGAAACAGAATTACAGGAGTTAACTCAGATATCTAATCTCAGAAAATCCTTTGAAGAATCCCAGTGATATCCTGGGATACATCACTGAAAAAGTTCTATATTAAACCAGAACAGAACAGCCCCAGAAGAAATAAAGTTTTCCTCTGTGGAGGAAACTGAATAATTGGATGTGGGCAATGAAGTTGCAGCTACAGTTTTAGAGAAAGAAAGCCACTGGTAATTTCACAAGAGCTCAGGAATTCTCCTTGTTTAATTATGATTGTCAGTATTGGCAGGCTTGAGAAAGGACAACAGAGCCTCAGAGGGATCATCAGAAACATCTTTGTTACTTCCTAAATGTTTGCCACAAAACATGCAAGGACAGACAACCCCTCTCTTTTTGTAGGGTATAAAGTTTTRCAGGTATCCTGTTAGTAACACACAGGGAGCTCTCTTTACCTTATTTCCAACTGTTTTATGTTAGACTGCATTTGCTGCAAGCGTTTGTCAGATGCTGTTTCTCTCTCCTGGGCAGACATCCTGTCTTCTTCCTGGAAAGAATGAAAGTGTCATCCAGACCTGATCTGAGCTGAACAAAATAATGATATAGTCACATAAAACAAGCTAGGTAACAACTTGCAGTTCATTTAACATCAGCATTCAGAAAATGACTGCCCACTCAGTTGCAACAGAAATGATTCCTTTCTTAGAATACCTTTCTCTCCAATTGGCTCTGAAGCTTCTCTTTCAATGCCACCATTTCTTCAAGCTTAGCATTTGCTGCCTGCCCATCTATTTTGGCTTGCCTGTATATTAAAAAAAACATTTATAATAGAAGGGGGAAAATGGCTCAATTACAACTTTGTCACAATAGCTGTGAAGAGCAGAAAAATTCCACAATACTGTTCTCACAGGGAAGAAGAGGTTTTCCTCCWTCTTCCTATGTGGCACAGAGAGAGAGGGATACCAAATTCCAAAAGTTCTATGGAAATTACCACACAGATTATAAGGAAGGTGTATGCACTGATTAAAGGAGGACTAGGAAATSAAAAACTTCAAGTGATTCAATAACTTAGGTATAATTAGTCACAGATATCTAATRGAGAAGTCTTTTGCAGAATTAGATTTCACTTTTTAAAGCAACAGGCACCAGGAATTAAAACAATCATTATACACTTTTGAAGAATTCAGCTGATGTGCTTTGTAATCTGAAGGAGAAGAGGGGAAAAAMTCCCCAGGAATAGTTAGTGAATCATGTTAATGACTTATCCTTATCCTCAGTAGAAAAGTCTGTTGAAAAAAGCAACCCTGCCACTCCTGTGATTTGGGAACAGAAAGACACAGAGCCTTCACCTGGGGTGTAACCCAATTATTCAGGCTGCACATTAGGCTAAATTTAAAAACCAGTGACTGACTCTATCATAAAGGTAAAAGTGAGCAAACATGTATTAGATTAGCTCATGCAAACTGCAGAACCAATGGTCATGRAAGAAGCTGGAAAATATTTCATACTTCTAAAAATCATCTGCAACCAAATATTTCTTCTARAAATGCTGATTTTGAATTAAGGGCATAAAAGTCAAGAATACTATGCCTACACGAAAATCTCAAGAAAAATACACAATCCAAGCAATTTTACAGCAAATACTTCATTTCAGCCCAAATAATTGGATAAGTTAATTTGSTTACAATTTCTTTAAGATGCAAAAACTACAATAAAAACATTATTCCTWAACACATGGTCTTCAGTGTGGGCCCAAAACTTTGACCTTAGTCCATCTGAAACATTGAATCTTTCTCCTACAAAAAGTACTGGAAATTCAGGAGGACACTAAATATTTTAGAAGTGTTGTAAAACAAAATATAAACTCAAAAGGCAGTGTAAGAAGGGAAAACTAAGAAAAACATAAAAAGGTCATAAATATTAGAACGCCTTAAGTATGAACAATGCATTTTAAAAAACCAAGTTCAGGTTTAGATAAAATTCRGAGGTCTGCATTTTACAGGCAACAAATTGACTCTAAAGATACAGCTTTTATTCTTTATTGTACACTATATCTTTGACCTAATTTTGGCAAGTTATCTCTGTGTAAGAGCTTTAAGATTCTGAAATGCAGATCCATGCCCTAGCTATGCCAAGTTTCTTAATTTGTGTGTTTTATCTAGGCCATACAAAGCTAATTTAAACCTCAATTCTCTAACACACGAGTTGGTTTTTTTAAATCTACTTTTGCATTCCTGACTCAGTACTCTATTCCCATAAATCATGTAAAACTATGGAAAACATCCCAAAGGATTAGAATTGKCTGCACCATATGCTATATAATCCATATAAACTACATCTTGATGTTATAGAAGCAACTGGTGAAAATATTCCAGACTTCTTGGAGAAACACTGCAACACTTTCTAGGGTCAGAGAGAGCTGCTGCCATTAACTTTGGGAGTAAAACACTATTTTTAGGGGTGCAAGGACTTGAGGCTGATCTGAAAGGAAGGTGAGCATATATCAGTGTCTGTAACTAGAGATGGATAATGACTGAATTGCTTATTTTACTCTCAGTTCATAAATCCACTGTTGAATGAAATAAAATTTTAATTTGACATCAACCATCACCAGTTAAAAGAGAAAAGAGACACAGTAAACTGGAATTGAATAGACT
Organism: Cardinalis cardinalis; assembly: GCA_014549065.1. NCBI lineage: Eukaryota > Metazoa > Chordata > Aves > Passeriformes > Cardinalidae > Cardinalis > Cardinalis cardinalis. The sequence continues at coordinate 1,425,290 of JACDOX010000146.1, forward strand.
TGAATTGTAAACACAAATCATTATGAAATTTTGTCACAGATATTATTTCTCCTTTCCTTTGATATACTTCAGGAATGTAATTCTTTAACTTCCTTTAACTTCCACAGAACCTATGGTTTAGAGCTCTTTATTGATAAGAAGTGAAAGAAAATTTTATTAAAAAAATTAAAACCTGGAAGCYTGTTTGAACATTCAAATTTCAGAACTGTAATGAGCAATCATGCAACTGGCTCTTAAGCAAACTGTATTTTAATGAAAGCCTATCTTCAGAATCAATTGTGATGTGATACAGACAATTTTTCTTTCAAATCAAAGGTCAAATGTTGACTGTTTCAGGGAAAAGCTGGACCAAACAACACTAACTGGAAATATATAACACTAATGATGTCTAGCAAACTTCAGAAACASCTACTGAAACAATTTTAACTATGAGGATGAAATTAGCTTGCAGTACAAACAAGGCCCACGACACAGCAGCAGGTCAGGAAAAGCTACAGAAAAGATGTTAATTATTTTTTGAATCTGCCTGCTTTATACCTCAGTTGTTTTCGTAGCTGCTGTAGTTCCACATCTTGTTCTGTCACAGTTTTCAGAAACTGCTGATTGGTCTGTGAAATAAAGAGAGATTTGTAATATGTTCACTGTAGTACTGAAAATGTTACACACGTGACACGTGCCTTACACTGAGACAGTAACAATGGCCACAATGGCAGGCAGCACTCAAAATGCACAAGATTCTCCTTTTCCCCCCTCTCTCCTATTAATTGCTAATGTTCTTCTTGCTTTTTTGACTGTTGCTAAGAACTGTTTTCAGGCACTTCCTACTTCTAAAATATCTATTCTGAGTGCTAACAATTCAYTTTGAGACCACTACAAAGTACTCAAAGTAAAAACCCCATCTTGCCCAGATCTATTATTTTGGTTTCATTATTAACAACAAAATATCAGATGAAATGAACTCAGATAATCAATGAGATCTTTCTGCAATTTCTGCAGTTTACTTCAGTTTTGACTGCCCTAAGTATTTTAACATCAGCAGTGAACACTCTTGCCTCAATACTGAATCTCATTTCCAGAGCATGAATAAATRTGCTGAACAATTCCAACCTGAGCACATCTAGGAAACACAGCTGTTTTACCACAATAAAAAATGTCACTAATTAACATGTCTCCTGACTTCCTGTTTTTCAGTTTGTTAGTTCAAAAAAAGGGYTTCATGCTTTATTCCATGACATCTTTATGCCTTTGGTAGCAGATGGTGCCAAATGTTTTTTGGATAATGCAAACAAATGGATTATCTTTATCTTAAATATTGTCTTAACTCTTTTCTCTGATGTGAGGAAAAAAGATTTCAATGATAAAAACAAGATTAGACCTACTGTTAGAGTAGGTTAGGAGTCTTTTTGCACTGTCAGTATTCAAAACAAACACTCAAAAAAATCATATGGGAATCAAAAACAAGCTGCCCAGTCAAAAACCTCACCCCTTCTTTCACCTCAATTTTTCAACAAAAAAACTACTTAAGAGATTCTATTAAAACTGCTTGTCAATTTTGGAAGGCCTAGTCTAAAGCTTAATAACTAACAAGTCTCACAGTGTAAGGATGTGGATAAAGGTTATTAGAGCTCAGCAAAATGGGCATAAAGGTRACAAAGACACTGAAGACAGCAGTACCAAAACAGGAATGGATAAAAATGTGCCAGACATAGCATATGCAAGAGGGTATAATTGAAATAAATGTTTCCTTTGTGAAGACATGTGTGAAGTACACTAGCCACATATTGTAACTCTGAGCTAATCTTACCACTGAAGTCTGCAAATTTAAGGGGCCCCAGGTATGTGTGAAGGCCTTTTTGCTTTGGTTTTGTACTTTGAGGTCTATTAGGAAAAGAAATAAATTACTAAGTCACTGTTCAGGTTTTACTCACCCCATGCAGTTGGCGAGTCAGCTGCTGAATGCTACTCAGTTGATCCTAAAAAGAGAATGCAGAGTTTCTTATAATTATTACAGCCAGAAAGAGTGAATAATTAGAAAGCTTCATTGTCAACTGAAAACATTTTAAAAAAACTTATACATGTAGCAGTGTGTCTTGACAGATTTCAGCTGGATTGTTTTTAGCTGTTGACCTCATGAAATAGATTTACTACTGAACAATTGATCTATTTTTTCCTGGGTCACAAACTGCCTCCTTCCAAACCTCACATGCACTTACTACGAAAACATGAAAGGACACATGAACAGTGTTTTTAAAGAGTCATACAGACTGTGGTGCTACTACAAGCATTTTTGCTAAGCAAAGTAACAGACATGCATCCATTGATTAAAAAAATGCTTGTTATGGACATTTTAATTTCCTCTTTGCCATACAGGATGGCTTGCATCCCTAAAAAACACAACTCAGTTAAGTTTTTGAGTCTCTGAATGTGAACTCCATCGTTCTAGGAGAACTGGCATAACTCAGAAAAATCATGTGCAGCATGCCAGGTGCCTTCAGAGCACCTGGAGAGAGGACTGAAGTGTTTTCTAATTGTGCTACCTAACAGTCTCAAGGCCAAGGCTATGCTAGGAACCTGTTCCTGCCATTCCCTTACCTTCTGCATCCAGCCCTTATGATGTCCCCTCTTCTCCTTGCCTTGTGTCAATTCCAATTCTACTTGATCTTATCTATTTCTATTTACCTCTGACAGCTGTTTRCTGCTCCTTCATTGAAAGCTAAACTTAAAATAAAATTTTATTTAACTGGAGAGCTGTTTTCTCTGGGACACAAGTAGCATTTAAGAATAAAACGCTRTTTAGCCTTGTTCTTGTCAAGGTGGAATTACAATGCACCAAAAATCTAGTTACTAATAAGAAATGGAATCTGGAAGCCCTACAACAGCTACCAATGGCTCTCTATATTCTACTGTGTGAGTATGTTATTAGTAACTGACAGTACAACACAAAAWATAATCTAATAGAAGAAACAGGAGCAGAAAGTTGGAACTACACAAAGATCAGAGTCCTCTTAACTATTCCTTGAAATAATTATGAAATTTGACAGAGTACAACAGCTGCACAGACACTTATGTTTCTCAGGAAAGATCACATTGCCAAGGTGAACTTAATACTATAAAAACCCAAAAATCAGTGAAAAAATATTTCTGAGGTGAGCTGTAGCGGYGTCCACAAGCCAAGTGTGTTTGAAAATAGAGAGGAAATATTAAAAGAATTTGTAGGTTCTCTCCTAGGAATACATGTAGCAAATACCATAAAAGTTTCTATAATACACTGAGCATCTTTACATAGCTCATCAGAGCAGAACAGCTTTTCTAAGAATTTCCTGAAAGGCCTTCCCCAGATTCAGCAGAAGAGAAACAGGCTGCTAAACACAAGCTAGCATTAGACAAAGATTATTGAACATCATTGTTTCACCTGTTTACTTCTTTAATGAAAAACAGCAGGAAATAGTGACTTCTTTTCCAGCTATTCAAAGGAGAACAGATAAAGAAAGGCTTTCCCCTCAGCATTCAGAAATCTTAAGCAACTTTTGCAGATGTTTTATCGTCCTGAAGACTTCCGACCGTGCAATTCAAACACAGGATTATTTACATGCACATGCACATTTTGTKTACACATATATATGTATATGAAAAAGAAAAAAAGAACAAAAATAAATGAGAATTACACTCTGCTTTTTCCTCTCAGCTATGAGAACGTGTGTTCTGSTCAGGCGCTCCTGGTACTGCTGCTGAAGCCGGTCGTGCTCCTGGGACAGCGTCTGCCAGCGCCCAACTGCTTGGTCTCTCTCCTAATTGACAGAACAATATTCTATTACAGCACGTTTGTCTTCATCTGTCATTGGCTAAAAACACAGGTCTTCACTTCTATTTTGAAGAAGTGCCATTAGCTATGCTTTCCTCTGCACGTAGTTTTTTAAAATTTAAATTCAAGTGCAGAAAAACAGATGCTTGGAAGTTCAAATTCCGCTYCCAGTTTTTTTGCCTTTTGTTTTTTGAAGAGCTCAAAATTTCACAGGTCTTTAAGGTAGGCCTGCAGTATGGACACTATGCAAATACCAAAATTCAATYGATATATTGCAATAAACTGAACAAAATTCACTTGTATTTTTACAYTTAGATACTATTTTCTACATCCCACACTTCCCTCCTCCTATCACATTACAGTAGTTTTGATTAAAATGACAAGTTGCTACAAAAAGCTTGAATTGAACGAAATATTTAATAGAGTTGCTGATCATGAATWTGACACAGATGAAGTCAACTAGGTAAAATTATGGACACAAATTAATATTAAAAATTATTTTATGAATCTAGGAAAGAAGTTTCTTCAATCTTTGAGTTCAAGAGGGGCTCAAAACAGCCTCAAGGAACTCTGACCAAATGATTTCCTAATCAAAAACTAAAACAGGCTCCCCTAATCTGCCAAGGCACAACAAGAGAAATAAAACAACATAAATGTTTCATCTCACACACTTGCTTTGCCACACGTAGTTCTTCTTGAAGGGTTCTCACTGTGCCTTCATCTGCAGGAATATCAGTTTCCAGATGCACAAAAGGAAGAGCCTCCAGTTGCTTCTCAAGAGGCTCTTTCAACTCTGCATGCAGCCTGAAATTCAAAGAACTAAGTTCARCAAGGTATTTCTTTAAAAAGGGATTTTTTTAACAACTGAAATATACTGTGCCTTCCAMCTGTACATACTACTTCCTTCCAAATCAAATTTAAACATATTCAATTAYGTTCTATAAACAAAATGAACAATTTGAGATAGTTTCACATCTAGTTCYTTTAGTGACATGGTAAAATCTCCTCTACCTGGTGCTGTAATCTGTATYAGCACTTCAAAACTCTAATGTTAGGCTCCTGAATTTACTAAATAGATCTCAAAGATTTCAAGGTCCTAGGAAAAAAAAGCTTTTTAATGTTCAGAAATCATGAGACACAGTAGTAGCAACATGGCAGTGCAATTATTTACCTTTCATTTTCCTTGGTGACTTCTTCCAATTTTTTCTTCATCCCACCCATTTGTGCCTGACACAAAGACATTCAAGAGTTAGCACTCCTTCAAGTAACAAACTCTGGCAACACTGCCATCCTGTATTTCTGACTGTCACTGTAAAAGATGGACAATTCAATTCAAAAAAATACAGTAAATGAAAGTCAATTGCTTTTTTAAGGCAAGTCACAGGATGCCACTTGAATTTCATGGCTGCCAAGTCCTGTTACACCTCAGCATTTGGAAGTTATTACAGATATTAAATTTAACCTTTTGACATTCTTATGGCTCTTACAGATTGACTTTTGATTAACTCAATTTTTTAGGGGTAGAGTGGATAACTCATCTTTTATGCTGCAAGCATAAAAAGTTTAGCAATTAACTGAGGAGAAACTAATACGGACCAAACTGGCAGTTTTGTTTTCTAGTTCAAGGGAGCCATAGTGCTTCTGTTGCCTCCTACAATTGATCAAGCTGCAAGACTATTTGCAAAATCCTTATGATGGACAGATCAAACCAATTAAGTGCATTAAACCAAAAGCAGTGTGTAACTTCTGCATGAAGATCACAAGCAAAAATTGCTTTCTGTGTACCATAAGTTTTAATGACACTTATGTTTTCAGTCATGTGAAAGGAAGATGGATCCCTTCCACCTCAACCCCCAGGATGACACTGCTGCAATTTGGACAGTCTCCTTTTCACAGAAGCTCTCCATTCATCCCCTTGAGGCAGCCTGCAGTCCAGCAGCTTTGTGAAGCACGACAAAAACTAGTGCCCACATATTCACACCACTAAAAGGAGAAATTTCCAGTCTGAAATGTAGGGAATGTCCATACCTGATAAAGCTGCAGCTGCTCTCTCATTTCCTCCACCTGTTTTCCATACTCTGTGATTAGAGCTGACAAGCTAGGAAGTTGAAAAATATGATCAGAATAAGTTTTGGAAACGCTGAACTGCTCTCATAATTAACTAGTTTTAAAGAATTTTTAATCTAGAGGCCAGAACAGAGCAGTCACTTTTCTTGAGTTCCAAGCTYGACATTCCTCAGAATCAAATGAACAAATTTAATCACTACTTTTCAATAATGATTATTAACAGCAAGGGTTCTAGATAGCAGAAATAGAACATATAATGGGACATAATAAACTACCATTAATACAATATTAATATTTCATTGAGTCACACAGAATCCCAAACATTAAAAGACTAGGCTACAATGCAGAACACTGTAGTTCTACTTCGATACGTTCTCCCTCCTAATATTTTCATAACTGCTAGCAGTTCTCTGAAAATTCTATATTAAAAGCTAAGAAGAAAAGCTAGGTTATTTTTGTAAGAGGAAATTACAATGATCATGAAACCATTTATTGATAGATAACTGTTAGCTGAAGAGTGCCAAAAAACATTTTAAAAATATCCCCCAATCTCAACAGACAGCAGTTACCTGTTGCAGATCAGTGCAGTCTTACCAGAACTTTTGTTTATTCTCTCAAAACTTGGACTAGAAATTCCTTCATTCATCTCTCATCYTTTATTTTACAGCTTGTGGCAGCAAAGTCAGTGATTTAATTTACTGAATAAACAGAATACCACCCAAAAAGAACTTTTACAGTAACACCTCTACAGACACATGTATGCAGGACCTAGTTCACCTGGATATTTACACTCCTGTGAGCAAATGACAATTTCCTTCAAATATACTGCAGCATTCCCACCTATCACTTGGAATCAGTTACCTTTGGTCCATCWTCCTGGATCCTGATGGGCCATCACCACCAAGGGCATGCTCCTGTAATGGAATAATAATTTAATCATTAATAATTGCACATAAATGTATGCAGTTTTAAACTTTTACATGAAACCCAAAACTGCCTGTACTGTAATTTGTACAAAATATGCCACAGAATCACTTTCAGGTTTMTGTTCAAAAACCCTTGAGTGCAGTCCCAACATGAAAAAATAATGATTTTTTTTCCCCTGGACATGCTTTGATTTCAAGCATAATTACATCTGAGGGAAAATCAACTCCACCTTAAAAGAGCAATCATAGGTTTGTGTAAGAGCTTGGTTCATTTCCATGCATCTCAGCATCAGGAAAGCACTGAAGCCCAAGCTTCTGCACAAGCTTTCAGACAGGCTTGTGGTACCCAGCACAAAAAGCTACCTCAAAATGAGGCCAATCTCTTAGAAAAGTGAAAAAGTGTATTGAATTACAAATCAAGTGCTCTTTCAGGGATAAAACTTTCAGAAATGCACTAAAAATACCACAATCCACTGTTAGGGCAGTTGYTTCTGCTGTTGCTCTGTTGTATGAAGGACCCAAAACAGGGCCAGACAACACCAAAGTGAGCTGTGCTCCATGTTTAGAAAACTGTTTATCACAAAACATAATCAAAACAATTYTTACTATTTCCATGCCTGAGTTCACATACCTGCTCAGCAGTAATTCTCAGAACCTCATTGGTTTCAGGACCTCCAAGTGCCATTTTTAGCCTCTGATCTGAAAAACAGCACATTTGAGAATCATGGCTATAACACAGGCCTCAATCTAAATAAATGGGACTGGCAGTCAGAAATACATTTAACAATGTAATGCTTCAAGGGCAAAAAAAAAAAGTTTCTAAAATTCTTCTATTTAGCATAACTGTTAAAAAAAACCCAAACACTTACTTGAAAAAAACCTACAGGAATTGTAATAATAATAATAACTATAACAATAATTAATTCCATTCCTGTTACATTCAGTTTTCTTTGAGAATTATTTTTGCTCTGTTTTGTAAGAATCTGAGTAACACTTTTGTAACTGGAATGGGCAACAAAGAAGAAAAAAGAAGTTGGGAATGCAGTGGCTGTATTTTGATTGAAACAACTTCTTGCCTATTTTTCTTGATACACATCCTGTGGTTCTTTTACTAGCTCTAAACTTCTAAAGGAGGATATAGGAAAAAGATGGTAACAGCAAAGGAATGCCAGGAAATAGGAAGGGGAAAGTTGCTGCCCTTACTAGCCAAAGGATGTAAACCTGGGATGCCACAGGTGCAAAAAGGGACAGATTTTAAACACTTAGAGAAATTCACTTTCAACAGTAAAGAATCAAATACATTCTGAAAAAAATTCAGCATGTACCACAAAACTATGAAATGGAGGATTATTATTTGTAGGTCTGGCTACTAATGTTTCAAAAAGAATTCAGGTAAAACTCAACCTTCTTTACAGCTACATATTTAACAYGACAAACACTCTACAACATTAAGTATAATACTGGTTACAGAATSTAATTTCAGATGCATTACACGCATTCAGTGTTTTATAACTTTGATTTCGTAATTGTGAAGGAAAAGAAACATTAATCCATGCATCAGGCTCAGAGTAGGCCTAAAATAACTTGGGGCTCAGCTGGCATTGAAGCCAACTTCACATCTTGTCCTGTGAAAACGTATAAATATTTTTTTTTTTAAATTAAACTCTTTGATAGGAAAAGGAAAAAAGTTTTCACTGGAAGAATAATAAAGCACTGGAATGCTCTTCTCAGGGAGGTGGTAGAATCACCATCTCTGAATGTGTTTAAAAATAGACTRGCACTTGGTRCTATAGTCTAGTTGAGCTGTTRGRGCACAGGTTGGGCTTGATGATCTTAGAGGTCTCTTCCAACCTCACCATTCTGTGATTTCACAGCGAATTTAGTCTGAGTTCTACTTAGATTCTAAARMYTTACAAAATAAGCTACAGCCAAAAGAAATATAGATGAAAAGGCAACATATAGGGGGACAGAATATAAGCAAATAAAGGAAGTATAGAATGCAATCTTACCTGCTCAAGAGTTGGAGCTGAACTAATTATTAAGGATCAGGAGCAGGCCTGATGTTAACAGGCCACACCTGTAGCCAATAAGATCAGTGGTATAAAAGAGTGGACTGGTGGGCTCTGGAGTCAGTTGGCTGCTGGGAAGACAAGGAAGAGTCAGTGCAAGAGGAGCTGCCTACAAGAAACAGCAAGGAGGTATGAAACTCTAGCAATGTAGAACCCTTGCAATATAATGACAACAGTAGCTTTCTAATTTTTGAAAAAACATAATTTTTTAATGTCACATGATAATAAATACTCTTGCAAAGCCCAAGAAAGATACAGATTTTTTGAACCAGAATGACTGTTATCTCAGATAGAAGCTTTTCTGCTATCCTTGGAATCAAAAGTTGGTTTTTCACCTTTGCCAGCCCACAGAACTTGGTACCCAGTGAAATTCTGAGGTCTGAGTAATGGAGCTGCCAAGTTTTCCTGCAGCACTAACTGGGGACAAGGACATTCCTTGGGACAAAGCACCAACCCTCTCTCCAACTCCCAGGAATATAAACTCAGCAGAAGCAAATTTGTTTGGCCAGTTATTTTGTTGGTAACTCAGATGTACTCTGATTAAGTCATATTAAATCCATCAAGTAAAACATAATTAAAGATACCAATTTTAGTCTGCAAAGCAAATTTCATGAATAACTGGCAAGAGAGCTTTCTAAGGTGCAGGAAATGCCAGTCACTTGTTTTTAAAATTTTAGAAGTTTAATTGTAATAAAATATTTATAAAAATAGTAGTATAATTAGAGTAATAATAATTTAGACAATTGTGATTAGGACAATATAAGACAATAAAAACCAAAGAGTTACAGACAGTCTGGGTACCTCTTTCTGGGCAAAATAAGCCTGAGAAAGGACACACATTAACAGAGGATTAACCCTGAAAAACCATAACCAGTTGCATATTCATATATCTCATATATGATGCATAAATTCCATTCAAACACAGGATTCTGTCTGGTCAGCGTTACTTTCTTCCTCTTAATCCAGACTGTATCTTCAGGGCTGAGCAAGGCAGGAAGAAGTTGGTTTCTTCTGATAATGGAGCAATAATTTTTTTTTTCTCTGAAAGATTTAGGTGTCCTGTGGCTGCTATCTCCGTGCAAGAACCTCAATCCTTTCTTAAAAAAAAACTCACGTATACAGTTTCTATTTTAACATTATGTTATAACCTAAACCACTACTTAAAAAAATTAATACAGCATAACTTTCTAACATTACACGTATAATATTCATTTTAATAGTTGCGAAAAGCCAATCATAAAACACTTATTTTTCACGCTGTGGTTTCATTACTGTGAAAAATATGTATTTTATGTTTGGCTCTTCACAACTATTAAAATGAATATTATATGTGTTGTGTTAGAAAGTAATGCTGTATTAATTCTCTTAAGTAGTGTGTTGAATATAGTTTTAGGTTATAAAAATTGTTAAAATAGAAACTATGCTATGTAGGATACTTTTTTTAAAGAAAGGACTCACACTGAGATAGCAGCCACAGGACACCTGAATCTTTCAGAGAAAAAGAATTTATTTCTCCATTATGAGGAGAAATGAACTTCTTCCCACCTCGAAGGCGCTGTTAGGATTCAGAGGAAGAAGCTGACGATGACCAGACAGAATCCTGTGTTTGAATGGAATTTATGCATCATGTATGAAGAATATGAATATGCAACAGGCTGTTGTTTTTAAGGGTTAATCCTCTGTTAACGTGGGTCCTTTTTTGGGCTTATTTTGCCCAGAAAGAGGTACCCGGACCATGTGTAACTCTGTCTCTATTGTCTCATATTGTCCAAATTATTATTGCTCTAATTGCATTACTATTTTTATAACCATTTTATTACTATGCAACTTTTAAAATTTTTTAAAAAACAAATGATTGGCGCTTTTCACAATTACCAAAGAGCCATTCCTACAAAAACGCGTGTGCTTTTGGCCATCACCCTCATTAGCAGCTTTTAATTCCTGCTGTTCGGCTAACTAAAAGCCCTTCCCTCACTTGGGAGACCCATGGAACACAAATCCTCGCACTTGTAGCGAATTTAAACCYTCACCGCCCACACTCACCCGGCCGTGCCTCGCTCCCGGCTTTCCCCGAGAAAACTCCACGAAGCCCCTGCGGGGGGGAAAGCCGCTTGTCCTGCTGGAGAGGAGGGAAGGAAAATCAGAGCAGTACCGGAGGAGGGAAGGAAAATCAGAGCAGTACCGGAGGCGGGAAAAGAAAGGCAGAGCCGAGCCGGAGGAGGGAAGGCGGCAGGGGTTGTACCGGAGGAGGGAAGGCGGCTGGAGCTCGCCGGCGCCGGGGCGGGACGCGCTCCCCTCAGCCGCCGGTGCCCCGGGGCGGGGGCAGCAGGGAGAGCCGCCCCTCCGCTCCTCCCAGAGCCCGCTCGGTAAGGAGGCAGCCCCGGYACCAGCGGAGCCACAGCCGCTCCAGGGCCCCGCGGAGCAGCCTCACAACCGCCGAGGGCTGGGATGGGCCCGGCCTCTCTCTCCGGCCKGGCCCGGCCGGCAGCGCCGCCCCCGTCACGTGGGGAGCGGCCATGGCGGGGCCCTGGGGCCGGGTGGGAGGAACGCCTCGTTAAACTCTGCTTGGGGGGCTGTGGGTTAAGGATGGGTTTGTAAATTTCCCTTCGGCGCTTAAATTTCCCTTCGGCGCTTAAATTCCCCTTTGGGAAAAACAACTGGGCTGTGGCCGGAGCCGCAGAGCTCTGCCCGTCGGAGGCTGTGGGCGGGCGGGACCGGCCGCTTCTCCCGGGGAACCGGCGGCAGGAGGAGAGGACACAGCCCGAGGACACAGTCCAGGTTGGACTCGAGGAGTAATTTCTTTATAAAAAGGGTGATTCGATTTTGGAACGAGCTGCGCGCCGTCCCTGGAGGTGTTTAAGGAAAGGCCGATTGGCAATGACTGCAAATGAAAGCTCCAGCTGGTTGCTTCGTTTCCTTGTGTCTCAAACGTTAAAAGTTTTCCTCTCAGTCTGTTTTCCTGACGTTAGCAAATCCTCTAAATTCATGTAGTGGAGACTGTTCTGTTTATCTGTTCTCTTGTTTAATATTTCTGGTGGTTTTGGAAGGTATTTATTTAGATGTACGTGTGAAAAGCCTTAAGCGTAATGAGACTTCAGAGGAATTGCAACTCTGCRAGTATAACGCTATGAGAAACGGCGTTTATGTAACTGTTTATTGTTACAGTTAGGTAACATTGTTCGGGTTTTTGTTACAAAGCTAGTTTGTTTCAGTTCCGATGTCTATAAACATGAYTTGGTAATTGACTTTTTACCAAGGTGTGGGTTGTTTTTTTTTTTTTTCCTGGACAGCCAAAGGGCAATTTATACGGAGATGGAATCTGAGCTCTTCTTTGACAGAACTTTCTTTTTTCACTTGTGTAGTACCCGAAGATGGAATTTCTCATTAAACACACCTGGGATGGTTTGCCTGTGAGCCACGAGCCGGTTTCGATTGGGCTGAGGCCGGGTAATGCAGGATTRCTGATGGAAGTTCGGGCTCCTTTCTTTAATGACCCTCCAGCACCTCCCGGAGAGCCAGGGAAACCTTTTGGTGGACTCTGGGACTATGAGGGTAAGCATAACTCTTCTGCAAATATATCTGATTTCTGTAGACCCTGATCTTTCTCTGTATTTCATATGCCTGCTCTTTTTTTTTTAAAGAGACTTCTTAATCTATGATGGTTCTTTTTTTTAAAAAACAACCCCAAAACTGGAGTTCAGTGATCTGTGTTAATTTCAATAATTTTGAAGTTGACTCTGATCCTGTCAATACTACATGCACTCAAACTTAGGTTTTGGGTTACTGATGCAATTTGTGATCTATCAGAGGCTTGACRTATTTGAGTATCAAAATAATTTTGTGGCTTATATATATTTAAATGCCCTTGTGGAAGGAGAAGTGAAATCCTAAAGAGTGTTTCTGCTTTTGCTTTAAGAAGTGTTTTAATCATTTTTCCGAAGTTCCTTTGAGGAATAGGAAGGTGTGAAACACAGAAATTACACCTCATGAAATGCAGTTCAAATTGTACCTAAATGAAATGGGGAAAAACTCTCATAGTAGGGCTGGGTATTTTCTCCTTTCCTGTCCATACTGTCGTTTTTACCCATTGCTTTGAGAAGTACAAGAACTGAGTATTTCTAGTGGTTCCTTACATCCTGATTATTGAGCTGTTCTGATTCAAGCTCTACTAAAATCCTCTTTGGTGTTATTATAATAAATATGCTTAAGTGAAAATAAGATGTTAGTTATATCATAATTTAAACTGAAGTTTTCTATTAATGTTATTGCTGTGAGAAGCACTGTTGTAATTTTACATGAGAAACACCACTGTAGTTCTGTTTTGCATTCCTGAARTGTGATTCAAATGTTATATGTAGCTTTCAAGTACACCTGGAACAGTAATCCTTTATCCAAAATATCCCTCTACAGAAAAAACCCAACATTGAAGAGCTAAATGCTTTCTTTTAATAAGTTTTACTTAGGAGGTGTGTGCCCTGCTCTGAATGTGTGATTCTTTCCCTTATTTTCCTGCTGCATCAGGCTAAGTGTTTTCAAAACTGGAATTGGTAAAGCTAATAAAGTCAGTGCAGTCCTTTATAAAGCTCTTTGTGATCACAGCAATTAAAAATAAGAGCTCCTGAAGCTGGAATTGTGGCACAGCATTTTGAATATTTGGGTTGTTGTTGCTGTGTATGTGTCAGTAGCGAGTCAGGCTCTGGCATGGCACAGTCAAAACCCATAAAAATTCAGTTGTATTAATTGGATATGAAGATCTCAGAGCATTACAGAATAGTTAATATGAAATACTGACAGCTTGTTTGTTTTTAATTTTTTTCTGCTTGGTTTGGTTTTTTTTTTTCAGTTGTAGAAGCATTCTTTCTGAGTGACAGAACTGAGCGGTATTTGGAAGTTGAGCTTTGTCCGTAAGTACAGCACTGATAAAATCCCAGAAGTTCATTTACCCTTGCAGTTGYAATGCTTGTGAGACACATGTGTGAGGGGGACTAGACCCAGAAATTGTGTCAGTATGGGAAATGTACTTATTTGTGGTGCTATAATGCACTAATAACTTGACATAATTTTAGGAAAACTCTGCTCTGATTCTTTGACAGCCATGGGCAGTACTTACTGCTGCTGCTTTCTGGCAGAAGAAAAGCATGGAAAGTAAGTGCTTGAGTACATTCATAATGATTTTTATTTAACTATTTTCTCATCAAAAGATGGCCAATACCTCTTATTTAAAWTTTTTTTCCCTTCCTTTGACAGGAAGAGCTTCCTTTGGAGTTTGAGGTGACCAGAAGTGAAACCAAATGGGAGGGTAAAGCTCTTCTCCCTTGGAGTTATTTTCCACCATGCACTGACAAGTTCAATGCATTTGCAATTCATGGCTCAGGAGAAGGGAGAAAATATGAAGCACTTTATCCTGTGCCTCCACACCAAGTGCAGGAAGGGCAGGGACCAGATTTGTAAGTATAAAATGAACTCTTCTGTAAAAGGGTTGCACTGTTGTTGGAATATTTGAAAAAGCTGTAAAAGGGTTGCACTGTTGTTGGAATATTTGAAAAAGATGATCTGGTTTTTTGATTGCATGCCTTTAATATTTTTATTATAGTACTTAGCTCTGGGTCCACTGGTGCTGTACTTTTATATAAAGCACTGCAGTTAGTGCTTGGTTTCCATGATAGGGGCATGGAAAATTATACATTTAGTACCACTGGTATCAGCTTTTATCACCTTTCTCATCTAAATCATGGGTAGGTTGTTCTACTTTTCCTTCTTGACTTCAGCTCCTCCTGAAGTGCTGTTTTARTGGTAATTTCACCAGATACATTTCCAGTAAATCTCTTCTGCTCTTCCCCTACTGTTCTAAAAGCTTTCACCTCTACAGATGGTTCCATGCTGTGGAAAAAACTGAAAAGGCAGACTAAAGTAAAAAAATTATAATTAAAGGATACCTAGTATCAGTAGAAAAACCAGAGAATTTGGATTTTTMGTTTGTGTTTTGAGCCTGTTTATTTTCTTTGCCTGTGAGGTTGAGATGATCTGATAAAACCTGTTACTCTTGAGCATTTTGTATAAATGAACCAGCTCTAGAGGATGCACTGTAGCTCTTATGAAACTTGTCATACAACAGAAGTAATGGCTGGGTAGGGTAAATTTTAGATAARTTACCCTTTATTTAAGAAAAATTAAGCTTCTGCAACTGTATATTAAAAAAAATCTGAGCTCTTGCTAACAACACTGAAGTATTCTGTGTAAAATGGAATTTTTTATTTTATTTTTATTGTATTGCACTGGAGAATGGCTGTAATACCTTTTAAGAAGGAATTCTTTCTATAGTACCCCTTTAAAAAACCCCCTTGTCTTTTTCAGACATTGGTAGCAGATGAAATTGTGTGAAGAGACTGTTCCTTACTGATTTCATTACTTTGTTTGTCTTTGCTCTTACAGATAACTACAAAAGTTAGGACTTTGTTTATTTCTCTTTTGTTTGCAGTCATCGTTTGGAGTTTTTCTAAGACTTGAACCTGAAAGAACTAACAGGAGAGGACTGGAAGCAGCCTGAATCAGACATATGGAAATCTCTCACTAAATGAATAGGTTAAGGCATAAAGTTTTGTAATGCTGAAGTTGGCTGGAGCTGTGTGGAAACAACTTCCTCATTCTGAGCAGAGGTTGTGGGTACCAGTTTAGCAAAGCTTTCCTTGCCACCAAAATCATGGATCAGTCTGAAAATCTGCTGCTAAGCATGTGGATCTGTTGATTCTAAATGTATGAGTGGTTTGGAGTTTTTCATCTGTGCAAGAGATGAATCTGCTGCTACCAGTGCAGGAAGAAGAATGTGCTGAAATTGCAGCTGTGCTTTTGTGGGAGCTCTGAAGTCTGACAAGGCCAATACCTGGATTGAATTTTCTTTGATCTGCTGCATTTCTGTTGTATTTTAACTGCTGCTTGTTTGTTTGTTGACTGCTGAAGGGAGATCCTTATGTGCCTAGATTTTTTTTGCTTACAATCAGGAAGAAGAAAAAATGGATTTTGGAGGCTCAGTACTTGCCCTGCAAGAGGGACAACKCTGCTCTTTCCTGTGCATTCCTGTGCCTGAAGTTTTCCCTTGCTTAATGCTCAAGGGGGAATTATTATCTCACAGACCTCTCTGTGGAGTTTCTAATGGTGTTGAAGTGCAGAGGATAGATTTACAAAAGGTTTTATGTATTTCAGGTGAAGTTTCTTGGGCAAATCGTGCTCAGTAAAATATTTTGGTGTAGTTGTGTGTGTGCAAAAGCAGTTTTTTTCTAAGATTTGTCATATCACTTCAAGAATTCATCTCAAATGTCTTAGGATTTTTTTTTTGCATGCCACTGAGAGCTGGAGACACTCTGGGTGTATATTTTGTGTATGGGCATAAGTCATTTTAACAATAGTGAATATTCCTAGATGGCAGCAGCTAATCTGTAAACCCTCACAAGATTTACAAATCATATGTTCCTTTTTTTTTTGTCTAGCATAGCAACTACTGCTTGATTGTGGCTGCTGCTTTAATCTTGTATCAATTTGTTTTAAAAAAGTGAAACTTGCCCACTACTTAGATCTTTGCTAGTATGCAGTAATAAACACATTTTGATGGTCCTATTTTCTTTGCTGCTTTTCAGCTTCACTCTAGCTGTAAGTTCTGCTTGAGAAGAAGGTGGGAACATCTCACCTTTGTGAAGAACATCTCAGTGTGGTTAATCTCTGAGATAAACTGTGAACTGACATGCTTTGTTTAGCTTTAGATTCCCTCTTTGTACTTTCAGTTTTATAGAACTGTGCTTTTAAATTTGAAGATATTAGTTTTGGTTTTTTTTTCTTGTGGCAGACTTTGGCATGTCAGTGCACTCAGCCATCCAGTTTGCTCTGTTTCAATTAGACAGTATAGGTTCCTTGCTGTAAAGTGCCATCTGTTGAAAATTGTAAGTATTGTACAGTCAGTTGTTTGGCTTTTCTACCTTCTATCCATGTACAGTTTTCTAAAGAATGACATCAGTCTGAAATATTGAATAATTTAATAGATATTGAGTAAAGTATCATCTAGACATTGATGCCTCAAAGCTGCTTTAAAAATKTTAGTCAAAACCAAAATGCCATTTGGCAAAACTTTTAGACTTCRTCAAAAAACTGTGTGCAAAGATTCAAATTGGGTGTACTGCTTTTCTCACAGAGGTTGTTTTCATCTGAGGAATGATACTTTGTATGTAAAGGACAGTAAATAAATTTTTTTTATTCATATCTTGTTCTTATATTCATCTTCCTCTACTTCAAACTGACTGCTTCAAATTTGGATGTAAATTATGAACTTGGAGGGAAATCGATTATTTTCCTCAAATAAGTAATTTAAAGTAAAACCATGGTCCTTGCAGTATGAAATRCAAATGCTAGGTGCTCCAGGAAATGGGAATTGTGTTTGCAGTCCCAAAAACCTTGTTCTTTTTGCTTCTTGCCACTAGGTGGGAGAAGAAGGTTGTCTAAAGTGTGCCTTGGT
This sequence comes from Cardinalis cardinalis, assembly GCA_014549065.1. Lineage (NCBI taxonomy): Eukaryota > Metazoa > Chordata > Aves > Passeriformes > Cardinalidae > Cardinalis > Cardinalis cardinalis. The sequence goes on from JACDOX010000146.1 coordinate 1,442,654, forward strand.
GCTGCCAGCCTAGTTATCCTTAACCAGATCCATTCCTTCTTGCTGTATCCTTGATTTTAGGAAAAGGACCTTTCAGTCAAGCTGATGGTGGCTTATTTTGGTTTATTTGGGATATCTTTGTTGCAAGAAACATTTGTTGTGCTGTGCAGTTACAGTTCTTATGTTTGCTTTCCTGCAGGGCAATWTTCAAAAATAATTTTTGAGACAAAACCAATGGAAGATAAATTCCACAAGGTGTCAGTCAATCTGTAGTATAAAAGTAGTTTTGTGGTGTTCAAATGATTTAAGTGTTATTCTGGATTATTTTTTTTTGCAAATGTCATGGATAGTCTCTGGCAAACTTTCCAAAAAGGCTGTTTTGAGTTCTGAAGGAATTTATTTCTTTTAATACAGCCTGATTTGTGAGAGGTGGTGTAYCCTTTCAAGGGTGAGGCTTCAGTGGTTCAAACAACCTGCAGTGAAACAACRCAAAAACTGTGGCTTAAGAGGGATAGAAAATTCTTTTTCTTCAATACAAAAATGAAAAAAAATTAAAGARAACTTGAATGGTAATGTTTTTACTGGTAGGAGTGATTTGTATCTTTAATACAAAGCTGGAGCAACTTCAGCATCTAAGATTTCTTGTAGTGATTCTGCACATTGGGGTTTTTTTGGATGCAAAAGCTCTTAACAGGACTACAATTTTGCTCATGTCTTTGTATACTTTTAAATATTTTTTTCTGGTAWGCCAGGTCAGATATGAGAGCTAGGAAGCTCTAATTTCATTCAGGACTATATATATTTTTGATTGCTATAGCTGATACAGCTACTGCATAATCTGTTCTAGTTATTAGATGCATGAGTGAGTTAATATTTGTACTGSCCAGCACCATGATGATAAGTTACTGCTGCATGTGATGTTAAGTACCATGTTGCTTGCAGTTCCTTTTTTCAAGGCTGTTTTGTGCCTCTGAAAGGCACAGCACAGAATGCTTGGTTGTGTTTTAAATTCTGACCATGTAAAAATCCTTTGGAAATGTGAATGGCACAGTGCATAATTTGCTGCACATAAAGTTTAAAAGAATTCTTCCCTGGTACCAGGGCAATCTCTAAAGTGGAATGCATTGCATTGAATTATGGTACTTTTAGAATAATGGTGCTGAAATTTGATAGTTAACCTGCATTTATTTAATTGGTGATTCCCTTCTTTTTTCTTTTGTTGAGTGCTTTGGTTTACTACAGTGTCTCTGAGCAGTGCTTCAGCAAAAGTACAGGGAGGTGTGTTAAGCCTGATTTATTTGCACAGGTTGTGTAAACAGCTGTTTATATTTGTTTAGACAAATTTGCACAGGTTGTATAAACACACAAACAGCCTCAGTGAGATCAATGCAACACTTATCATAAACTGTTTGGCAGTTAGGCCTTTTTCCATCTACTTGTCTGTCTGCTGAAATTAGTATTGTCAGGAGAGTTCTGTTCTGTCCAAGCTTGTTTTCATGATTCTGTTTCTAAACAAGTAAAAGCCTTGGCTGCAGGGGGTCTGTGGGAGGCTTTCCAGTGATGGATCAGGAGGCACTGTTTGTATCTGCACTGGCTGTGAACATACCAAAATATTTTCCTGTTTCATTTTCAGAAATTATGCTGTAGGCTCTCACAAAGTGTGTGTGTAAATACTGTCTGCCAGTTCTGTAGTRTATTTGCAAATACAAATGTATTTTTAAAGGTGGTAGACCAGAACTGACTAAGTAGTGTTAAAACAGCTGAAGTAAACATTACTGAAGTAAAATTAAATTACCATGTCCTCTCTGCTCTTTTAAAACCAGCCCAGCCAGACTAGTCCAGTGGCTTTCTTGGAATATGGAACAGATTCTAGTGGAGGAGGAAAAAGTAGTTTTCAGATGTTACCTTTTTATAATACAGAAATTCCCTCTGTAGAGCACATTTGTTGCCAATTTAATCTTGCCTTTCATTTCATGAGTTGTTTCTCTTGAACTCAGTCTCTGCAGGCAATGAAATTTATATCTTGGTGCCACTCGTAGCTGTCATAAAATTATTCATYTCTAATTCTAGGCAATGTAATTGGTTCACTTCTTACTGCTGAGTTTGCTTCCTTCAGCAAATGAAACTGTTTGGAAACTGGTACTTTCTCAGTGCTTTATAGCTTACATAAGGCATGGCATTTATATTTAATAGTGTCTGGCACTTAAAGAACTGGTTCTTGTTTTAAAATTGCATATTAGTTTCCTAAATGTTAACAGGGTGAGGTGTAACCTCTTATGCCAAGTATCTGCTTTAAACCTATTTAATTTCAGCAAAATATTGTGTTGTTTCAGAGGAAGGGTAGTTCATGATGTCAGAAGACAGAACTGTGGTCTTGTACCTCCTTAAATTCCTATGACTTCTAGAATGAAATGTTGGGACTTGGTGAGAGGTCCATATTGTCAGGAGTCTTTTTGTAATTTCTGTGAAACAGCTTTTCAGGAGCTTCAGAAGAGCACAGCTTGAGAGGCAAATTGTCTGCAGAATCTGCTGGGAGAAGGAATCCACCTCTGGCAGGCAGAATTGCCAGGGTTTGACTTTGTCAGTGGGGAGTGTTCTTTCTGCCTGGCAGGGGCAGGATCTGGGATGGGGAATGCCCTTTGATTGGGGGCACCTGCTGCTCAGGCTGGGGCTGCCTTCAGCCATGCTRGGAGCAGAGGAAGGTGATATTTCCCTTTACATTCTGCTGCCACTGTGTGCTTGAGAAGGTTCTCTGGACTCRGTGGGAGGCTGACTGGAAAAGGTACGTGGCAGTAAGATGAAGGGATGGGTTTAAAGTATGTAAAATCAGATTAAAGAAGTCCTCTCAGCACAAATTTGAGTTGGGAGTGTGATAGGATAAGCATGTGCTCTCTTTTTTTACTTTTTTTTAGGCATCTACCTATGTAAAAAGGTGACTGTGCTGGATGGATTGTTGGCTGGAAATATTGCAGYTATTCTTGTAGCTGGAAACCCAGCTGAAGGAATTGTTTTGCGATTCCCTGCAGTGGTTCCTCATTACTTACAGGCTATACTAGAGCTCTGTGCTAATAGCTGGGGGCAAAGCAGAGCTCCTTGCTGATGTCCTCAAAACTCTCTTGCTGAGCAAAGGTARTGAGAAGTGGAAGCAGAAAGCTGCCAGAATTCAGGGAACTGGGAAGCTCAGACTTTGCTGTTGTGGACTAAGTGCAAACCACAAATGAAGAGRGAATGGGAAATCTCCACATGTCTTGCTGGTAACAGATTCATTCTCTTCATGCTCTCTATGGGGTGAAATGAGAGTACAGCATAAATCAGAGAATTGTTGAGGCTGGAAAAGACCCCTGAGATTGWGTCCAGCTGTTAACCCAGCACTGCTGTGTTCACCACTATCCCATGTCCCCATGTGCCACAATCACACATTTTTTTGAGCCCTTCCAGGGACTGTGGTGATTCCACCACTTTCCTGGACAGCCTGTTCCAGTTTCTTGAACTGGGCAGGCAGTTCTGGTTCCTGTGTGATCACCCTCTCAGTGAAGTTCACACAATACATGTTGTTCAGTGGAGTGTAGGATCATACAGTCATAGGCTAGAGATGAAATATAAAATGTGTAAGGCTGCAGAGCACTTGATCACCTCTGAACTCTTGGGTAGTTGATGCCACAATGCCTTTCTGTGCTCCTTTATATTCTTGGATGGACCCCTTCAATCACCTCTGCAGGCTCTTTTGTGCTGAAGACAATAGGTGAAGTGCTGCCAGCCTGTATATCACAAATCACTGTTCAAACTAACRTCAATCATATTTCCTTACACTCTTAAATAGGTCTGGCTATCTTATTTGTATTTTTAAATTGTTGATCAAATCTGTGTACAAAGCAAGAGTCAAGTCTTCCTTGAAGGGATCTCATGCATCAGGCTCTGTCAGATTATTGTTAATGTTCTTTGAGTAGGAAGTGGGGATTATATTTTATCTGTTCAGATATTGTTGATAAGATGGTCATTAGAGAAGTCTTTTGCATGAAAAATGGTTTTGGATTTTAAGTGCAGGCTGRTGCCTAAAAGGAGACAACTTTATCTTGCCAGTGCTTTTGGCATGACATGTGCTCACAGTAGAATTTTTCAAGTCACAAAATGAGTCCTTAAAGACAAGGGGAATTTTTTTATATACTGGAATATCCTTCAGACTTGAGTCCATTTCCACATGCTGCACCTCTGAACTGTCAAGACTTATTGAGATTTAACATTTAGGTTTGGAAAAGAATGTCCGAGCTAATGAGAAGTGGATTTCTTTTCCTTTTTATTTCTGCACCTGTTTAGGTATAATAGAGAAGTAARTGGACTGCTTTCCATATCAGTTAGTCTGTCTATTTGGTGCTTGTGTGAGGCCCTCCAGATTAATTAGCAGGTTTAGTAAATGATACAGGAAAGACTAATCACATTGTGCATGTGTTAGCTTCAGAGTGCCAAGATTTTCTTTCACCTCCCTGAGTCTACAATGCCTGAAGTGCTTCAAATCCTGATGGCCTTGCTTATAAGATGTGCTATTTATGTGTGGAAATGAGGGCTATTGCACAGATCCTGGATCACCTGCACTGACTGRCTGCTTTGTGCTCACTGTAATGCAGTATGCTGAGTAAATAACCTCTTTGGTTATTAACACCTTCTCCCTCTAGGATTCATAGATGTATTCTGAAAGTCCTCTGTCATTTTCTCTGTAGTGTCTGTTTTTTTCTGATGAAATCTATTTTTTCCTTATTATCAAGACCACAAAAACCTCCTTAGAGAAGGCCTTTGTCTGAAGATCTGTGYAACTTTTCTCCTTTCTGTCTTTAGCTTGTGTATCAACATTTACATCTCAAAATGTTGATTTAGCCAAAACAGCCCTTAAAAATTGCCTTTTAAGTCAGAAGAATTCTCTGCTCCATATAAACTTAATGAAACATCTGGATTTTTTCCTCYACTTGTAGAAAGATCATTTAATTAAAAATTGATGGTGCTAATTGACAAATGTGATGATTCCTTTAAACTGTTAAATATACTGCTATTAAAATCAGTCATTTCTAAGTACAAGTTAATGGCTAGTTTATTAGAACTACTAATTGCCTAGTTTTTCAGCAGATGGAATGAATTTAATTATGGTCATAAGGACTGGATTGTTTAAAAATAAATTGCAGGTATTATGCAAAATGAGTTTTTTGCTTTTCAGTAGGACACACAGTGGGAGACAGTTTAGAGAACAAGTRAAAAGTAAGGAACGTTTTCCCATTGCCTCTTGAAAGATTCAGGTTTGAAAGTTAAAGTGTTAAACTGCCTGTGTCTTTTCTGACTTAGCTGTGATGTTCCCTAAGCCTTATCAAGAGTAGAATTAATTGTGGGTGATTGTGTGTCTCTTCAGCATCTAATTAGAACATCCTAATTAAAAGCTGTTTTGTGAAGCCTGCTTTCCATTGGATTTGTGTTCAGTGTTCCCTGAGCCCTTCCTACTGCATTAGAAACCACCTAAGAATCTCAGGTCTTGTTAGAAGAGTTTGTAATTGCTGTCAGACTCTGATTTTGCTGAGTATCCATCACCAGCTTCACACAAGTGGAGACAACAGGAATCCACTGAGATTTTATTTTTTAAGAATWACTTTCTTTGCTTGTGCACCTTTCAGTACACTCTGTGTGCTTGCATTTGATATCTTAGCAGGTTTTTTGAAGCAGTCTGAAGCTTTTCACATTTGCTTAAGCTCCATTAGCAATTAGTAATTTCAAATGCCCATTCTGGCTTTGTTAAATCAGCCCTGTTGTTCCCAGAAAACTCWGTTAGAATTACCTTGCTATAATGATTTGCATATTGCTTGGATTTAAAGTCTACAAGCATTTAGACTGAATCAAGTTTGGGCCAAACTGAGACTTGCTGGGCATCATCTGGATCACTTTGTGACCAGTAAGAGTGCCATCTGATATTCTAGTGATTGTGGATTTTTTATTATGTGAAAATAGGTGAGAACTATAATGGTAAAATTAATTTCTCTAGTATTTCTTCTTTTAATGGTTTTCCAATTAACCATTATTGTTCTTTTCGTTGTCTTCCCCTCTGTAATCTTTATTTCCTTCTGGTTTCTAAAACCTGTAAATTTCATTTAATTTGTTCTGCTGTTCTAAAGTTAAGCAGTGAAATGATGCCCTTTGAGTAATAACAGCATACATCTGTACCCCTTGTAAATTGGCTCAGGTTATCCAGTAAACCAGAAAACTGTTGAGTATCTCTTTATATTCAAGTTCACACTTAAGCTCCATGAAATACAGAGCTGATTTTCCCCTATCAATTGTGACAAARTCCAACCTCACAGTGGCACATTGTGCAGMATGCAAAGATGTTTTTTCAGTAGCTCAGACTTTCAGCTAACTGCACACTTAAGTTGGTGTTTTTAGAGTATTATGATGTATTTTCCAACAAAATATGTGATCACATCTAAAGGGCTTTTTTTTTTTGTATCCTTTAACCCTAGTTTTTTGTGGAGGTACTTTTATGCATGTCTGCAGCATTTTGTGTCTGTGCAAGCACATGAAGTGACTAAAAGTGGAGCCCACTGCTCTTATAAGCACATAAATATTCTTTATCATCCACCACTTTCTGTCCTAATGGGTAGCACTTAGGTTGTTGCAGGTATTGTAATATCTAACTATGCAGTAACCAAGGCTAAAGAAGAGAGTAATTTCCTGATTCATCTTAATGTTTTATATTTGTCTGTGGTTAGAGAACACAGTTGGACAACTTCATGATTGTCCTTTGTTTTTAATGAGACTTTGAGAGAGCTGTAGGAGAGAACCTTTATTTTTATGTTGCCTTTATGAACACTGTCCACAGTAAGAGTGAATTAAACATTAAAAAGCAGTTATCTTTCAGGGTGGTAGTGGTTTAGACTGTCTTGACCCAAAATGTCCGCACACAATTTTGTAAGTTTAAAACATAGAAACTAATTTGTACCCTTGCATCAGTGTTTGATTGAAAAATCAGTGGTTTTCACTTTGAAAAGTTCAAATGGAAATTTCAAATGGAAAAGCTGATGGTACCACTTAGTGCTTTGATGGAAGGCCTGCACTTCTCAGTTTATWTATAGACAGGGCAGATTTAGATTAGATGGAAGAAAGAAATTCTTCACTGGGAAGTGGTGAGGCACTGGAATAGGTTGGGCAGAGAAATTCTGAGTCCCCCAGTCCTGGAAATGTTCAAGGCTGTGTGGGACTGTGCTTTGAGCAGCCTGTCTGTGACAGAGGTRTTGGAATGAGAACTTCTTTAAGATCCCTCATAAAACAAATTGTTCTGCGGTTCTCTTTTCATTTATTCATTGAAAGATTTGCCACCTAAGAAGAATGAATTCTGCACTTTTAATGTGAGTGGAGGGATATATAACCATTTTATCCAATACCTAAAGAAGATGTGAAACTGATTCAGGGACCTGATTTGTGAGTAGGAACCGTTTCTTTTTGTCAAAAAATCAAGACTGAGCTTTAAGGCCAGTGTAAGTTTTTTTCCTTTTGACTTGAATGTGTTTTGGGTTAAATTCAGAACGGAATGTCATCTGCAATAGGACCTTTCATCTAATGAGAATACACAGCATCCTTTGTAAGTTGATTGTTTGCATACAATTGCAAGAAATAAATGTTTTAGAGGAAATACAGAAGGTACATACAAACAACTGGAAGAGAATATATGTACTTAGCTGTATTCCTTACATGGGGGAACCCATTGACTTCAAAGGTCCAGGGCTGATTTATAGGGCACAGAGGCCCTGGTTTTAGAACTKGAGCAGAATGCTGTTGGAGACAAAACTACTGTGGGAGCTTTTTCTTTATTTTAGRCTTGGTGGTTCCATAGAACCTCAGAATTTTCTGGCTCCCCGAAGGACCCTAGGTGGTCTCTGGTTAACTCTATTAGAATACCATTTCCTGCTCAGTCCCAGTCAAAAAACCACATTTATGCTGCTCAAAAAAAAAAATTAGTATTTTGATGTGTAGCTACCTGATTGTTGGAATATAATAGCATTTCCATTTGTAATGTTACACAATATTACTATACAATTGTTATTCTACAATTCTGGTTTGGTTAGTGCCAATTAACTCCTTCTAATGACTTGCTACATTAGCTTAAAACCCCATTGCATTTGGAGCACAATTGAATTTTGCTGCCCTGAAATGTGTGTCCAATACACAGCAGTATTTGGCAAGGTACATCCTGGAGTACTGTGGTAGACTTCCAAGTGGCTTCATATGAGAGCCAGAGACGAACTTCTCGTTTCATCACACCCAAGAGAATTTAATTTTTGAGTGGAAATTGTTAGTGGAACTCATAGCATTTACTTGMAGAGTGTTTTCCTGTTCCTTGTTGTCATCACTAGCTGCCATTTGGTGCATTTGAAAAATGTTAAGTCAAAAATGGAATGTGGGAGGGATCTGGGAGCCAACTGCATTACTGTTGTGGATGTGGATAAATCAGTTCCTACTGTCAAGTAATGACTGAAACTACATGAAAATAACCATCTGATCCAGCTTGTTAAACTGTGGTGTCTCATGCTGAAAATCCCAGTCAGGCAAATGTTCAAGTTTTAAGGGGCTACACTCGAATATTTCTTGTTTTGCCTTGATTGTTGTAAATTCTGACTGGAGGGATAAGCGAGGCTTTAAACTTCTCTTCTTGGGCACAAAGAACTTTCCTGAAACAATCCCTTAATGGGAAATACTTGAAATTATTTTTCCCAATCTTCTAAGTAGTGATGGTATTTCTATTAAAAAGCTATAGMTTCATCTCTCAAATTTAGAGATGTGGTTGTTCATGTTCTGTTACTATCATTTCTAAAMCCATGATTTTTGTGTCTATTTCAAACATTCTTTATGTATAAAATAACTGCTACCAGCTTACCCTTTCTTTTACTGGAGTACRGTAATTTTATAGAATAAAATAATTTTCCAGAACATCAGATCATTTTGCCAAACACGATTTTTGTTTTTTACTCATTAAAAAAGCTGCTGCAACTATTCCCCTTGTAGGAAAGGACTCAGAGCTTTGTAAGAGCTACATTTAATTATAGCCATGATGTACCTGTTCCTTTTTGATACAGATTTTGACTTTGCAGATTTTCATGCTGTATGTTTTGGGGTGGCTCTTGGGAGTGATCTTGTGATGCTGCTAAAATTGGATTATTTCCAGTGGCCAAAATGGAATTCCCTTTAAGGAGATTTTCAGAACCATGGAGAGACTGCACAGATTCCTCACTGCGCAGGTAGGAGTATAATGGAAAATAGGATGACATTGTTTATTCTGGACAGTCCATACTTACAGTTTGTGGTATTAAGTTAACTTTTCTTAGATCCATATGCATCTAGAAATATATGTAATCTATTTCATATGTAATCTCACAGGGTTATATATACTGGAGTGTTTTAACTTTGCTCTAAATAGAACCTTTAGGATGAAAATCAGTAAAGAATAAACTGAGCCATGAACCATAAGATGCCACTCCCTGTTTTGGTTTAGGAATACTACTCCACAATTTCATGCTCCCTCTGAGACTCTCCAGACCATAAGCCCCTCACTCCTATCATGTTTTTAGTAGCTTGGTTTTAGGGAATAATTTTTGTAGGTGGCTGAAAAGAGTGGTTAATAGTCAGGCTTCTTTCAGTTAGAACCAAAAAAACCCTGTCTAATATTGAGCTTATTATTGCTGGATGTTACTCTATCAAAAAATCAGAGCTTGGTATCATTACAGGTAATGACCCAACAGATGGCCATCTCTTTTGCTGTAGTTAGTTTAGTATCACCTTTTCAATGTGTTTTTGACCTTTTCCTGCATTTGAGGACCCTGTCCTGGTAGTGGAGTTCCTGCAATGTTGTGGGTCACTTCCAAGACAACCCCAAAATGGTAAAATTTAGACAGGTTACTGCATTGTCTTGTGCACTGTGGTTTGGGCCAAACCTTGGTGTGGGTTCAGCACAGCTGGTTTCAAGTCAGCTGTGTGACTGAGGGCATCTTGAAGTCTTTGAGAACACTCTCTGAAATTCTGTGTRAGTGCCACTTTAAATGTAAGCTGAGGAACTTTAAATGAAAGTGTGTGAAGTTTTCTTTGCAGAGTGTTATTTAACTAGAGGGATTCTGGATTAATTTAGCAGCCAGGTCTGTTCTTTCAGCCATAAGCCATGCTGTCAGGGAAACTTAATTACACTTTAAGTGGGATGCAAATGAGTTGTGACACTACATCATTTCACATGAAAGGTTCATTACTTACATTAACTGCACAATACTCTCTCCTAAGCATAGGGCTCATTGCAATTTCTCTGGTTTTTAACATGGCTACATCTGAATATGGCTTTTACTTTTAATGTGTCTTTTCCTACTGTGTGTCCTTACTTAAATAGTTTAAGCTTTAAGCTGGTGAATTTATTAAATGACTTGAACCTGAGTGGCATAGAAGATACTACAGCAAGATCTTTAAAGTTTTCCAAAACTCTCACTTTGAAATTATTTGTCTCCTTCTGAGTTTTCACRTGTAGCACACACCTTGATATCACACATGCCCTTTAGTAGGGACGTACATTTCTTCCCTCTTTCCCAGAAAAATGAGAAGAAAATAGATGCCATTATTCTTAGCACTTCACCATATTTGTCAAGTCACAGTAAATAATGATGATGGAATGAAATGTCTTTCTAATGACTCAAAATTATGGAGCTTTGATTCATGGCTGGTTGTTCTCAAGTGAGAAAATAAGATATGGTGATATGTCTCAAACTCCTAGACCAGCTCCACAGTTCCTTGGCAGGTTTCTGCCATTTACCAGTTTTCCCTATACTGGTGAAAAAGGTCAATGGGAGAGCAGGGGGAAGGAGTCTTGAGTGCTCTTGGGGCTTTGTATATTATGAATAAATTACTTTTGATTGCAAGTTCACACTAAGCCAGATTCTAGTCAAACCCTTTGTTGCTGCTTAGAGAGGCTCCTGAAGGCAAAACTCTCAGGTACTACCAACACCCCACTGCTAATGTCACAATTGCCATTTCTTTTAGTAAACCCCATTCCATTTCACTGAATAGAGTGCTTGTGGAAAATGCTCAACATGATACCCTTGGGAATACCTGGCAAGCATGTTTGTTGCCAATTCCTGTGGGCTCCTGAGGAGCATTCTGTATCCCTGGCTGGGAGGGTGAAGCAATGATTGTGTGTCAGGTTCAGCCTGTATTAAACAGGCTGGTGTCAAAAGCAGCTTTCTCTAAGCCTTTGGTAGCATCTCTCAAGCAGCAGGGTCATTGTGGAATGGAGTGGGATTGTTCCTTGGGATCCATGGGCCTTCCCTCACTTGTGGTTTCATTGTGACTTTGGGAGAAGTGGTACCTGAACAAGTTCTAATGAAAGATTTATTGGGTCTGCAGTCTACCTCAGTGCTGATTTTATGCACCTCTGAAGTATGGCTCATTAAGTGCACTGCTGCAATTTTAGGAAGGGTATCCAAGTTCACAAATGCTGTTTGGCATGCTGCTGTGGCCCCAGCAACAAAATAACTTGCTTTTCCTTAGGGAGACTTTGGGTATCATCATGCATCTCTTAATTTCATCTCTTTGCCTTCTGTTAAATTAGAACAGAAGGGAGATCTTATTACCTTCCCACTGAGTTTGAAACTGTGTGGTTTTGTGAAACTTGTGAGAATGATTACCCAAAACTCCTTGTTTTAAAGTGTAAATGCACCTATGACTAATTTCTGGTCTGAAAACAAGTTCATATATAATTAAGACYGTACCATCAACAAATTTTGACCTTGCTGCTTTTTTGAAAATTTGTCATTCCATTATTATCCTTTAAGTTTTSAAAGGTAGAACATATTAGAAAATGAAAACAGAGCTTTTCTGAGGTATTTACTCTCTCTGGTTAGGTTACATGTTTATGGATGTACATATTCCCACACCCAGCAAGAGGACTGGTTTGGCAGTTGCCTTTAATARCAGCCTTTAAGAGCTGAAATATTTTGAAATATCAAAACTTGGATTTAGAAGCTTTTCAGAGATTACCTGTTTGTTTGAGAGGTTTTTTTGTGTTTTTTTTTTCAGTGAAAAGAGAATTGTGCTTGATGGTTATTTAACTTTTTGGTRTGATCTAGCATCTTCTTATCTTTAAATAATAATCAGTGAGTTTGAAACCAGAATGGTATTTATTGTGCATTCCCATTTCTGGGAGCAATCTGGCTTGAGTGGCTGCAAAAGGGGCTGTCCAAAGTCTGTAGTTTTCCCCTGAAGTAGGAAGGACAAGAGCAGAAAAGAATTAGAAGGCAGAGTCATAAGGAGTAACTATGAACCTGGGACTTTTGGGGAACATTTTTGCTTCCCCTTCTTCTTTCCCATTACAGCAGTTCTGTTCTTCAATTCTATTTTATAATAAATTTAGTTTTTTTTAAATTACGCATCAGATTATTATTTAATTGTGGTTAAGGTAGTAAAAATGCCTGTGGGAAAAGAGCTATTCCAGTTAGTGCAATTTGCCCAGTGCATTAACAACACTTGGATGTAAAATATTTGCCCCATTACCAATTATTTCTGTGCAAATCATTAAAATTTCTGGACTTCCATGGGATGATAATTGCTAAGAACTTTTGAAAAAAAAATGTTGACAGTTTCAAAGATGACTGGGAATGAGTGGGAAATATGTTAAAATAATCTGAAATGGTCTAGAATAATCTTGGAGTAATCTCTAGGTTTATGTTCAGCTAGATCGTGTCCTGGAGGCCATCTGAAATGTTTTTGCCTKTTTTTGTATGCTAAACTGCAAAATATTGATAGAGAAGTATTCCTGTCTCATTTGATTGTGTGCAATCTTGAAGGGGAAACATGACACAGGTAGAACATCCTCTGTGAAAAGTGAAATTAAAGACTTGGAGAGCAGCTGTAAAAATATTCTAAGGAAGCACATATTGGGGAGAAAATGGACTGTTCTAATATAACATTACCAAAAAAGGATACCTAGCRCTAATATTCAAGCATGGAATTGCACAGAATTATTAACTCAGTACAGTTGTGGAGAAGTGTATCACCTAAACAAATTCTGGGGAATAAAAWGCGTGCCAATAAATCACTTGTCATTGTAAATAACAGAATGCTGCATCATTTTCTCTCAGGTTCTACAAAACCAGTGTGATTTTATTGGGATATTCAGCAYTGACTTCCATGGGTGCTGAGGGTCAGAATTCCAGGGAGTAAGGGATCTTCAGGGCACTCTCCTGTGTGATTCTTTTTCCTCGGCTGCTTGTTCCTGCTGTCTTTTGTGTCTATTGCTTGTGCTGGGTGAGGTGAGTTGGGAGAAGTGGGAWATAACACTTAAATTTCAGCTTTTGCTGTCCTGGCCTTTCTAACTCGTACTGGGTAGGGTGGGCATGAGTAAGGGGTGGCAAATGGGAAGAGCATGYCACTGATAAAGGTCTTGAGGCAAAAATATAGCAAGGAAATTATTACAATTATTTCAGGCACAGCAGTTATGAATTGGCYAATTTATTGTTTAGAGTGTGCTTTTGAAACATTTGAAATATTGAAATATTTTCCCTTTTCCTGCAGTTTTTATAATTTCTGAAAAAGATGCCATAGTATTTAGTAGCAATAATGATAAGAACATTTGAATTTGGAACTAATGGGAAAAAAATTACTTTCACTGAAAAAAAAATAAAATGTTGACTGTAAATATTATTCAAAGGGTTCTGAACAAAGGAAGTGTGGTAAATGAGTAGCTTGTCTTGCTTTGACTAGTAAGCTGTTAAAATCATAAATATTTACATTTCAATAGAAGCACTGGGGTACCTCAATGTCTTTACAACTAATTGTCTGTAACTGGAAATGCTATTTTAAAGTAGCCTTTATAACTATTATTTTTTCTGCTGTGAAATTGCACAGAAGGTGGGGAAGGTTACAGATTAAAAGTAAATTGCAAGAGACAGTTGAGACTAGATATTGCCACCATTGTATTGAGTGGTGTTTTATGCTAAATTGGTTTAAATAGGACTGTCTTGGGACTCTCATCTCAGTGAGATTTAGCCTGAAATAGGAGTTGCACTTTGCCCACTATGGACACTAATTTAATTTTTTCCCTTGTGGTCTATCTTGATATATTTTCTTTTTTTTCCTCATGTTCTTTGACATCATGAATTTTATGCCTGTGTTCAGAGAATTTAGAGACTCTGACCACCTCTTGCTGCAGTGGTGTGAAATTATAAATTGTACCCCCTTGGGTTTTTTGGGGTTGCTGTGCTCTTATGAACATGATTTATAAAGCAAAGCTGAGGAAGGATTAACTCCTCCTTTCTGCACAGAGCAATACTGTTTCCACTCAACCTCATGTGATGAGGACAAGGTTTAAACGTGTCAGAAATTGGGATTAATTCTCCACTCAGGAGTCTGGAACTCTCATCTACATTAGCAGTGTAATTAGCAGCCCTGTCACAACAGCAGTGTAAATCATTAAAAAAATCGTAAAAAAAATAAATTTGTTTTTTACAAATGAGACAAGGTTTACCTAAAAAAGATGAAATTGATGATAGTATATGGTAATGGAGTGTATGAATTCTGTTGGGGATTCCAGAAAGCCTGTTAGCCTTGAATCAAGATGGCAAAAGCATCTTGATATCCTTATCTGTTTATATAGGAAAAATAAGTTGATGTCAATAACAAAAAGTTGTCTTTTCTTGGGAAGTCTCAATTTATTTACTATTTTCATTTTRATTTCTACCTTCTCTGGATTTACAGGGTTTTTATTTCAGTGTGAATTCTAATATTCTAATGTTTTTCAGTGTAATTCTAATATTTCAGTGTAAATTCTAATATTTACATGCAGAGCATGTTAAAGGCAAACAAAAAAAAAAGCCAACCAATAGGAAAATAATCCTAAAAATCCTTTTTACTTCGTGGTTTGAATTTCTTTTAGCAGACACACCCTTTTCCCAATGTGCCATGTTGATGAGGCGCTGATATGCTGTGAATTAGCACAGGTTTTYCTTTTGAGTAAAAGAAAAAGTTAAATTTTAGTATCTTCAAAGTGTTAGCCTTTTAAAAGGGATTTTCAGGGAATAATCAGGTTAGTCCAAGGTCCCAGAGCAGTGTTTCCATATGGATTGGTTTTCCAGGCAGCTGAGTCCTTCCTCTGAGTGCAGTTACTCTGTTAGAATATCTGTAGTAGTTCTGAAATACTCTGAAATATTGGTATATAATGGACTGTTTTCTGGATTAAGGCTCAAATTTCATCAGGTTATATACACACATCCCACTGAATTTTTTATCTTTTCTTCCTCTCACGCTGCTCTCCTCAGCTATAAAGGAATATTACATTTACTGTGTACAAATTAATAGCTACTTCAAATTCTGGTCACATTGGGAAGCAAGTGAATTCCATCTGAAATAGAGGAAAAGTAATTGAGCCTTTTGACTTCCAAAAGGTAAGAGTAGTCCAGCATTGTTGTAAAGCCAGTGAGAGCCTATTCTGTGCATTTTTATGCTTTGATAAATTTGTAATGATTGGTACAAGAAATCGATGGAAATCATATTAATTTTTTTTTCTGGTGTGATTATTGCAAAGCAATTTTAGAAGAACACAGTGAACACACACCTCATTTTAAGCAACAGAAGTCTTTAAAAAGTGTAAGAATAAAGTAAAAATGTAGACAGCTTACCCTAAATACATAATTTTTAATGATTCTTGGCAAAGTGTTTGAGCATGGTAAGATGTTTGTGTTTGTGTTGCAGCTTCCATCTCCACAGGCTTTGGCAGAAGCCAGGCAAAATGTGGTTTGTGCTGGTAAATTCTGCAGAAGTCTAATGAATTACAGGCCCTGCTTAAGTGTCACTAAATTTGTTTAWTAATTTCTATGATGTACAGTACCTGTGCTGATCTTTGCAGAGGAAGMATCCAGTGAGTGGCACAGCCCATTTCTGCCAAGGTGTRTGGTATGTTCATTTCCCCCTTGCTGCCTTTAATYAGGCACAGAAAAACCTGGAATCTAGGTGTTAGACAGTGGAATTAACCCTGTACTTTTGAGATGGAAAGGTTCTTAATATGACCTAGCTTTCACTGAATCATATTTTTAAATAGAAATTACTTAATCACTTTGGTGAGCTTTCCTTCAGGATTGTAAATGATTGCTTCAACATCTTATGTTTTTAAAGATACCAAAAGATACAGTRATAAAATAATAAAGATTTTATTTCTGGAACCAGTCCATCCCATTAGCCTTAGCAACTTCTATATCCTTTTGCATTGTTTATATTAAGTAGGTATTACTAATTGTGTGGCATCTTAAAAGGATTTCCTCTAGTCTAACGTTAGTCTTAAATTTCAGGACAAATTTTCCATAATGTACAGCTCTGCACTGTGAGACCTCATTATGGCTTCTGGAAGAATGAATTTCTTAATGATGCCTGATACTCCATCCACTTGAACCTGATCCTCTCGTTAATAAAAGGGGAGAAAGATAGGGCTACTACCTTCTCATTGTAGAGGATTTGGAACCTTTTTAAAATGGCAATTATTGCCTGCTTCTGAGGGTGTAGGAGTGTGTCTTGAATGACCTAACACAGCTTTAAAAAAGAAAAAAAATAATCCTGACTTGATAAAATCCTTCCAGCTAAGAACTGTCTGTTTGCTTTTTCTTGTCCTGGAGTTAGGGGCAATAATACTCACAAAAGACTCTTCAATGAGTGTATGCCATAATTTTTTAATAGACTTTGCTGTGTAATTTGCTAAACGGGGTATTTTAAAGCAGCCTTTTATTCTTCTAAGGAAGAAGCACCTGTAAGCTCTCCTGACACCCGTGCTTGTGAATGATGTCTGCAAACAGAGTTTTGGGGGTTTCCTTTTTAAATGCAACCAAACCCATGCTTAAAATCTGAAATGCTGCACCTCAGAGCAAGAGAACTTCTGGTGTTGGTGAAAAGGTTTTTTTTTTAGAGGCTGAAATCAGGTGTGTCCTGGAGGTGGCAGCAAAGTACACGCAAGGGAAGGAAGGAGGCCACGAATGCAGGGACGAGAGAGAGATGAATGCTGCTCTGCAGCGCTGCTGATGACTTGGACTAACTGCATCAGCCTCTGCTGGCTTCAAATGACAGAGCAGGTAAATAGAGGCTTGATGTATTTATCTATTATTGTTTGAAATCATCTTGGGTTTGCTCCAAGTGCACCGAATTCCCACTTCAGCACATCCATTTTTAGCAGAAGATGGAAGTTTGCATATTTTCCCCTTTCTTTTCCAGTATCATTTCAAGCAACTAAGACAAAAAGCCCTTTTGATTAAAATTTTTCACTTCTGTGTGCCAATCTGGCACCGTTCAAAAACCTATATTCACTAGTCTGCCTGCATTTTTTTTTTCAAAGAGCTTTCCTTAATCTGGAAATATAAGTATTTCAATCCCTCTTGGCTTTTTTTATGCTTTCAGCATTCATAATGGTGTGATTAACTGGCAAGGTGATTCATACCCTAATAATGGATTGCAAAGGACATCATATTAGACATCCTGTGAGGCCTCTTTACTCCAAAGCATGCACACAAAAACGCCCCAGAGACATGAGTTATGGCTGCTGCAGCTGGAATAACAAGAGCTGGGAGTGCTGGGCAGAAACGTTATTAAAATGAAAAGCAGAAAACCCGTGGCTGCCAAATTGCAGCTGTTGGTTTCAATGTCCAACTTGTTTGTCAAAATGCTGGTTTGTGGAATTGATCAAAGCCATGGCCAGAATGTTCTACAGGGTAGCAGCCCAAAGCAGGAAAGTTCATTTTAGGTCTGTCTAAATGTTTAGGGGCTTTTTTTGGTAAAGAAAATGGTGTAACTTTTTGCAAATGCACAGCTCGGAGTTTTTTTTGGTGGTGTTTTGTTTTGGCTTTTGGGTTTGTTTATTTTTTGGGGGGATTTAAAAAAAAGGCCTGGCAGTATGGAGCCATTTATTAATTTTATCCATAGACACAATATAGGCAGAGATGGAGCAACTCCCCAGTTCCCACTTCACCTGTCTAAATTCCAGCTTGTSTGAAAGGCTTCAGGGGAACAGAAGATGTTCAGGAGAAATTTGATGTTTGTTCTTTGTGAAGCACTAAAACTTAGTATTGAGGGAGAAAAGGGATCTGCCTAACAAGAAAAAAAAAAAAAGCTTTGAGGTCTTGCTTCCCTCCTTTCATTTCAGTGATGGGRATGCTGGAATAACAACTTGATGGTGTGTGTGCCAGGGAAAGGGGCTGTCTCCTACGACTGTGACCTCTGTGCTGGAGCTTCCATGAAAATCAACAAGCAGAGCCTATTCCCTGCAATGTAGGGGGTCAGTGGCCTTTCCCAATGCCTGTTTTAGGTCATTGGAAAATGTCCTAAAGGAACACCTTTAGGTGTTCCTAGGTATTCAAAGGTACTCTTGTTTGAAGAGGAAGGAAGCAAGAAGCCTGGCAGCTTTCTRTGGTTAGTAGGAATGGGTAATGGAAAAGCTCAGCAGTTGTGGAGGTTTTTTCCAGGCAGTGTCTCTTTCTTGCTGAGTTAAAGTGCAGCAAGGTTGGATTTTATGTCTCCTCTGTGTTCTTGCCCAGTGTGTGTGGCAGCAGCAATGACAGTGTGGTTCTAMGCTGTCCCTTGGGTGGCAGGTGTGACTGAAGTAGCATCTCTCTGCTACTCTTTCCCCATAAACAGCTTCTTGCACTATTTCCTATTTTATCCACCCACTGTTTCATCCAAAAATGGCTTTTTTTGAAAAAGAGGAATCACAAACCTTATTGACACTGTTTTTGCATATAATGGAGTAAYAATAATAATAGATTTACTACCATAATACAACGTGTGAAAACACTGTAGCTAGTGTGCATGAGCAGAAAGGAATCTCTGTGTTTTAAAATACCAAGGTAAAGCCATTAGAAAATTATCCTAGATCTCCTTAGAAGATTTTAATTTTTATGGTTTAGGTGATGCCACGGGTGGAGTGGTAGCTTCAGATAAGGTTTATTAAAGAATCCTTCCTGCTGCTGAGTCATGAGGTGCTGGGAAGTCCGCCTTGCTTAAGGGGTTTAAGATTGCCTAAAGTTTAAGTTTTCAGCTTTGTCCCTCAAGTTTTAGTGATGGCAAGTCAGATATATTTATAAAAGATGAATTAGTTATTATGGCAAGTGAACAGACAGATGATCTTAATCAGAATTTCTTACTACACAGCATAAAAGCKAAACCCTCTATAACATAAAATGGCAGAGGGCACTTTATTAAAGCAATAACCTTAAAGCAAGAAGATATTAAAGTTAGCAAAAGAAACATTGAGTAGAGGTTTTGATGTWTCTCACACACTGTTTCATGGAATACATCTTGATTTATGCTGTTTTCTTCACAATAAACTCTTAATCTGTGTTTAAARAAAACCAAACCAACACTACAATTTTTCCTGAAATATGTACTTAGTGAAGTTGTTCATTTCAGGGAGATCTGTCCTGAAATCCTTAAAAGTGTTATTTATAATTAGCTTTTAGTTTAGCTTATGTGATGTTTAAGATCACCTAGAGCTTTTATATTGAGCAGTTCACATCACTTTTGCTAAACCCACTTGGAAGTAAGATTCAAATTAATCCCAGGCAATATTTTACTGAAGATTAAGAGATATTTCCTGTCCAGCCTTGAAAAGAGGGAAGGACAAAATTATCAAATTTGTCTCAGATGTAAAGTCATGCTGTTTAACATTATTAATAAACAGAACTGAGAAATGTGTTCAACGAAGTCGAATTTTTTTCTGCAGGATTTCTCTTTTTTACTAGAGACTAATCTTGTATTCAGGGTTTTTTTAACCATTTGTTTAAAGGTGCACTTAATGGTWGATTTCAACTTCAAATGCTTTCAAATCCACTGAGTTAACTCACACCTCTTAATATTTGAGGAAGACAGCTTTCATGTTTTCTCCCTTTTGAAACTTTTGCTGGCACCAGTGTGTGTAAGAATTATTTTAACCATTTCCATGCTGGGATTTGAGATGCAGCCCATGGATTTTTTCCTGTTTCACAAACATCTGCACCCTGTGAGGACCCTGTGACACCGTTCCTTGCTCACACATCTCTCATCATTATTTTGAATTCCGCCAGCTTCAGTTCCTCTCTTAATTTCTCTGCAATGAGAATTGCTTCACTGCAGTTTTATTGCTCATTCTGTTGATATGTCATGCCACCAAGGAGGGTCAAGGAATATTGAGGAGATGCTTTGTTCCTGAGCAARTGAGATGCATAAGGAATTCAGATGGATGCAGCAAATCTCCTTCATTGTGCCAATCTGGTATTTGTACCCTCTTTCTAAGCAACGTGGCATGTGGCAAAAATACGTCTCAGTGATGCTTTGGAACATATTATCTACCCAGCTTTCCTCCAAGGAAACTGAAAAAATGTCATCCTCCAGTTTCCAAGACAGTGCCTATCAAACAAAGTCACTGCCTCTTGATTATCTGTATAGAGGAATATCTGAATAGAGGAATTTTTAATTACTGTTAAATGCTCGCCAGGCATGGACAGAGGGGGGGAAAAATCAGTCGAGTTCTGATGTAGACACTGAACTGTAATCAGAGGACAATTGAGAAAAGTAAATGGAATAAAATAAAATTAGTTAGAAAAGCAGAGGTGGGAAAGAGGACTTGAGGGGAGAACAGAGGTCTCTTCTACTTTATGGTCCTGTGTGCAAGCTCCTTTCCACCTGGTGGTCTAATATCTGTAATTACGGTGTTGGTGTGCTGGCRTGGAGGCCTACTAAAAAAATGTATTTTGGATTACTTTATTTTGGAGTCTTATGGCTACAAATGAACACAGTTCTCATACTCTGCTTTTCCTTTGTGTCCTTTGCCCTCCTGTCTTTTCAGGTTGAAGTACCTTGTGTTGCCTAAGTGGGACCAGATTGAGGAAAAAGCTGGGTTTCAACCAAAATATAATTTTTTTTGTGTTGTGGTTTTGTTTTGCTTTGAGTTCTTTTTTTCCTTTCTCAGCCCCTTTATTTATTTAAGAAGAAATTACAGAAGTATTTGGAAATGAGAACAMCAGGTCAAGTTTTTATTTAAGGTTTTTACCTCTAAAATACCTTTGCTATAGCTTTTACCCTTTGAATTGGGTCCTGCAACACATCCCTMCTCTGTAAGAGAGTTGGATTTTAATCTCCTGCTTGAGAGAAGTTGATTTCCATCATCTACCTCCTTTGGTGCCATGAGGAAAAACTATGGGATACATAGATCTGGATTCTGGGGATATGTGACATAGCCACAGTTGTGTTTCACATGCAAGTTTAGGATTTTTTACTTCTTGCTTCCTGTGTAACTTTGGGGTGTCTAAACATTTAACTCAAATTGGATGGCTAGATGCTCAAAAGAATTGGGAAAAAACAAGTGCTAATTGAAATTACAGGAAAAACAGGAAAAAAGGACCACAGGACATTTACTGAAAACAAAAATATATTATTTCCCCATTCAGAGAGTGCTGCTGGAATGCTGCAATTCACTAAGTTATATTTCTTGTTGAGGAGATATTAAATGTAATTGAAAAATAACTGAGAGGCATTTGAGACTTTGCTCTTTTGCAGTTTGGAGCAAAATCAGATTTTGAGTTGTAAAAGAAATCCATAAGAATAATTCACTGATCTGAGAGGGTGATAAAAGATCTTTTGCTTTCTTTTTTCTAGGATAAATTGCACTCAAATGTACAGGGATGTCCTTTTCTGGTTTGAGAGTAAATGGATTTGTATAATAAACATTTCTGTAACATTCAGCTACTTTAGCCCAGACAGCTCAATTAGGGCTGTGCAGTAAAATACAGCTCCTGTGCACTTTGTGAGCACTTAATGTGACTGAAAGCCTGTTAGCAAATAAATCTCATACAAAATAGGTCCTGTCAAGTGTTTAAGGAAATTGAATTGCCATATATTTAACTCATAGATCTGGAAAGCAAGAGATTTCTGGATGTTTAGTAATTTAATTATTTTTGCCAAATTTGACTTCTCCCATTAGAGCCTCCCTTATTCATTACTTTTAATATACTGAAAGCTGTGCAAAAGGGGATGGAAGTTACTCACACAAGCTGACAAAGGTAGAAAATATAAAATTAGGCTTGACAAAATTTTTTCCTTTCATAGTCATCCATAAAACCCAGTCTCTCAGGTAAGTGATGGGCTAATGCTTTTTCARCCAAGGGTTTCAGCCCAGCTTTTGAAAAAGAACACATTTTCCTTCATAAATGAAGGAAACATAAATAAACAATAAAGCTTTTAAAAGAGTATTCAGATGATAGAGAAAAAATACTGTTACATTTGTATAGCATTTTATCTTTAGCATAATATAAATATCTGTAGCACAGTTATGCTTAATCATAATATATTCTTTATTTTCCTCTAAAACACTCTAGCTGTTGATGTACAAATAGGTCAGGAATTACTGTTTTGCTGGAGCCACCATTCCACAAATGCAGGCTGAGGTTTGCTTTTCTTGATGTATTGCATGGTTTGCTTTRGTCAGAGACACTCCATGAGATGGCTTCCTCATCTTGAGGTATCTGACAAGAAGCATCTGTTTCATTTATTCACTGGTGAGCAGACAGGTGACTGCACTGCCCTACCAGGACATTTTTTGTGGAATGGGATGGAACACCCTCTGCAGAAGGATTGTTAATACTGATGAGTTTTTTTCAATAGTGGCTCCAAGGACAGCCTAGAAGTCTTGGTAGGCCACTTGGTCTAACTTCTGCACTCAAAGTGAGAAAAAATCAGCCCTCTCTTCTCACTTTTCATCATAAAAAACTCAAGGTTTGATGTGGAAAAATACAGATAAGGTTGAAGAGATGCTTTCAGGCAATACCAAGGATTTGTAGATTTCAGGCAATACCAAGGATTTGTACCCCTCATTTATAGAGCAAGTATTTCAGAATAAGAGTCAGGTTGAACCTCTGAAAGAAACTAAACTGTGTCATACTGCCAATCCTGGGAAGAGTGCTAGTTCAGTATTTCCCTGGTGGAGATGAAGATSAGAGTCATAATTTGGTACCAGTTGCATGCCTGACAGGTGGGGGACAAAAAATGAGGTKAATTTTTGTGTCACCTGAAGAAAGGTTTGGGTAGGCAGGCTATCCTTACTATTTTAGATGAGATTTCTTCCAAATATTTCAAATGATAAAAATGGAGTGATATTTTACARTATCTTTATCACTGTGTACAGTGAGGAGTTGCTATCAAGATGATGCTTCAGGTTTTAGCTTTAAATTTTTCAGATTCTGTGCTGCTTTAGTGTGTGGGTCTGGGCTTCATATTAGGGGATGGTGAGTTCACAGAGCAGGGAGACAAAACAATTCCTTCTCTAGCTGGGGGGACCAAGGACAAATGATCCAGATCTCAGGCCCAAGAGCACAGTGTGGGCTGAAGAGAGAAAAACAAGAGGGATGGGATTTAATAAGCTAAAGCTGTAATTGGACAATTAACTCCAATATGCTAATGGAGCAGAACTTAGAAAAGTGWGAGACCTTGTGACTGGTTATCCATTTTGTGACCATTGTGGGTTCACCTGGGGTGTGGCCCTGGCCGGGCTCTTGTGCTGCCCAAGGTGGATCCATTGAGGGCTCCTAATAAATCCCTACTTTGTTCTTTAACTCTGTCCAGCCTCCGTTCTAGGTCAGCCTTCACAAGGCGCCAGAGAGAGCACACAGTTAAAGAGATAAGAGACCTGTTGTTTGTCTTCCATGTGTTTTACACCAGTGAAAGTGAGAAACAAGGGGACTCATTTTTGYTACAAATCCAAGAGCCATCTGCAGGCAGCCCCTGTTTCTCTTAGGATTCCACTGCAGCATAAACGTGCTAGGARCTGTGTCTAACACGAGATGGATGCTCAGCAAGTGCTGATGATGGTTCATGCTGCTACAGTTTGAGTACTCCAGATCTGTCTTGTCACAGTGAGGARTTGCTGATGGCTCTAGGGCAGAAGGCAGATAGGAAAATCAAAGTTTGAGACGCTGTTTCAAACCAGTAGCTCTTCCAAATGTGTTTGCAATTTACATTTTCTATTTCACAAACAATGGGAATACAGAGAATATTTTGGCAAACATAATTTTTTAGRAGGAAGGTCAAGTGATTATGAATGCACTTATAATTTTTCTCTTTTACTGCACAGCAGGGAAACCATCAGCAATTCTGAGTGGAAGTAAATATTGAAATGCTGCAATTTGCTTTTGAAGAACCAGTCAAATATTTACTGTTRCATATAGCGCCCGCTTTTCCATTACTTGCCTCATTTATTGAATGCTTCAATTATACATTCAGGAAGGTGATTTTGTGTTACAGTAAGCAGTTTAAACCTTGCACTGCTGGAAATTGTAGTTGAAGTTTTCAAGACTTTAAAACAGGATCAAATTAGCTAGTGTGCTGCTCTGAGCCACTGATGMTGCTGTTTTGCTAACGAAGCTTGGTTGATTTACAATAATCATTGTTTCCTTACAAGGGTGTGGACACAGCACCACYTTCTCTTCTTGATGAGTCCACTTTGCTTGAACATCGAGTGGCATTGATGATTGTAGTGGTTTAATCACAATTAACTACTTTTGATCTTTTTCAGCAGTTYCTGAATAAACACCTGGGCAAAGTCATTCCTCCTTTTACATGCAAGTGCCATGGGCAAAGGTTTTAAGGGAGACCTAGAGGGCCTTTATACTGCTGGACCTTTATATCCAGATGCAGGTATTTAAATGAAGTTAGGAACAATTGTATAATAAAATAATTTTATAAATGTTATTATGAGCTCTGCRAAGGGAATGGAAGCTCAAAATGAGTGTAGGATTAAACAGTTGTCACCTGTTGTACAGGTCATACCTTTTTTACATGCARAAGGTGTCAAATAGCTGGGTAAGGTTCTTATGTTTGATCCCCTGGTATGTTTGATGCTGAGAGAGGAATGTTATTTTTATCTAATGGATAAGAATTTGATAGTCTATTTGATAGTTAGGGAGAGCTTGGACCTTCCTGCTGCTGAAGTTTCAGTGCTGTGCTGACGTGCCCAACAGGAGAATGTTGTTTTGTCAGCATCTCTGYGTAGTCACTCAGAGGAGGTGAGCACGTTCCAAAAGTCATTCATTCCTCTAAAAACCTGAATTGCTTTCTGCCAGTGATCTCTAAGGACTAGGGAGGGAGCTTATGGTTACTGCRCACCTGCCTTTGCTACCTTGGTTGTGTGTGATTAATCTCAACCTCAACACTGTAGGATTTGCACAGAATGATAGTCTTCTCCCTGAAYGTAACATGAGAGTCTCTGGAAATGCATTTCCCAGAGCTTGATGAAGATGCTGGCAGAATTTGCAAAGTAACTTTGAGACTTAATTTTGCAGTTAATCTAGTAAAGACTCTATACCCTGAAGCATTTCCAGGAACCATTATGGACCTTGCAGTTGAGACAGTGTACATTCCTTGAAGAAGCTATTGAAGGAATTGTCTTCTTAGAGTCTCAGAGTGTAGTAGAGGCATTGCTTCTTTTATTTAGACATTTATGAATGTAAGCTGACGTACAGGTCACTGAAAGGGAAAGAATCCCCTGATTTCTCTAATAGGACCCAGCTTGTGGAGAGCTGGTACCAGAATGAGAGTAATGAAGAAATAAAATTTCACAATTGAAGCAGATAATAACGTGGAAATAGAAAGATAGGGAATTTCTTGAGGAGGAAAGTAAAGTTACAGAGACTTTGGTCCATTATTAAAAGAGTGAAAGGAATATTCAGTGCAGATATCTCTTTTCTGTGCTTACAGTGTATTTCTTAAGGTATTCTAAATGTTTAACAAAGTTCACACTGCAATAAAGCTTAAACCCCAAGCACCAACCATTGTGTCTTCCTAACAACATTCCCTGTTGACCCTGCAGATTTCTTGGCAGGAAGCTAATGGAGAACCAAAGCTGCTTTTGGAAGAGCACTGGCTGCCCTCACTTGCCCTCCTTTCCTGGAAGACCATGCCAGTGGGGGCTGAGGGCTGAGGGAGAGCAGTGGGAGAGTGGAATGCTTCTGTGCCAACTCCTTTGTGCCACTAGGGCAGAGTTCCTGTTCATGATTCGAGCCCTGCTAAGGTGGCTGCTGGAGCACAAACCCTTCTGCAGCTTTCACAGAGCCTGGTCACAATGATTTTGCATGGAACTGATTTCTCTGATGTTTTTCAAAAGGCAGTGTTCAAGCAAACACGCTCATTCTGTGGAAACGAGGAGAACAGCCAGGGAGAGAGAGTTTTCTGTAAATATGTATGAAGATGGTGCTGCTCGATAATAATACCAGATAACTGATGACTTTGCACATAATCAGTGCTGTCACTGAGCTAAACAAAGCCCCTCAGAAGTTAGATGAGCAACTGCTTCATCATATCAGGAAATATTGCTGAAGTATGAGTGGCAAAGGAGGCTGTCATTTGAAATAGGATGTTCTATTAGGCATCTATTGATGCATTCAAAACCGAACCATCCAGGTGGAGCTGTGTCACTCACAGTTGTGAGTGTRTTAAAAACCTTGATTTTGAAAGCAAACTGCTCTGTTTAAATTAACAACCTTCCCTCAAATATGYTTGTTGAGAAGGAATGCTTGAGATTGCTTAAGGAATGACTGGCAGGGGTCTCAGCAAAAGAAGGGATTTAATATTAAGCGACAGCACGGAAAGGCTTGTTGGAAATGTTCTCTCTGCTACTTACTACAGGGTTAAGGCACACAGAGGGGAAAAAGCAAGAAATCAAGTCCAGTCAGTCAATCCAAGCAGCAATAAACAGAAAACTATCTGTGTGTGTTTAGGTGCATGTGACAAAGGGAGGGAMAAGGGCAAGGATAAAAAGGAACATGGCCTGACAGCAGGCTTAACAGCACTCACCAGTTCCTCAGTTGTAACTTAACAATTTAATAAAGGAGCAGCACTTAACAGCATTAGCTAAGCTGATGGCTCAAATTGAACTTAATTACAGGCCTAACTTCCTTAGATGTCTAAAGAACTTAAACATTTGAGAGAGCAGCATTTCTCCCATGTTTGCCACAGCAAATGCACACGTGTGTGCACAYAAAGAGTCACTGCAAGGTGCCTGGGATGCACCACCGCAATAATATAGCTATATAAAACAATATATACATAAATATACATGTTTTACAAACCTTTGGAATTCATAGTCYTTTAAACTTCACAAAGACACTTAAAGTGCTGTAAGTGTCTTTGTGAAGTTATGTAAATGGAAAAGAAATCTTCTGGATTTCAGACATAAAAGTATCTCACGTGGCAGTCACCTCCAAGATTTTTTTGCATTTTTCTTTAGGAGGTTACTGGCATGTGTAAGTCCATGTGCTTCCAAGGCTTTAGCATCTCAGAACATAGATTGGAAAGGACAACAAAGCAAGTGTGTCTCAAACATGTTTCTCCCTTCTTTAGTGAAAGCTGGATTCAAGGTAATGTTCTTTTTATTGTTGATGTTGTAATTATGCAGATTATTTTTGGCATCRTGTAATTCATAGTTCTTATATATATTTCATTTTTTTTTAGTTACTGAAGGGACACTTAAAATCATACAGAAGCTACTCTTTTTCTTCCCAAAAGCATTTATTTCTTTTCTGAACTGGATGAGCCAGTTCTCTTGACATCACTCAAGCTGACTTGAAATAGAATACTGAAAACAAAACCTCCAGGATTCCATGTGCCAGGATTAAAGGGAAAACAAATAATGCAMAGTGCAATCAATATTAGAAGCAAGTGTTTCTCTTGACACTAGGCCAACAGCAGACAGATAGAGTTCAATGTCCAGAAATGTAAGCTTATTAAAAGAAGAAGAAACTAAATAATCTGGGGAATACCTGCTAAGTGAAACAATCATTCAGCACACTGATCAAGAAAAAGACTTAGGGATTATTCTGGGAAAAAAATGTTGAGAACATGATCTTATTGAACTCAGTTTCACTAAAACAGGCAAATTGTATATTAGGTTGTATTAGGAAAATGAGAAGGCAGAAGATCAAGGAAGGTTACTGTGACCACTTAATACAAGCTACCAATCTTGCTGAACAGTTTTATTATGTGAAATATATTCAATGAGGTGGCCGAGCAGGTTGTTGAAATCTCCTTTGGTTAGTCTGTCAGTTTAATTTGTTTTGTCATCCAGGCTGGGGATTTGTTCTTCCAGTGATTTGTGCTGCAGGAAAGTACATGAGGCTTGTTGCTGTTTTCCACCCAGAGCTGCATGAATAAGGATTTCAATGATGTTGTTGGTTTTGATTTTTAATTATTAAATTATTCTGCATTTTAATCTGGRTGCCAAATTAGGTGTACCCTGAAAGTGTAATTTCAATGTTTTACCATGAATGGGTCTGAATAATTGGTCCTACCTGGTCACTTGTGCTTAGTTCCTCTTCTGGAAAATCTCTGCAGGATAACAGCTGCAGAGGAGATGAATGTTCCAAACTGCATTCCTCCTCTGTAAATGTGTAGTAGATAAGAGGCACAGAAAAACACCTAATTCTAATTCTGTGTTATGCAGTTACATTAGATATTTGAAAAATACATGCATGGTACCTTTCTGCACTTATTTCWGGCTGGCAGCTCTTCCTATGTCAGATGTCAAGCACTCCTTGTCTCTGTTATACCATTATTTGAAATTCTGGGATATGGCTCTAGAAGCATTCRGAAATGAATAAATGAATATAATATTATTATTTTGATACTGATAGCATCAGTCTTAAAGAAAGGGGAAGCAAGTCAAACAGAACAATTTACAGCTTGCCAAGGAAAACAAGAAAAAACCAAAAAACAATACAAAGGGTCCATGAAGTTTCCAAATACAGTGGCTGGGCTGCCCCCCAGCAGAGGATGCTCAGCAAGACCTTGCATTCCATCTTCATTTAATTGCTGTTGCCAGTGCCAGTCTGCAGAGCAAAACTGGCTTCTGAACCAATTGCAAAACATCACAAATGGGTTTCTGACTCAGGGAGGTTTGTGCAGATGTCGCCAGGGGATGTTTCCGTGAAGGAAATTAATTACAGGTGTTTAATTTCCCATCTTCYCCTCTCATGAACAGCTTTGCATGATGGCCTTTGCATTACTGTCATATGGCAAGCTCACTGCTTTCCTGTGGCTTTGGAGCAGCACCTGCTTCTGTATCAGTCATTAGCAAAKGGGAAACTCAGCAGACAGGAGAGCTGAGGTGTTTTAGCTTTGTAGCATGTTTTTGCATCTTTGATGGAGATGGTAATAATGTYATCTTTCTCTCTCTTTTTCACCTATACAGGCAAGATGTGGCCTGAGTGAGGAAAAAAAGCAAATTGGAAAAATAGATGTTGAGGGAGCAGTGATTGCTGTAGTGTTTATGCATGGAAGAAAGTTTTTATCTGTAAATCTTATGCCYGGGAAATTCTGAATTATGCAAGAGAAATTTCAACTGTGGGAGCATTGCCTTAGCCCAGATTGAATCCAGAGCTTTCTGAAATGATGTTATGTGCAATGCAGGCCAATATCAAATGTGGTTAAAGCTCACTCTGTTCCTTCCATCCTCAAAAAATAACATTTTTTCAGAGGGCTGATTCTATTCTAGGCAAATAGTGGCAAAATAATGCAATCAGGACATTACTGTTGCTTTTGTAACACTAGGAACTGTATTGTCCCTTCTAGACAAAGGAGGAAAAATGGTAATATTCCTTCCTWGAGGATTTGATTATTGACAAATACRAAGCAGAATACAAGTGACTGAAAGAGGATAAAATGTGGAGGATTTATGTGCAGAGGCCCATGGGCAGCCTGGGGTGAAGAGATGGAAAGAAAGATGTTTTCCCTCYGGGCTCAGAGGGATGACTGGAATCACTTACCCAGAGATTTCTTGCTTTTCTTTGGCCTGGCCATGGGGCTGAGGGCAGAGCTGAGGATGGGAAAGGATTTACCAGCCCACCCTGTGTSTGTCCATCCTAATACAGGAGTGGCCTTTTGGCACTTTGAAAGCCTGCCGTAATTTTTTCTTTTTTTTTAAAAATAAAATCTGTGCTCCTTTTTCAGAGCTCCTGGCACTTCTAGTCTCAGGAAGAGTAACCCACGCTTGCCCCAGCTCCCTGACCTCCTGCCACTGTGCAGGGCATCCTGCTGCCTCCTTTCAAGGGCACAGCCATGCTCAATTCCTCAATATGCCCTYCTGCAGAACTTGGAGCCCTGCAAGGACAGTGCCACAACCAGCAGCAGCAGGTAAAAGCAGGCCTGCTATGAAATAATGCTTAAATTCCAAACAAAAAGGCAGGAAATTCCTGAGGAGGAACAGGGAATGCAAGAGGGATGGTGCAGAGACATGTTTTATCCTGGGATGGAGATTAAATATATAATTTTAATAGACACAGCCTCTGACTGCCCCCTTATTTACATGGGATGTTTTATTCAAAGCCATGCTTTCAGGATTTGCCCTGTTGAATCCCAGTGAGCATGACTGGGGTGAAGAAAAAGCTTCTGTGTTCTCCATATTTCACAAGGGAAATTTCACTGTCTTTTTAGATATTGTTTGTAAGACTTGAAAAACTRCAGAGGCTGGGGGAGCATGGAAATAAAGAAGATGGGCTTTGCCCTTTTAAAGTGCATCCAATGCTATTTTTTCATATATAGAAAAAATGGAAATCTCATACTCCATATACCTCCCACTGCTACTAGAATCTGTTTTTCACTGGGCTACATGAGAATGGGGTYATGCCATACTGTGTTTAACAAACTAGGATGCTATTTTGAGAAAATTCTTCCTGACTCCCTCCTAGGATTTGTTTTATGTAGTGATAGATTGAATTGACATGTCCCCATAAATACTGTCTCTTACTGAGACACAAAAAAAAAGCTGGTCAAAATACTCAAAATTTATTTTCCTTTAGCTCTGAGTTCTATTGCTTATTCCTGAAACGTCACAGTTTTACTTCCAATGTCCAGTGTGGATTCACTTAAGTTTATGTGAATTTTTTCCCCCTTGGATGGTTTCCATGCATACATCTTAACCAACACTCCTCATGTCTGCAGTGCATGGCAAGTATGTGCTTCTTGYAGCAGAATTAGAAGTTATCCTTTAGCATAAAATAACCATTAGTCCAAGGCAATTGCATAGAACACTCTTTTGGTACCAAGTTATAGCAGGCCCTTGACACTTATTAGCTGTTAATCTGAYTTAGAAGAGCAGTACCATCCAGTTTCAAAATCATTCCCCATTTTTTTTATTTTTTATTATGGTAATTCAGTTTTTGAAAAAATCCTTGAATGTGTGATTGCATGTTTTGAGCTCTTTTTGTGTGTGGAAGGAGTTTTAKTTTCTACAGCAGAGCATGGAATGAATAAAAAAGGCAGTGACTTGTTATGTATTGTTATATTATATGCAGAGGCTCAGAAACTGTCCTCAACAATATTTAAAACCTTATAATAATGTCATTGTGATGTTTGGTGCTATCAAAGAACTTGGTACAGGAGCAGATTTCCCCTGGGTTTTGTTGGCAGAAGAAAATGGAGAGAGAGGGATTTCGGTAAGATTTTTGTCTTAAAATTCTGATTCTTCTTCTTCTTCTGAAAATGATGAGGTGGCCAACCTTGCATTGGATTTTATGATGGCATTTGCTCTTGTCATGTTTGTGTGATTTTTTTGCTTGAGATAACACATATGCTATTTACAACTCTTTGACAGAATCCAAGGTATGTGCCCTTTTTTAGTTGGAAAAAAAAATGCAAGTAGAGCCTGGGACTGATTTCAATACAAATTATTCTTTTTTCTCCTTCTGATTGTATGTTCACATATTGTGTTTCCACTAGCAGGTATRTTTTTGTCCCTTGTAGACTCAGTTTCCTATAGGTGCTTGGTTCTAGGTCTGATGTAGGATTTCTGCAAGATGTGATATGCTGGTGGTGCAGCCAACAACACATGAGCACCATATGTTATAACAATCACATTCTTGTCCATGAATTTCCTATTTCTCAGGAAGCTGGAGCTTCTGCTATTAATTTGTCATCAGCTTTGTGAGCAGTTGTAATTAGACATTTGGAAAATGCAGCATTTTGCTTTCCCTCATTGCTCAAAAGAACAGGTGAGTGCAGAAAATAACTACCTTGTGATGGGCCTGAATGACATTTAATTTTAACTCTTCATCTGGTCTTATTACTTTTATTGTATTATAATTACTTATTTATTATATTACTTGTAAGCATTTTTGTATACTTATTTGGGTTCAGCTAGATGGATTTTAATATGTTGGTGTGTCTGATTCTGATGATTTCAAATCCCAGTTAATTTATAAACCCCTACATTTTCAGTGCTGTTGTGTGAACATAGATGCCTTGTGAGCCCACATCTGCTTCCATTCCATGCATGTGGAGCTGAAATGGGTTTGGGATCTTTATCTTGTGCCCCTGATTGCTTCACATGCCTTTTCATCTCTCTCTCCAGGATTTACAGGGGCTTTTCAGTTTCGTGGAGCATTGTGAATAACCGCCATTATATATTTAAAGAAAAAAAAGCCCAGAATAAACTCGCTTTTGTGGTTCTCTTTTTCCCCATGTGGAGCTCCACTTCAGCCTTGGCACAGAGCTTCTTATTTTGCCAGGCATAACTCCATGGCTGGAGAAGTCTGTGCTGCAGTGCACTGAACACCTGCATTAGGTTAGGGAATGTGTCATGGTTGAGTTTCAGCACTGCCCAATGGAGAAATCTCCCTGTAAACTTCTGTTCTGAACCACAAAAGTATAGAATCCAGGATACCAKCCACAACATGGGACATTAAAACATGCTCTTCTGAAGTTTGCAAAAGGTATCTGCTCCTTTTTATCAAGTTTTCTCCATAAATCCAGCTTTTGTTGTGCAAAAGTAGTGCACATTTATTATGTGTAGTGCACATTTATTGCATGACAATAAATCTCTTCTCTCAAAAGGAATGATTTTACAGGAAGAGCTGAGAAAATGAAAGTATTCAGATATTAATGGTATGATATTTTCAGACAACAYCACTGCAGTAGTCTGGGAAGTTTTATTTAGAAAAATCCACATTTTCAGCTTTAGTTTCTACCTTTTTGAGCAAACTATTAATATTTAAAGGGCATAGGTTAAAGTCCAGAATATGAAGACCACTTCAGCTACAGAGAAGATGTGACTAAGATTAAAATAATAGCATTTCTGTTTGGATGCAGCAGCACGAGACCTTAACACTGTGCTGCTCCCAGTAACATAACTGGAGCATGAGAATTTTGGAGGGAAGAAATTCTTATTAGAAAATTTAACATAAATCCACCTATTTAAAAAAATGAAAGTATTTTCCCCTTTTCTTCTCTAAAACTTTCATTCATGGACTTCAGTTGTGGTTCTGGGCTTAACTTTCCCCCATGCACTAGAAGAAATTTCAGCTTATTTAATCCCAAGTCAGTTTGGCATCTATTGCAAAGGTAAATGAAGAGTTTGTAGTGTTGCATGCTTTCTGCATAGTGTGCAACTGGAAAATAACAATGCCTATTAAAAGGAAGTTAGAACTGTCAAAACTAAAGAAATTAATGTTGTCTCCTACATCTTAAAGGTGCATTTGGTATATATTAACAATATAACACTAAAAAGACRTAATTGAATTAGTTTTAAAATTAAAAAATAGATAAAAATATATTAGGAAAAGGTATTTTACTCTAATATTGAAAATATATTCAAAGAATTAGATCCTATTTTCTTGCTTGTGGGAGAATTTTAACTTTTAAAATAATGCCAGCAAAGGATCATTGATAAGCTTTCATCTATTGATAGAATTGTTAAAGGCAGTCACTGAGATAGAGATTTGGATAATTTTAGAGATGAATGACATGCAGTTCTAAAAAAATGCAAATTCTTCCCATGTTAACAGCTTTAATAATAACTCAAGAGTAGGATAAAAACCTCAAGTCTTCTGCACTGCATGTCTGCAACAAAAATTATAATTGGGCTTTTTATTTTTGGGCTGTACAAAAATGAATTTACACTTATGAGTCTGAAACCACAGAAGCTGCCCTTGTAAAATCAGAAAACAGTGCACATGTTGCAGCTGTTCTTAGAGTGGATATAGGCCTGTAATGARTTTCAGAACCTTTTCTCATATCTCATGCACACAGAAAGAGCTTTTATTGACTTCTGAGGAGCAGCAGATTGCAAAGGGTTAATCCAGTGTGAGGACTGCTTCTAAAAATGAAGCTATCGAAGCTGAGATGAAACAATATCAAAATTTGTAAATCAAAAAGGTTTTGACTCTTTTTGTAGTGGAGCAGGATTATTTATATGCAATAGTTCTCACTTTGGGGTAGCTTAAATATCTGTGCTGTTTGACTTACATGTATTTAATGATGGATTTGCAAAAAAAAAAAAAAAAAGAAATGAGCCATCTTTCTGAATAGACTGAAAAGTAAAGGTTGGTGTGACCAGGCTACAGACAACCTTACTGACTCAAAATTCAAATGTTGGAAATGTAGGATCTACTTTTGACCAGATATTTCGTGTATAGCTTTCAAAGGTTTTTTTTATTTGCCTCAGTGGTTTTTTTTTGACTAACCCACTTAAACCTCTTTCTCAAGATATGCTGTATGAATTACTGGATGAAATCTTCTGTACAACTCAGTTTCCTCCTTATAGCTGGACTGTATCTTACACAATGCATGGGATGAATCCTTTCCTTTTCAMCTCCTGCTGGATTGCCTGTAAAAAGCTGCCATCAAAAGCCAAGATTTAAGAGCAAAACATGCTCTGGTGAGAATACAGGGAGGAGCATCACTCTGAGGCAGAGCTGGGGGTGCMATCGCTCCCCAMGTCTCATTTCAGTCCCCAAAGTGGCTCCTAGGAAAGTCGCTAGAAACAGATTTGCTCAGGGTCAGTTTTTAACAGCCCAGGAAGGGAAGGGTAAATGGCTGTTCTGTTTTCTTTACTTGTCTGTTTTCATGCCTCATTGTTGCAAAAAAAATTAAATCAGTCAGTTGTGAGTGACACCCCCAAGGATGCTGGGTGTACAAGCAATGTGTGCAGTGGGATCTGACTCCTGCAAGGAGCTGAATCCACAGAAATTACACAGCTTTTCCCCCTGCCCTCAAATCAGCTCAGAGTGGTTAAAAAWTTTTTCTCAGTTAAAAAAGTAATAAGATTTAATAGAAGAAAATCAGCTGAATATGAGGAGTTGATATCCTTTTTTTTTMTTCCTATGTAATATCAGATAATAGGGAGAAAGTGATTACATTTTAACTAAAGGAATTAAATAAAGCTCCAAGAACATAAATTAGAATTTAACTATGCCATTAAACCCCAATTTAATTAGCAAGCCATCATTACTAGATAATAAAGACCTAATACAAAATGCACAACAATTTCTTGTATACACAGGGAAAAAAAAAAGCAAGCAGTAAATTTCATTGAGCAGATGACTTTCTGTTACGTTAGTAGAGGAAAAAAAATGCTGAATGGATGTTTTAGTTTGTAATGAGGATGAGGAATTAATAGAACAGTTGGACAGCCCAATTTTAGCCATAAATGATTTTATAGTTAAGGAAGATCTATGAAATACCAGAAGAGTATTAATAGAAGAACATGTATGCACTTGATTTTCTTGGCATGAAATTTTTTGGGGCCTAAATAGCCAGTGAATTTCAAGTATTTATTGAGCTAACATGGCTTAGAATAATTCATAATTTCAGAAGAAATCAGTGAGTTGAAGGCTTCACCAACTTTTGTGGAGATGCATTCCATAAGAATACACAGCATGAGGGTGTATTAAAAGGTGCTGCTTTTCCTGAGAGAAAAATACTCTTCAGGATGATTAATGCAATTTTGTTCTGCTGGGTTTGTGTTAGAACCTGCCTCAAGTTTTGCAGATGCCAGCAGACGTTTGGTGACTGCRGTTTGCTGCTGCTTTTGGTTTTTTCTGTCAGAACTTAAGCTTGTCCCTGCTACSTTTGCAGCGCGTGTCAGGAGGGATCAGAGTTTTGTACCTCTGGATACCTTTTAATMAA
The DNA here is from genome assembly GCA_014549065.1 of Cardinalis cardinalis. NCBI lineage: Eukaryota > Metazoa > Chordata > Aves > Passeriformes > Cardinalidae > Cardinalis > Cardinalis cardinalis. Next base: position 1,478,579 of record JACDOX010000146.1, read on the forward strand.
TATTGCTGGTGCAGCCCAGTGTGGGTTTGTTTGGCAGGGTACCACTAGGAGCCAATTGCTGCAATTGCTGCAGGAAACACCAAAAATTCATTTATTTAATTGCAGTTTCCTCACGGCTGAGTTGCAGCTGGTGCCAGTAGGTGGCAGTCGGGTACTTTGCTTCCACCAGCAGCCCGCTGACGAAGTGATCCTTTTAATTTGGATACAGCGAATACCGTAGCTAAAAGAAATGCTTTTCAGCTTGACAATTCCCACGGTTTTGCTTCCTTCTGTGCCCTCATTATCCAGGTGCTGGCAGGAAGTCCACCCCTCTGCTTTCTCCTCTGCCTGATGCCAGGATTGCAACTTTTACCTTTCAGCCGCGCCTGTGCGGAGCTGAGAGCGGGTGTATGAAAGTTGCTGTGCTGCCTGTCCCCCTGGCACTGGCAAGGCTAGATAATTTATGAGCTTCATGCTTTAAAACTCATTCTGTCTGAGTAATTTTGACCACCCTACCTGCGATCCTCCCTGTGGCATMGTGAGGTCAGGCACTCTCCTGCCCGAGTGGCTGCGTTGCGTYGATGGCTGGGCATGAAACAGTTCCATGTTCAACCACAGAAGCATAAGGAATGACATTTGTTGGTCAGGCCCAGCTCTTACAAGCTGTTAGGCACACACAGAGCTTCAGGCAAGTGAGTTGGAGATGCTCATGGGTTTAGTTATCTGTGGATTTATGGGGTCTTGGAGCAGGGCTGGGGCGTTGTTTGTGAATTGTTCTGTAGGACCCTTCTATTGTAAACAAGGTGCCCTGACGAAGGCAGGAATGATGACTCTGACTCCATCTCATCAGAGCGCTAATTTATTACTTCATTGTACTATATTATATCAAAGAATACTATACTATACTAAAGAATACAGAAAAGATACTTACTGGATGCTAAAAAGATAATAATGAAAACTCGAGACTCTTTCCAGAGTCCTGACACAGCTTGGCCCTGATTGGCCAAAGAGTGAAAATAACTCACACCAGAATTCAATGAAACAATCACCTGTGGGTAAACAACCTCCAAGCACATTCCACATGTGAGCACAACACAGGAGAAGCAAATGAGAGAAGAATTGTTTTCCTTTTTCTCCGAGGCCTCTCTTGCTGCCTTTCAGCTTCCCAGGAGAAAACCCTGAGCGAAGGAATTTTTTCAGAGAACRGAAATGCCACACCCTTCAGCGTACTTCAATCGCTGTGGATGCACAGGGTTACTGTATTAACACATATGATTGCATTTGGGGGAAGAATATATTGATATCTTAAATCTTTTTGTAATGCCACTTCTCATTCTGTCTAGGTGTGACTTTAGACCAGAGGCAAAGCTGGTGACGTGTATTATACACTCTGAGTGAAATTTTATTTACGTGGAAGTGCTGCTTCTGAAGCCAGATGGTCAACACCAGAGAGCAGYGAATAAACTTTCCTAATCAAGGTCCAGGTTTGCCTACTTTTTTGGCTTTACCTCTTCCTGAGCTGCTTTAGCATTGTAACTTTAGTTAGCGTTAAACTACTACTTTTGTGTGTTCTGAAAGGTTAAGAAAAAGCTAAATATGGGCTTAAAACAGACACTGATAGGTTGCAACATACCCACAGAATGAAACAATCACCTGTGGGTCAACAAGTTCCAAAMTCATTCCACAGAGCMCAACACAGGAGAAGCAAAYGAGRTAAGAATTGTKTTCCTTTTCTCTGGGGCCTCTMTCACTTCACAACCCCAGTAAATTCTCTATTTAATATTGGGGTGGATGAGRATGTGCATAGATGTACTCTGCCATACCATTCCCTCACTGTTGCTGTAAAAGCATCTTAATCTGAAAAAGCACTAAGATCAACTGAATTATATCCTATTATATGATGTATATACAATTATGTCATATCTAACCCTGTAATYAGTGGTTTGGAAACCAAATGGACTTCAGAGTGCACAAAATGTGGGCATATTTTATCCCAGAATTAAGGTGTCATGCAACATATTCTCACTGGGTAAGGCAAGATGCCCTTACTGGTGTAACTGGAGGAAATATTTGTGCTATTAAACAAATCTGCAAGTGCTGTTGCAGAATCAGTCACTGGATGGTTGTAGCAYGTCAGGCCTGGGCAGCTGACATAATGCACAACCACAATCACCATTTTTGTGATTAAAAAACAGGTGACCACCCATAATGCTAATGGGCTCTTGCCACACAAATGAAATACCAATTAAGGTTCTTATGAGTTATTTATACATTATTACTYCTCCCCCCCATTAGATTCTAAGTTGAGGGTTATCTTTAGATCAGAGTTCTGTGTGGAGATCTGTGACCCTTCTCAGCTGCACATGCACTCATTAGCTGCAGGCACRTGTGCACATGGGCTGGATTTCTCTCCTAAAGCTGCCAGTCTATTAAATAAAGACCAGGTTCCATCCTCAAAGCCCTGCTGCTGTGTTGCTTCCTACAGGAATGTGCATTTTWAAGTTTCTAAAAGCTGTCTCGGCCCAAGGATTCTCTCTCAGGTTTTGAGGAAATGGCCAGCTGTCAAATTAACAGCAGCGAGGGTTGCTTTTTATTTTACTTTCATTTCAGGCAATTAGTATTCAGCCTCTAGCAGTAGTCTTGTTATCCACAACATTTTAAAGAAATTTGCCATACTCCATGTGTGTGTTTGTGCTGCCAAGATCTTTTGKCTGGGTGAAAGAAATGAGGAACATTTTGGGCCAAGTTTCACTGGCTCTTTCTGTCAGGTGGTGCTGGAGACATGACAAAGGCATTGCAGACTTTGGGATCAGTTTGACTGTAATGGCTTGTGAAAAAAAAAAACAAACCCAAAAAACTACAGCAAAGCATTACTACTAATATTTAGCCACTAAATGGAAAGTTCTCATAGAGAATTTTTGGTCCCAACAAGCTTTACATTGTTTGAAGTAAAAACAGAACCTGCCTTTCCATGAAGAGTGTGTGCATGAGACCTAGAAATCATTGGAGAAAAAAATGCWCTGCTTTTCTCCAAAATAACTGAAGAGCAGAGCAAAGCCTTTATTAGCTCTTTCTTCCCCAAACACTTCCATGTTTGGTACTTTACTGGGGCCTTTTGTTTGTTAATAATTTTTTTGATTTCTGTTAAAAGTCAGTTTAGTTGCACTGTCGAGATTCCAGGCCTTGCCTGGTGCCTTTCCAGTGGGAGAGGCATGTGTCAGAGAGGAAATGTGTTCTGTGGGTRCTCTGACTGCTGCTGTTGGTTTGGCAGCCAGAGAAATGTTAGTTCTCTTTTTCTTAGTGAATTCTGGAAGGTGTTTTTCCTGGTTAACCTTTCTGAATTGGATGAAGGAGGGGAAAACTGGGGAGACAGGCTACAATGGAAAGTTAATCAGAAATCAATCTTGTGACATTCATAGCTGTACTACTGATGAGTAAAATATTCAGAAATAACAGATTCTCACTATTACTGGCATGGCACAGAGAGTTTGGGGTCAAAGTGCTGTTACCAGTGTTTGGAAGCTCTCAGTAGTACAAAAGTTGCTGATATAATCCTGACAGCTCTGGGATTTTGCATTCCTTAGTAAATCCTGTCTCAGATGTCAGGGTTTGGATTTTATTTTTCCCTTTCCCTCTTTACAGTATGTTTACAGGATTCACAACAATATCTCGGGATTTGTTCTTCTTGTAAAGCCAGTAAGAGTGATGGGGTTAATCTTCTTCACTCTGTTCCAAACGTACACCCTGTTCCTCAGACTGCCTAAGTAAGTATTTAGTATTAACCAATATACATCTGCTTGTTGTCTGCTTTGCATCCTACTTTCCCAACTCTCATTTTTGTAATCACRGTGATATGTGTATTATGAATGTCACTTTTATAGTACCTAATCTAGTGTGGTATTAGCATAATCTCCTTTAATTTTTATGTTCTTAAATATTTTTTCTTCCCTCTTTTGTAATATGAAAAAGACCCTATTGGATAAAAGTTGAAGAAATTCACACATTCTTTTTAGGTCTCTCTCCTGGCTACTKTCTTACCACACAGCAGCAGCTTGCTGAAAAAGAAGTGCTAGCAGGAAGGCAGCTTTTTTAGAGAAACCTGACTTTACTGCACACAGTTGTGTCCATTGAAATGCTAAAAAGCRCAGCTTTTCAGCAGTCACTTCCCTGTCCATTGAAAACAGAGTTCCCTTCTCCTGTTATTTTATCCACAGATCCAGTATCTCACCTTTTTTCAAATTGAATTTTGTAAGCCACTTACCTGCCCGTGGTTTTAGCTTAGCCAAATCCATGAGGATTTCATTGCCTCCCCATTGTGCATTTGTTGACTCTCCCGTTCCGTGCCATCAGCACATTTCATCGCTTTGCTGCGTTTCCCCCCCTCCCGTGTTGATAAAGCCAACAAAATCAATACCAATATTCAAGTACTCCACAAGCCAGCTTCTTGCACTTGGGCCTGCCTCTAGTCAATAAGTACATTCTGGCTCTCCTGTGCTCAGTGGTTTTTATGCTCCCAAGCACCTCATCCCTTATGTCTCACATATTAAAGTGAGTACAGGGCAGTAATTTGCAGCAATCATGAGAAGCTGGATGCTGCTTAGAGCCAGGTCTCCAAAAGGCTGAATAAAAGGTTGTGGCAGCCTTTTAAAAAGCAGAGAAATTTAGAAGGGTTATTATCCCTAGAGTTTACCTGTAAAGAAGAGAGGAGCATACCTGTTCCCTGTTTATGCATTCCTGTCTCCATATTATGAGGCTCCTCTGTATAGCCTATGTGTATATATATATACATACAAATATATATATATATATATATGATAGAGCATGATGATATTGACTATTCCTGAGTATGATGCTTTGATTTTAATATCAATTGTCATGGTTACATGACGATGTTCTGTCAAGATCTAGCTCAAGATACTCTATACCAAGAAGGCAGGTTCCTGACATTTGTGCAAGAATGGCAACTTTTAACTTCAGCTAAGTGATAGACTTGTGGTTAGTCCTTGCATTGATCACTGAAGAAATCAGGCAAACAACATTAAACTGCTGCTYTTGCTTTCTACAGAGCAGACCCAGCCTATTCTTTGAGACATTTAAAAGCAGTCCAGAAATAAATGTCTTACAAATCATAAAATGTTACGTTGCAGCAATGTAATCATGTTTTACCTGGCATTTAATATGAAGCCCRCTTAATTCAGGCTCCAGCTCAAATAAGAATTTTCAGTGAATGAATCTATGAGAAAAGAGCTTGTGAAAGAAGGAGAAAGATTTATGTATGCCTTTCTTTTTGCTRAAATGAATGGAAATACCTAGCATGAATGAATATGTTCTAGGAATTTCATTTTGAGCAAGGAGTGGATGCTGACATGACAGTTACCTTTAAGGAGGGTTCTTGGTCTTATTGTACCAGTCATTTTACAAAAAAAGAGAAAAAAAAWTAGTGTGGCAGAGTCTACCCTTAGAAATAAAGAGTTTCAGTAAAAAAGAAGGGAAAGTCTGGGAGCCAGGGGAAGGAAGCATCAAGATGTGACATAAGCTGATTACAGTCACACTGTAAAGGAGTTTTATTTATGTCCCTTGAAATATAATATTTTAAGACAGCCTTCAGAACAGGCTGAGAGATCCATATCTTCATGAAGCCTATCCTATTATATCCAGTTGCAAGTACAAATCAAACAGAATTTCAACAATGCCCTTTGAACTCCACAATAAATTCTAGACACAGAAGAGATGCTATCTTTTAATTTTCACAATGTGGATGTTCTCTTCCCATCTATAACAAGCTGATGCACTTTTTTTCTGATAGCAACAAGCTTGTCTATTAGAAATAATGCCTAAAAGAGCTTCTAGTGTAAAATATACCAGATGAGGTGCTGGTTTTCATGTTGCAAGCATTATGGTCTGAATTTACTTGCCTCTAATAAAAGAAGAAAGAAAAGAAACCCTGTACTTACACTTCACTAAAAGCAGTTCTCTGTCTAAAACTCTTATTTTTGACATTTATCTGATTCAGTTTTAATGCATTATTACTATAGGGTGAGCTGTTATTCTTTGTCATTATTTCAGGACTATCTTCAAGGTCTCTGGACAAGATAAGAAACAGGGAAACAGCAAAAATCCCAGTCTAGCCTTGTGTGCTTGTAKTATAGCATAGCAAATTTCACAGTTACTATTCTTATGGCTATCATTCTCCCCCTGAACTGCACAGCTTAATTGTATTTGTCAGCAAAAAAGAAAAAAATTTTTTAAAGGTGCATTTGGGTTTTTCCTCAGGACAAGCCTCTTGGCTGTGCTCACTGGCAGAAACACCTCCAGCATTTTGCATCACATTTGGGCTGGGAGATCCATCCAGTCAGGCATCTGATTCAGTATTCTGTGCCCTGTTTCCTAATATTTGATTGAAGTGTTGGATTCCCTCTCTTCATAAACCCATCATTCACAGCTACTCTGTTCTTCCATCCAGGAATCATCAGTGTCAGCATGGATAGGAGCAAGAAGACTGACAGTCACCTCACTGAAAGCACTTCTTGGCTTAGCAAACCTAACTGTATTCAGTGTATTTCAGTGAAAATGAATCTAATTTCCCTGATAAACCTGTTTTCAGGTGCTGTATTTAGTCAGGAAATAAGATTAAAAATAATTCAGATAATCTCATAATTGCATAATGCATCATGTTTAACAGATATTTAACCAAAGTTTAGCTACYATTATAATTTTCTGTGCCATTTTCTACCATTGTAACTTAATAATCACTAATAGTAGTGACTATTAAGTCACTACTGCTGCCAAAGTGGGCAACCACAGAGCACCTAACCAGYTAGCTAAAGGAAATAAGCACAAACTAATTTACTACTTTGTGTATCTTAAGATATTTCAGTCCAATAGGATTTCACAAAGGWAGCAAACACAAACTATGCTGTACTATGAGAAATATCCTGGCTGCCTTTTCAACAGTGGCMGACTAGCAGCCCTCAAACAGGTCTTGGTGTGGAAATTTTCAGAGGCAGTAGACAGATGATGGCTGTTAAMAGCCCCACACTGCTCTTTAATCAGAAGGCAAATCCATAAGTGATGGAGACCAAGAGCACCACAAGTCACTCCCGAGTGTTTTTGTGACACAGCAGTAATGAACCCTCCATTTTGAGGTTCATTAGTGACACAGTTGAATTAGTTGCTGGCTGTACCTTAAAATAGTTCCTTTTGTTCCAGATGCACTTAGCCAGGCCGTGTCAGCTGCTTTGAGGTGGTAATTGGCTTAGCTGCTCCCAGTGAGGGACACTCCTCCAGTTTTTATAGCAGCTGACCTGTCACATGCACTGAATGGAGTTCTGTGGCTTTTTGGTCAGAGAAAATTCAATCAGTCAGATCAAAGTAGACTCTTAATAGTAACGTGCTCTGAGGGTGCCTCCTGATCTCCTATAAAACGTGAAGAAAATAAAATTTTATATACTTGAGGGAGTAAAAAAAAATAAAAATCTTACCCTGTATAGCACATTGTTTCTTTCTCTCAGTGACAGGCAACATCATAAAGGCAGCTGCCAAGGACATAACATGTCCTTTAAAATGTAAATTGTTTAGGAGTGAAGCATCTTTCTACAAAGATACTCATCTCTTCAAAGGAGCTGCTTTGAAACAAAACTGTGCAGATACTGTACATCATTTCAGGGGAGCTTATAAGTGAGACTTTAAATCTTGCTCCCATTATTTCCACAGAACTCATGGTAGATTATATTCCACGATATGATCTGCTTGTTGTGCAGATTACTAAAAATTGGTTAAAAAAATTAATAGATACAGTGAATCTGAGTGGAGTTCCTACCTCCCCCAGCATCAGAATGGAAATATTTTGACTAACAACCTCTCTTTCAGCAAATTAGCTGGTGCAGATTCTCTCTAGATGGCAGTGGAGCTCTGTCAATAACGATTGTGCTTCCTTCCCCCACCCTCTTTCCACATCTTCTGGAGACTCATTTTCAGCTGTGCTGCTCTATGATTTAACATGGCTTTGATGCTGTGAGATGTTGGCGGGCACAAATCAGACTTTCTTTTCTAAAAGGGTAATATACTGCTTTTTCAAAGTCAATTAACACTTAGGGCAAATGAAATGGGGAGAGCTAAAGGTCAATTACTAAAGGATGGCCACAAAAATTTTTCTGGTTTACACAGCATTCATTCAGGGATTGCAGATCAGTGGGGAAAGAAAGGAAATAGTAATTAGCTCATTTGATTTCTTGATGGTTACCAACAAGATGGTTAAATACAGATTATCTCTTTTATTATTATCAAGTGTGGCTGGTGCTAATAATCATTCTGACCAGCTCCAGACCAAGTTTTTTTTCAAGGCATTGTACCTCCATCACAGCAGCTGAGAGGTTTTGTGGCAATTTGTGCACCAGGCAAAGGTTAGCGGAGAGAACAGCTTTAATACTTCAGGTTTGGAGTGGAGTTACTAAACTTTGTGTGTAAAAGAAATATTGTAGCTGGCTAGTCCAGCTATGAAATGAAGAAGGGCATTAGAGGAAGGGAGACTGAGTGCCTTTTTCACTGTCATTCATCATCCTGTTTAAAACAAGCAGGTGAGTTAAAACTTGGCCTTTGGAGGTCTGTGGTGCACTTTCATTGGCTAACCACCAGCTTAGYTTTCATGTCATGACTGTGATGCTGTTTTACAGGTGAACCACTATGGATTTAAAGATTTAATCAGACAGGGCTCCAGCTGCTTAGGTTTATCTGTCTTCATGTTGCTCATCCGAGTCACTCTGGCGTAAGTGATGCAACTGAGTAGTGTCAACCACAAACATCTAAATCATTTTGAGATGTATGCCTTGTTTAAAACAGGGAGGTTTGTGTCAAGAGAACATGCAGCTTAAAGGATCCCTCTATAAAAGTAACAAATTTAAAGCACCATTCATAACAAAGTGAGGTAGCAGATTACTCTCTTGTCAGCTTAATGGTGAGTACACGTGAAAATGGCCAGCCTTGAATCTGTGCTCCCTGCTTGCCTTTTGTGTGGCAAACAGCTTTCCAGGYAAGACTCACACTTAAGATTGCAGTCAAAGTTCATTTCTATCTTTTTTAGAATAACTCTGCTGAGTTTAATAACCTCTTCCTTTGTGAATAAGGAGTTTCTGTTTGCAGTTACATGAAAAGAGAGAGGGGCCAGCGTTACAGGCAGCAGGAGATTATTTCAGGCCTGACTATTCAGAGGGCTTTGCCAGACCATGAGGGCCAGGCAAARCACATAATGAGCAAATTCTTTTGAGGTAAATGATTATTTGGGATTCTGAATGGGCCTTTGACTTGTGTGGGAAAATACACTGTGTGTTGCACTTGACTTGCAYGCAGGTAGTGACTTACCTGTCAGCAGTGCTCATTTCAGTGTCTGAGGCAGCAGGAGGAGTAATACAAAGTGCTGCACCTAGAAGTCATGCTCTCTTGTTTTCTGGTGTGTCAGAGAGGCAAACCTCTCCTCAGCAGTGAAGTGTAGGGCACTGTYTGCCTGCCCTCCCCACCAAGCTGGATCCTTTTGTTTCCAAAGCTCGGCAGCTCTGCTCTCCAGCCGCAGAGATTTGCTCAGTTTGCCTCCTTGAGTTTACCAAGGGAGGATCAAATGGGGATCTCCCTTCTTCCTCCAGCTCCAAACTCTATCCCACTTGCAGGACATACAGAAAGCTTTGTTCTGGCAGTGGCTGCTGTTTTGTTGATGCCTGAGCTGGCTGGAGAGCGCAGAGCCCTGCGCTTTGGTTTGCCTTGCACAGCCCAGTTCAAAGACAGACAGTTTCCTGGCAAACATGCATCCTGCTGCCTGGGTGCAGTGTTTTCCCTGGACAGACCTGCTGTTGGCAAGTTGGCAGGCAGGAGCTGTGTCTGTGGAACTGCAGGGCTATTTTGGCAATGTGTCTGCACATTGCAGACACCTGACCAAACTTCTGGGCAGGTTTTACAGCACATGTAATCAAAGTGCTTCTGTGGTACCTCTTGCACTGAGTTCATGTTTCTCTTGTCATATCTACTTACCTTKCAGAAGGTTTATTTGGGGCAGACAACATGATATTTTTGGACTGCTGAGCGCCCAGGAAACCAGGGCAGGTTCACTGAGCACATTCAGGTCAGTTGTACTGTGTCTGCAACTGATCTGCCAATGCAACAGAACACAGGGCAAGGGACACACATTGTGGAGAAATCACATTTGTCTTATTGTCCTGGAAAAACACCAGCTTTGCTGAGATGGCCTCAGGGTTGTCGCTGTAATGACCCTAGAACAATTTTGGGGAGCAGCTTTCTATGTGTGAACCATGTTAATGCAGTATCTGTTCTATTGGGGAGCAAGAAATTCCAGATTTACTTACAGGGAGCACTCTTTCCCACAGTTAATAGAATTGTGAGGTTGACTCCCCTTCCTCCCTTTTATGAACTTAGTTCTGTTCTCCATAGAATGAGACAGCATCTATCCTCTTCATCAGCACTCTTAAAGGAAAAGGGAATTTGGATGCCACTTTTGTATTTGCAGCTTTGAATTGGTAAGTTTGTGAGAACAGCTGCTCCTTACTTCAGCAAAATCAGGAAACACAGAGACGAGCAATAATAAAAACAAACAAACAAAAAACCCCCAACAACAACAACAAAAAAACCACCCCACAATAAACCCGAAAAAACCCCCCAAACCCTTGGTATCAAAACCAGTTCCTGAAGCTTTGTGTATAATGTCTTTCCATCTGAGCCAGCATCCATTGAAATAAATGATAGTTCCTTTTCTCTATTGCAGACAGAAACAGCTTCAGGCAAAATTGGCAAGGTATGTTAGACCACAGCTCTCCAGTGTGTAATGTTTTAGGGAACTCACTCTCCCACCCAGCACACTGAGGGGGAAATCCACTGTTTTACATAGAGAAATAGATGAACTACAAGCTTTTAARTTATTGGTGTTGATGTATGGCAAGGATTGAAACATGAACTCTTTCTTTATGAGCTGAGGCTATGATTCACTTCAGGCAATCTGCCTTAACAGATGCATAARTCCCAGGATGGTTTATGGCCATGGCCATATGCAACTCCTCATGGCCCTTCTCCTGACCCACCCAGATCAAAATCTTTCTGAAAATGTGCCCTTTATTCTGGAATCCAAACAGTCATGTACATGTAGAAAAGTGATTTATGGTTAAAAAAATAAAAGTCTGCAAAMAGTCAGTAAGTAATGGATTTGCACTCCTTGTCTCCTTGATCCTTGGAAACAGGGAAATAGACCTGAGTACAAATGTGTGTTCATGGAATATTTCTTATATTTCAGTATTTACWGTGGACTGTAAGGAAAATGAGTTTAAAATAACAAAATTAATATTTCATTTCCCTTAATTTGATAGAGGGGGGTTTTAGAGCTTGACAAGGCACACTGATTAATTTGCTCTTCCAGTTGGAAAATATTTCTTCCACTTTTATTCCGGCTGTGAAAGAAACAGCATTTTTGTTCCTTGGAATATGCTCCCTGGTGTGTTTTGACTCTTATAAATAGGATTATTGGAAAAAGATACCAATGGATTATTGGAAATTATTGTTTGTGTGTTTTGGTGAATTTTGGGCTGCTGTGGTAAGGTYGATGGGAATYGAGAAAGCACAAAGGACTTCCATTYTTTTTTTTTTTTGCCATGTAGAAGGACCCTGAAGGGTGGTTCTTCAGGAAGCTGTACCTTTGAGGATGGAGGTGGAGCGCATCAAGGACCGAAGGTGTTTATGGAAAAGGCTTTTGGTAAGTTTGGAAGAGTTTCTTTTCCTTAGATACATCTAAAAGACAGAAAGGACAGGCTTCTTTTTTTTCCCCATTGTTGTTGTTGTTTTGCAGACAAACCTGAAAAAGAGAAGGGAAGAAATTTCAGTGAGGAATTTCATGGAAATATTTTGTCATTCTGACATGATGCCACCACCAGCAGACTGTTCTTTTCCRTAATGAATGTGAACGTAAAGGGGAACTGAAGACCCTTATCTGCTATGAAGTAAGATTTGAATAAAAAATGAGCTTCATCTTTCATTCAATCAGCCCAAGAAATGGTTTTTAACCCTTGTGGAAAAAACCTCTTGATGTATTTATATGTCCTGTAGCCAAGAGAACATAAAMTACTGTTGGAATTTGGAGCAGTTCATTATTTACTCATAAAATTGAGTTCACTTTGAGCCACACATTGAATGATGCTGGATTTATCTTATGTAATTTATATAGGGTTTATATCACATTTCCTATAGAATGGGCATCAATCAAGGGAGTTAACCAYACCTTCCTTGTCAAGCAGATGCAAGTTAGTTTCAGAGGGTGAAATATTGTATTCCCACACTGTTGAGGAAGAGATCAGTGCCCTTTTTTCTTGACAAACTTCAGAAAATCTGTGAGGTAGTTCATTTGTGTTACTCTCTGCTGAGTGTTRCATGTTCCATCACGTGTTTGAAAACAAATTTTTAAAGGGAAGAGATTTTTTCTTCCTTTTTTTTTAATAACATAAAGAATGATATGCAAGAAAATATAGATTATGTCAGAGTCCTTTCAGATTCAAAATATCAATGATTTCTTCTGCTACAATGGTTTAATTTAGAAGAGTCTTCTTTTGGTAAGGGATTTGTATCTCTTTAATGGAACTGAAGAGCATGAAATGTGGTTTCCCTTCTTTTAAATGAGGCCAATTTTAGAGAAATAAAATGAGACATGAATAAATTGTTGAAGTCACAGTGCATGAAATTAAGAGAGCCCTTGACTATATTGGCAACAAGTTTTCTCTCAAGTGTTTTGATGACCACAGAGCTAAGTGGTTGTGGGCTAATTGTGAAGAGGGTTTTTTTTTGTTTTGTTTTGGTTCCTATGCCTTTGACAGATCTATTGGCTTCAAGTTGTTTTGCAGATTCTATGGTCCTGAGACCATTGTTTTTTCATCCCTGATCCCAGGTGTTTTGAGGCAGGTTTTCTGTGTGTAGAAGCACGTGCTTTTTTATTTAAATATACTTTTTTTATTTAAATATACTTTTCTATTTCAATATCCCTGCCTTGGAGGCAGGTACACTGAAATCAGTGGGACACAGCCCCAGGTTTTTTCCTGGACACAAAGAATTGCAGACTCGGAGCTATTTGTCAGGACTTTTGAAAGTTTTCAATGCAATTGTGAATTCCTAAGTGTCCTCTAAGTGTTATCTAGTGCAATGCAGTGGGGTGAGGTAACTTTGGTGAAGGGCAAACACCCGCCCAGCCTTTCTCTCATTCATTTCCTCAGCAGGGCAGGAAGATAAAAAAATAGGATGTAAAAGCTGATGGGTCAAGCTAAGGACAGGGAGACCACTTAGAAGTTAATATTTCAAGGAAAAGAGACCTTAAAAGATGCATTACTAAAATTTTTATTTTATTGCCAATTTCTATAGAGTTATTAGRAAGAAAAGGACAAATATTACTAAAATACCTGTCCTACCACATCTCCCAAGCTCTTCTTTGCTTCTTTATTTTCCTACCCCTTGCACAAGGAGCTATATCACGTTCCAAAAGTTTTCTTTTCAGAATTATCTCCCAAGAAGAGCTCTGCTTTTTTCTGAAGTAAATCACAGAACACCCTCCATGTCCTCTAGCAAATTTGACACTCTTTCACGTCTTCTGGAGATTCAAGAGTGACAGAATTCTGCAGGAAAAGAAGAGAGAGAAATGAAAAGGATTTTTAATAAAAAGAGGCCTTTAAAAAGTGGGTGAATAAAATTAATCAAATTCAAATAAATTCAATAGGGTAAAAAGTGAGAAAGGGAAATTAAACAGTCTTAATAATTGAAAACAAAGATACAGTTAATTTAAAAATTCTACCTTTTTGGACTATTTTGGATATATTTTTTAAAGTGGAAAAGAAGTCCTGATTTTCCTGCCACCAAAAAAGGGGGGGGAAAAAAGCAACGAGATGCTTTAATGAATAGAGCACTAATTTTGAATGAGTACTCATCAGAACACAAGAGAATTCTAGCAWTTTTGCAACACAGAACATTTCTGCTTTAAAGAACGTGAACAGGCGTCAGGTTTTTCTGAATTGTGACATTTCCTCATTCACTTCAAGCTGGGTGTGYGTCTGAGCTCTGTTTCAGAAAACTAAAAGAAAAGTTTCATATTCTAGATCACAGCAAATGTGTGATTTAGGAATCCATTGTTATTWGCACTATATTAGCAATGTAATCGTGCTGTTGAACTTCACTTTCAGACCTCAGTGGCACTGCAGTGCTGTGCTGGTTTGGGATCTAAATCACAATTTCCCTGAAAGCAAAGGGAATACATTGATTTAACCAACCAAAGACATGGCCTCACATGCACACAGCCATACCCATTTAAATCAAAATGCAGTTTCTCTTGTGGAATTCTGGTGGTTTTAGAGATAGATCGCCAACCATGGTTACACGGCCTTGCATTAGTCTTGGTGTTCAGCATAAAAAATTCTTCAAACTTAAATTGGTCATAAACCTTTTCTATATTGTTTTAGTGGAGAGGGTGGGAAAAGACTAACTTTTCTTGGTGAGGGTTGAATGGGAATCTGTGAGGTATGTAAAGAGTGTGGCAGAGAAGTATATAATTTGTTCCTGTAGCTTAAAGATCTGCCAGTGTAAGCCTGACTGTAAAGTGGTAACTGAATGGCAAATCAGAAACCCCTGTCAAAAATGCTCAGTCTTGGAAATTAAGTATCCCTTCATGTAAGAGAAAAATGATGGTAGATCGGAAATACTGATGCATAAGAATGGAAATAATTGTGATTTTCATGAGAGGATTGCCGGTTTGCAGGATTTAAATTGCATGCAAAACTGGATTTTACATCTCTAATTGAAGATGTGTTGCCTTAGAGGCTTGACTTGACACTGACAAACTTCAACAGAATACAAAGACAGCAAAATGGGCTTTTGTTTGCCTTGGAAGTGATTAACAAACTCATACTGTGATGTTCCTTTTGTTCCTAGGAGTGCCAGTGGGATGATGAGGTTACTTCTACAGGAGATTAAAGGTGCCAGTTACACAGTGGTGGTAAGAGGTACTGAAACACAAACAGGCCATGCAGAAAGACTGATTTCCCAGAGAAAAACCTCTTATTTTCTAAGATTATAACAAGTGCAAAGGAGGATTTTGGAGTGATGATATTCATGAGGTTTTCTTTTTAGTGAATAAAATTCATTCTAGAGAAGACATAAGATGTCTGATTGATTTTATTATTTAAAACTTTTTGCTCATTAGATTAGAAGTTTTGCATGCATTTAGGAGAGCTTCATCTTCTACAGACATAATTTGAGAATAATATAACTTTTTGAGAACATATAGCAATGTTTATTACTCATATTTACTAAAATACAGTATATATTGCTCATTAATGCAACTAATTTTCTGCTTTTTTCTTTTTTCAAGGATTGTGTATATTTTCCTTTCTCAAATTTGTACATAATGCTGGGCTTTTATTSAAGGGGCAGAATAGATTGCTTCTATATCTGGCAGGATCACTTATTTTTTTTTTTCAAAGAAATAATTTCTAGGTAATAGAAGATAATATAATTCTAGGGGATGAACACTTTGTCAATAAAAGTTAAGGCATGGTATAAAAAGATAAAAAAGGTAGTGTGAATTCTAAAAACAGGGTGCTGTTATGTCTAGGACATTGTCCTTTAGATATGGATAAGCCAATGCTGAGTTGTCCTTCCTGAAGCTGGTTTTGAACAGTCAAAATTTTTGTCTTTGTCTTTAGATGCACTTATTTTTTATTACTTTATTATATATTTATATTTATTGTAGAACTATCCATTAGTATAATATTGCTACTGCTTTATATAGATAAGCAAATTACAGAAACTTTTCTGTGAGGGGTGAATGCTCCTGTCAAGAGAAGCATAGACTSTCCTAGCCTGGGGGCTGGAGATGGAAGAATTCCTTTCCTGTTCTAGGCCAAACACTCAGTTTTTTGTTTGTTTGAGAAAAGCAGCAGATCAGCCAGAAATTGCAAGGAAGCCCAGATTTTCCAGTGGCAATTTTGAGAAATGAACAACAATAATGTGTTTTAGAGACCATGGAATGATAACAGTTTACAGGGTTTTCTAGAGGATTTTTTGTAATAAAAATGATTTAAATAATTTAAAAAAAAATCCTGACTGTAATTGACTGTAATCCTGATATTTACATTAACAGTTTCATCACCTTGTCTTTTCTCTCTTCTGGMCAGGGAGAGAAATATCTGTAGATAGAGCAGACCTGTAACAAAAAGGAGTGCATGTCTGGTTGCTCAGCACATGAGTTTTCATCTGATTGTAGCCAAGGATGAATGAGTGGGTTATTTGTACCCTGCTTAAAGTAAATTTGCACTTATGAAGTGGCAGAAGCAGACAAATTCTCAGGATGATTGTTCAGTTGTGGGGTGCACCAASAAGGGCTTCAGCAACTGAGCTGTCCATGGATCTTGTTGAATCCTAGGGACTAAAAAGGCTCAAAGAACCTTGTTATAGTTTTATGAAGATCACACTTTTGTCTTCTTTACCTGGTTTTCACTATACCCTGTGTGTAATCCTGTGATTTCTCAGTTTGCTGAGCCTCAWGTATGAGTAACCCTCAGGTTAAACATACCTTATTATTATTATTATAGACTGAGCTCCACTGAAGTATTTCATTTAACTATAAACAATGAAGAAAAGAAGAAAAAAAATCTGGAGCAGCACCTCTTGCTTTTTCAGGGCAACACACATCTGTTATTTCTGTTATTAAGMCAAATAAAAAATTCAGTGCAATAATATTGTGAGTTTTAAAAAATATTCCGAAGTTGTTCAATATGCATATAAAGATTGTGGTTGTATTATATTGTTTCATGCTGCAAGAAGTTACTGTAAGTTCAAGCACCCCTCTAAAATGAAATGCTATAGAAAAGGCACTTGCTAGCTGCATAAAGAAGTTATATTAAAAAATAGGAATACAGATGCAAACAGACAGTCTGACAGCCTCTCACAGAGGAAATCATGAATGTGACTGGTCTCCATGCTGTAAAAAAAAAAATAAAAACACAGCAAAATGCACTCCATCTCTTGAAAAAAGTATTTTTTGTTGCATTTATGCATGCTTTCAAAGTTCAGTAAGGGAAGATGAAATTTATTTTGGCCACTTTATATATYTGGACTCTTTTTTTCTTGTAGTAGTTTTGGTTTTCTGTGTTTCTTTGTCGCCTGAGCAACTCATACAGGTGATGAAAAAATYTCATAATAAACAGAAGAAAATGTCTTGGAAGGATGAACCTGTAGGTTCTTTATTAATAATCTTTGCTGTCAAACTGGTCAAGGTATTTTTTGTCAAATGAAGTTCAGTATTGACCAAGGTAWGACTCTCAGTTTTATGTAAGAATTGCTTGGAACTTGAAATTGTTCCAAAACATCCTTTTACAATGTAAATAACTCACTAATAGTGAGTTTTAGCTACCTACAGGCTGAATGACTGCTTGAATGACTGTATAATGTCAGGGTAAGGAAGAAGGAATTTRTTGGGAAGAGAAGGTGGCCAAAGCATTTACTGGTTTTAGGGATCACATTAAAAAATCATGCTAAATTTTATCTCTGGTTTGCCAAGTAAACCAGTACCAAAAGATTTTTTCAGAATATTTTTGCTTTATAAAATACCAAAAACACACAAACCCATTTCTTGCAAAACAACTTGAGTAACTRTCTGGGATGTACCTAAAATTATACTATATAGAAACTCAAAAGGAAAGAAATATTCAGAAGAGAGTTGGAATTTTTTCTCATCGACCAAAGCTATCAAAGAGGACACAAATTTATGGAAGGGTTTATTTATTTTACTTTCTTAAATAACTAAACTGTGTAAGTATATGGTGATGTAATTAAGAAATTACTGTATATATTATTAGATAATTTAACTTCTATATAAGATATCATAATGCCACTGAAAATTATTCCTTAAACCAAGCTCTTTAAGAATATGGCCATTTGGCTGTTTCTTATGTCAAGCTTATTTAAGCTATGTAACTCATTTTTTGACTTTTCTTTTCCCATCATATGRTATGAAGCACACCCTATTCCTGGCTGGGGAATGTGAAAATGAGAAGTGCATGACCAGAGGTACTGCACAAATCCATGACACTTCCTTGCAGTCATCCACAATGGAGAAAATAAACAAATGCTAAGTGGTTGCAGCAGATTTAGAGGGGAGAGGACAAACAAGGGAATAATGCTGTTTCCAAATGTTGATATTTTATTGTATAGTAATTAGTAACACCATTCTTAGGTAATCACAACCTATCAAAATCAAGTGCACAGTTTATTACTTTCTCTTCAGCCCAAAGAAGAAAGGACAAATTTCTAATCTTATAAATCTGTCTCACTGCTCTCTCACTGTTCAGATTCTGTTAAATAATCTGGAAACCTTACATTAAAAAAAAGCCAASTTGCTTTTTCACCACCATAACTCAAGAACAGTATATTCTGACTCAGTTGCTGTGAAAGCATATCTCTGAGAAATGCAGAATTAAAAATCTGGGCTCATGTTTTCACCAGAATAAACCCCACTTTGTGCTTCAGTCTTATAAGAAGAAAACCCAAGCATTTTCTTGAGAAGGTCCTGGTGCTTTTGAAACATGTGCTGATTAGTAGTGGTGTGTCACCAGCTGGAACTACTTGAACTAGAGAGCACTTTTTATTTTTCCACTCTCCTTTGGTAATTGGTAAGTATATTTTCTGCTTGTAATCAATGACTTTTATATTCTGAGTAACATTTTTAAGTAAGGAGAAATATTATAGCAGCTAGAGAAGATATTGATTTTAAGTAGAAAATACCCTTTTCCAAATGCCACTCTAGATGACTGAAATAAAAAGAATATCTGTGACATCACTGATATGGCCAATAGACCTGTCACCTGGTRAAATAATGAACATGAGTAAATGTGGTTCCTAATTTATCTTCTCTATGAGCCATRGCACACAGACAAGGGTAGGATCAAAGGAGGCATCACATACAAAACTCTTGAGCTAGTAAGTGGAAAAATCCTGACTGAATACTGCATAACAGAGCAGCAGTTGTGTTTTGTTTTAGGAAGAAATACAAATACAATTTTTACCATCCTGAAGGCTAACAGGTAGTTAACAGCCCATGGATAAATATATGTTGCTGTACAGTTCTAGTGCATCACAGCTGATGTTACCTCAGGCCATCCACCATGGCTCTTCTGAGCACCTTAATCTGTATTTCAAGTGATCCTTGTCAGGAATACATTCTTTTAGCTACTAATGGAAATACAAGATGGAGAGTAATGGGAGCAAATTTCTTGCAGCTACTGTGTCCAGCTGAGAGCCTGCTCAGGTGTGTAGAGGTCAAGAGAAGAGCCAACTCTCTTCTAGTTACTTTTTTTTTTGTCATAGGTGTTATCTGTTTGTGATGTATCTTTGTTATCATCCAGAAGAACAAAATATAATTTYTTTTCTGCTTATAAACTTTGCTTTGTGGATGCTCTGGCAAAAGGCAGATGAATGAAAGATTTCATTTTTTCCCTGATATATGGCAAGTTTGGAAATATCTTTGCATTCTTGAGCAAAAACAAACTTACTTTCTAAACTGATGGACCAGCAATTTCTAAACGAGCAATGTGAACTTCTCCAGTGAGAGTCTTGTTGTCCTTACAAATTCCAACAATCTCAGA
Organism: Cardinalis cardinalis; assembly: GCA_014549065.1. NCBI lineage: Eukaryota > Metazoa > Chordata > Aves > Passeriformes > Cardinalidae > Cardinalis > Cardinalis cardinalis. The sequence continues at coordinate 1,498,219 of JACDOX010000146.1, forward strand.
GGAAGTGGCTTGAAATTTATGAGAGATCTCACTCCTGGAAAATCATGAAGCTCAACACCTAGATTTTAAGTAGAGATTTAAGTAGAACTTGAAATCTGCTTTCTAACAAAGCAACCAAAGTGATAGCTTAGCACCCTACCATGTCCACAGCCTGGGTGCTGCATTTTGAAGCACTTGAAACACAAAAAAAAAATCTTCCCATTTTAATCCCAAGTGTTGTACACCCCACAGGAGAATCTAGAATCTATGAATGCAGGAACATCATAGGAAGAGCTGGGGTGTATGACCCCATTCATGGGGGGTCATGAATGCATGACCCCCCAGTTCTCTCTAAAAGATGTTTTTGTAAGATTTTAGTGTTCTCATAAAAGATTTTCTCTGTAGCTCCAACCCTCTATTTAAAAATTGCTTCTACCTAAATTTTCTAGGAGGAGTTCCATGAGAACTGGCCTGGTTTCCTTCTCTGCAGGTGGCCCTGTGCTCCTGCTGAATATTTTATGGATAATAAACAGGAAAAGAAATACACTAGGTATATACAGTGAAGGAACTGCTACATCAGCCTCTGTCCATTCAGGGGTACTTCTCTGAAAAAAATATAAAATATARACTGCAGCCTACTGCCAGGCATTATTATAAATGTTAACCTGTGGTGTGTAACCGAGTTTCACCAGAAGAAATCTGTCACTGTGTCAGTGATCTCCTGAGTGAACAGCAAAGGCGGAATTTCCAGTTAGCACTGTCTGCCCAGCTGGAACCAGATGACTGACAAGGGAAGATGGAGCATGCATGACCAATAATGCTGTTTTGTGATCTGTAAACATTAGTAAATCTCCTGGCACTACTGAGCAACTCCTCTCCTCTGCTGAGCTTCTGTGCGCCCGCTCCTGTGCTCAGCAAAGATCTTTTCCTCCAATCCCACCAACATTTCTGGCTTACTTTTATTTCTGTCCTTAGTCTGGTTTCTGGGAAGCCATGCCCTGCTGCAGATGGGGTGGGTATCTCATCAGTATCTCTTTTTCCTCTGAGTGGCTCTGTGCTCTAGGAAAACTGCACCGGTGCTGCTTACCATAGAATGTGCTTAACCTTATTTTGAAAACTTTGTTGATCTAGAATTTACACAGTACATCAACAGAGGAAGACAGGCCCTAAATATTTAGGAGACTGAAAATACTAAGATGTAAAGGAAGTGAAATCTCCTGCCTTTCTTTTTGGGCTCTCAGTATTAGGGCCTTTGCAATGAAGTAACTCAATGGAGTAAATCTGGCTCATGACATTTCTTTGCACTTTGTTTGAAGCAGAAGGCTGCTGAGCATTTGAATATGTGACCATCTTGGATATGTAAGTTTTAGAGCAAAGAATTAATGGTGTTTTATAACCTCAGTGGCAAGAAGCTTCAGTAGGCTGCTGAAAAACCCTCTTTTGATAGTTGAAAATGGAACAGCCAAAGAAAGATTTAAAAAAAAAAAAAGCTACAGGCTTCATCTTGCAAGCTTTCATAAAAAGGTGAGATGAAAGAGAGCAGATGGATTTATCTTTTTGCTTAGCAGCAAAACTACGAATCATATTCATATAAACAGATCTCTCAGCCAAATATAGCTTGACAGTAATTCTATAAGATTTATCAAGTCAAGCAAAGTGATTAGGTCTGATGTCAAATAATATGAAAATAGGATACCTCATGTGATTTCAGTAATTCAGACTTGAGTCCATTAAATACAAGTTTCTGATGAAAATGCTATCCTGTGTTGAAAAAATTTTCATCTTCATATATTCTTCACACCACTGCAAAACTCTTATAACATTCAAATTCTCATTTTCATTAATCTTAAATATTACTGAAATAATTTTTGGAGCRCAGATAATATTGTGTCTTTGAATTTTTATTTAATGGTCAAGGTGAATTTTAAGCTTTTGAAACAGTTTTCTTGGATATAAATCCAAAAAGCTCTGTTTTATATGTAAAGGCTACATATACAATACTCTGGAAATGCAAAAGCGTCAAAGTGCATGGTTAGTGTGAGATATTAAATAAGATGCATCACAGTCTTGCTTTTGTCTTTCTGTGACACCCAAAAGTAGGTCTGCAATGCCATTAATCAAAAAAAAAAAAAAGAGACATTTCCTGTTCAAGGCTCTCAGATATAATTTATTCTAATGAAATCTCTCTTAGCCTCTAAAATGGCAAATTTCTGTTGATTGAGTTCTACAAACTGTGTGCTTAAATGGAGCTAGGTTCCCATGCTYTGTGTCATACAAGCTTCTARCCCTTATTGCCCAAAAGCCTTTGGYAGGTTTGACTTCTTGTACAGATTTCACTACACCTAAAATTCAGGACTTACCATTTACCTAAGTCCTGTTTTTATGAGTGATTTAAAGACAGCGTAAATGAAAAGACAATAATAAACTTCTCAAAATCCCCTAGGTACCTAAATCCTGTTGATTTTACTGCAAGGTGGGTAGGTAAGTGACTTCTGGATTTGGTTACTTTCAGATTTTTGATGTTAGGTGCCAGCACATATTAAATAAGGGATGTGTGGAAGAGTTTTATTGCTTTCTTTACTTGTATTATCTCTCGTTACTATTGTATTATCTCTTGTACTGTTTAAAGCACAGTGTACTTTTTGGAAACCTTTACATGAGAGGTTTGTGTGATGTTTGATTCAGGTGTTATATGCCTCTGAAATGATTAATTGATAGCACCAGAAGAGGARGTCCTTGCTGAGGAGCCTGGCAGATCAGTGCCCCCAGAGTGCAGGGCTAGGGAAGGCGTGCTGCAAACTCTCATTTACAAAAACGTGGCACGTGGGGACAGCTTGTGCACAAGAAGAGCACTGGGCATGCCAGGGAAAAAACTGGTACTAAAATSTATAGAAACCTACCCCAACTATTATATTTGAAGTGCCCAGTTGTAGGAGCTCCCACAAAATTTTTGACAGGTGGGGTTTTGCTGATATCAAAATACCAAGTCGTGTTTGTTCAGCTTGAAGCTGCTGACTGTGATTTAGCAGGAAAAAAAGGATACCAAGTCCAGCAGGCTCTTTCTAATGACACTGATCTCAGGCAATCTCTTTCCTAGTTATACTGAACAATAAAAGCCAAGAATTTTTATAATGAGTGTGAAATCAGTGGGAACGTGAATAGAATTAGTGATGCTGGAAACATCTTTAGGRAGAGAATGATTAATTGCAATCCCTCTCAGTGACCTCTTTCCCCATGGAAAAACTGAGTTGTTAAGATTAGATTATTGTGATCTAGGAATGGTTTTCCCCAGTTTAATGTTCCCACTGAAACCCTCCAAACCATCCTGACCAGAACCAGGATACAGATAGAAGCAGATTCCTCTCAGTAGGTTTCTCAGGCTCTCAAGGGGGTGATATTTTTGAAAGCAGCAATGTCAAGCTATGTTCCTAACCCTTAACTAGAGTTCTCAATGAACCATATAGATATGCTTCAATTAAAATCTTACAAAATTTCCCCAAAAAAGTTTCTTTCAGATGAAATATGGTGGACATGAGTAACCTTTTGTTTTTCTGAGGCATATTATAGAATATTTACTATTAGATATTGTCTGAGAATTGTATGCTTGGCTGATACAGAGAAAAATAAGTGAGGAGGGGGAAACTCCCTGAGAATTTGAACTACATAGATAACAAATGTTTTAATAATGTTATGATCCAGTTATTAAAATTCTCACAGCGACGCCTCTGCCCAAACTAAGGTGCAAGTGAGACAAAATAGCAAAGTCAGTAGTGCAGATTTTTATTTAACAGAAAATTGTGTGGTAGAGAGAGGTAGAAGCAGGGAAAAAGAGAACCAAGGGATTTGGTCACCACCTGTTGGATCCCACCACTTGGTGCAATTTTGAGGTCTGATAGTCTGTGTTCAAGGTGACACAGGTTACATTTTAGAAAGACCAGAATTATATCATGATGTTAATTGTTAGTGATGCCTTGAGTGAAGACAGAGCCTTTCAGCCAAGACTGGGAATATCTGAACCCAAATTTACCAAGYTACTCAGTGACAAGATCTTCTTGCTTTGTGGTATATGTATAAAAGAACTTGAAAAATTAATGCTGCTTTTTTTCTTAAGTACTTCAGTAGTACTTAGAAACGTAGGAGATTTGTCACTTTCAGAAGGCCTGAAACGTAAATGAGTGACAAATGATCTTAGTAGAGTTTATAAAGGAATAATTAATGGTGCAATATGCTGAAATGAATATGTGTGTCAGGCTGCAAATGCATTCATGGAACTATCTTTTATCTACAGGAATGTCTTTCATGGTGTTCTGAATATGGATGATGAGTACTTAGATCAATTTATTTTGTTGAAATTTAAACTGTGCTTTTGTTTTCTTTTTTTCCTATTTTTTTTAAAATATGTGATATAATCACTAAATTAATTTCCCTTTTAAGAGATTTCTTACGAATCTCATTTTTACACATGCCATAATAATTTTCTGGAGATCAAAGACTGTGATCATTAGCTAAAAGTCTCCCAGGCTTTGTGAATTCCAGATCATGCACACAGCAAATGAGGAAGTGTTGGTGGATTCTTGGCATTACCTTGGACTGGACTTACTATKGTTCTGGACTTACATTGCTGTACTTGTCTCCTGAATTGTAAATTACCAATTGGATTCACTAACTCCTAACAGCAGATGTCGAAGATAAACACCTGTGCTGATGGAAGATTTTCCTTTGCATATTAATCTCTTAGAAGCCCACGTAGCAAAGCTGTTAATAATTTATTTTCTGCCTACAATACAGAAATCACATTTTGAGTATCTGTTTTGCAGCACAGTGCCTTTGCAACACCAGCAAGTGGTTACCTAGCTTTGCTTYTTTTCTTTTATGCTCATGCTATTCTTTCCAGTTGTCACAGAAGAATGTGTTTCTCTTTTTACATCCCCTGCAGTAATCTGTTAATAACAAACCCAAAAAGTAGGCCTGCCATTGGTTTACTGTTTTGTGTGAAAGTAGCTGTTGACAGGATACACATCTGCTGCCTAAAATGACATTTTTTTGGCAGTCTGACAGCTCTTTAATTCTTGTCTCCTTAAGCAGTACTGAGGTCCTGTGTGCACTACAGAAACATTTCATATCAGCCAAGTTTTGAATGCTTACAATATGCTTGTTTAACATGCCCATGGTGTCRTTTGTCAACTATTTATTTAATGTTGGGATTTTACTTTTAATTTAATTTTTKTACTGCTTTAAGAGCATTTTCAGAACTCCTATGAGTAAAATCATTATCCAGAGCTTGGTTAAAATACATGTCTTGCTATATCATCAAAAATATGATCTTTCAAGCATTTCTGGYGATAGTCAGAAACGAATTAATCCAACAGAGAAAATGTGCTGGTCTAGCAATGTGTTGGTCTGTCAAGGTGGTTTTTGCTGTCCAGCTTTACTCAGAATAAACAACACATCTATAAATATCTGTAAATATATCTATCTATGCCCTTTCTATGAATATATAAATCCACCTTCTATTTACATTTCCTAACAGAGGCTGGAATGAAGCTAAAAATAAATGACTGGGTTTTTTTTCCATTTACTTGCTTCCCTTTATAGTTCTGCTCTTTAATTTGTATCTGTTCATGGAGCTTCATAGCTCCCCAGTGATCACTTGAGAGAGATCAATATATTGATCTATGGTGTTTTGTAAAGCTACCTTTTCTACTCTGCTTTATTTTTGTTCTTTATTTGGGTCTCACCTTGACTTTAGGTGTGCTGAGAGGACATGGATGCAGCAGGGTGGAATGAAAGATATYTGTTAATTTCTGAGTGGACACCATGTACTTCAGTTGTTGTCTTGTTCTTGCCCAGGTGCTTTTGTGCATTAGAAGGACAAAAAAAAWTTTGACAAAATGTATGTGAAGAGTTTTTTTCACAGCAGTCATTAATATTAGGAAAATTCATCAAGTCCAGTTAACARGTCTGTTTCTCTAAGGTCACTTTTGGGTTTTCATTGATTTATTATAACACATGCAGAAGGAAGGGCAGAGGAAACATGTAATCTAATCTARTGTGGCAAGACCCTTTTGGAAGAGAGTGAAACTGATTTATTTAGCATAAAGAAAACCTAGCTGTGTAGAGAGGATCATGTCTTGTTTGGCTGCTACTTTGGCATCTCTGTTGAAGTATAAGGCAGCTAAAAAATAAAAAAAACCTGATTTTTGTCTCAGTGGGAATCAGTATGTTGAAAGTAGATGACAATGCAATCTGCAGACTGACAGRTATTTTGACTCAGTGGAGATCTTTAGAGCGAGGAAGTGCAAGAACTTAAGAAGCCAGCACGTCTCCCTCCCCACATGGCATTATGAAAGGAAGGAGGATAATTTTGAAGTGGCCTACAGTGGTAATTGCATGAATCTCAACAGATTGAGATGTCATGTTGCAGCTCTGCTGAATTTAAGCTGTCAGTGTTGCAAGTGCAAGGTTTTTTGCTTTTTCTTGGAGTATGAAGAGTGTAAATGAGRTGGCTAGGTGTCTAAATCACAGAAATGACTCTTTTGTATGCCACTCTTGCAGATAAAAGTCAGTATCAGCAAATAAAATAAATGACCTAAAATRTAATTTGAAATCAAGTAACAATCTTTTTTTTATCTCTATTGATGACAGTTTATTAAGAGTGCCAAAATAACAGCATGCAGCTACTTATTGAAGCATATTTTCACAGCAGTGCAATAGGGAATGCTTTGCCTTTTTCCCTTTACTGCCACYAGAATTTAAAACATTACCCTGCATCCTTTACTTTGGGAAATTTAGCCCATGGAGCCTCAAGCATTTGAGGAACCAAGGGATAGCTGCAAACTGTAGCCAGAGAAATRACAGCTGACAAAGGAAAGTGTCCAGCTGCAAGAATTTCTCTTTTTTTTTAATATAAAAAAAGGTCTTTCTGCATTGTTGCTCAAAGAATTAGTTCTATTTCCCTTAAATAGGATTTCTTTGATGAGATATCTTCTTGTCAGGTGTGCTCTAGCCAGAGACAGTAAGCTGTATTCACACTTCTGACCTTTTATCTGCTGTTTAAAAGGTGCGAGTTAAATGAAAAGTTTAYGCTTCTCACAAAGTTTTTAAAAGTTAGAGAAGTACCAAAATGCAAATATTTTATTTTCAGTGCGTAGCATATCCATCTCTGCTAATTGATACAGTGAAGCAAATGCTTTCTAGTATCCTTTAGTGATTCAGCCCAAAGTGTTTGCTCTTTATCACAACTTTGATCCTTCCTTGCTCACACTCTTCCTTTTAATAGCACATTAAGACCTCACAGCCAAGAGAACTATTTGGGAGTTTTTTTGACAGARTGCTCTCTATCACATTGCCAATTTATGAAGCTTAGCTATGAAAATGCATTCTGTTAAACACAAATTTTTGACATTTATGGTTGGAAGGACAGGTCTGCTCTAGAAAACAGACCTTCATTTTGTGTCTTATGTCTGCATATGGCAGCATGCCTTCTCTCAAGGAAAAGGCTCCTTATGAGGCCATGGTTTTAAATTCACATTACTTTGGTTGTTTGACAACCAAACCTTGAATTTTTGAGGCTAATGTCTCTCTGTTTATTTTCTGGCACGAACGTGCTTTGGTGAAKAGTACAGTTTGGCTGAAACTTTCATAAAAGACAATTTCAATTTTTGCCAAGTTGGCTGCTTGGCAAAATGTCAGCATGAAATCAGAAGTTTAGGCATATGAAACAGCCTATTTAAAGCCAGTGGTGTACAATGGGTCACATTTAGCAGTGGCTTAGCTCTAATTGATTCCCTAGAAGTGCATTTAGGTTTAAGTTGGCTCATTATTTTAAGCTAAACCTGTGTTATTTGCATAGAGAACATGGTTAGGGTTTGGGGGCATGTWACTGCTGTATCACAGTTAATGAATGCTGTAGAATCAGCTTCACTTGCCAAGATTTTTTAGTTTTTTTCTTTTTATAGTTCTTCCCTTAGGGAATATTTGCTAACTGTGTTGGAGCTTTAAAGCCCAACTCTTTTATTTGAAAATCCTGGGCATCCCAATAGTGTTCAGATTGTGTTTTATCAATATTTCWTTAGTTTCTGGAGGTGGCTTTGGTACAGTCCCTAAAATTGACCTAGGATCTGTGTGGGAAAACAGTGTGGGAAAACAGTGTCTTCCATGCCATTTTTTGGGGACTGACTTATACTCTTGCCCTGTTACCGTGTGTAAAGATTTTTCTTTTCCCCAAATTGTGAGAAGTATTTTTGTAGCCATTTCTCATGCATGAGAAGCTTTCTTGYGAATGACTTTTGAATTAAAAGGTGTCCCTTTTCTGTGCTGTTTTAAAATTTCACTGTTACTGCACTTATCGCGTATTATGATAATGATGCTTTGCACTCTTTTCAGTGCAACTGCTTCAGATAAGCTCCTTATAATGAAAAKCCAGGGTCTTAGTGTTTATTTTGCTTTTGCAGAGTTATCAGATGTAGTGTATTTTATATTTTTTATATATTATTTAGAAGAGCAGCGTTCCTAGGACAGTCACAATTTGGAAAGTGTATAAGCTGCCAAGCTCAGGTCTAAATTSTACAGATCCATTTCTTTCCAGTTATGTCTTTGTTATTTGCCCATGGGGTTGTGGTAATTGTGTAGTATCCTCCAAACCATCATGCAAATAAAACATTGGCGTAACTGGCATGAAAACTCAAGAGACTGAAACTTTTTCAAACTCAGCAAATAATGCTCTTTCCACAACCAAACAGTTCCTACTCTTTGTGCAAGCCAGTCAAATTGCGCCGGAGTTCAGAACTGGTGAAGAAAAGAACAAATTCCAATGCCAATGCAGTTGAAAGTGAAATTTCTCTGGGCCAGCTCAACTGTCACATTCACATTTTCTGAAAAATCCCTTYGCCCAGGAWTTTTCTCCTGGRAAGCTGAGAAGCCTCAGAGAAAAAGGAAAACAATTCTTCTCTCATTTGCTTCTCCTGTGTTGTGCTCACATGTGGAATGTGTTTGGRGRTTGTTTACCCACAGGTGRTYGTTTCATTGGATTCTGCTGTGAATTGTTTTGACTCATTGGCCAATCAGGGCCAAGCTGTGTCAGGGCTCTGAAGAGAGTAATGAGTTTTCATTATTATCWTTTTAGCCTTCTGCAAGTATCCTTTCTGTATTCTTTAGTATAGTTTAGTATTCTTTRATATAATATAGTATCATAAAGTAATAAATTAGCCATCTAAGAWCATGGAGTCAGATTGATCATTCCTTCCTGCCACGGGGCACCCTGCAATACTTAATATTTTCAGAATAACAATACTCAACAATTACAATACTCAACATTTTCAGAACGAGTAAGAATCCTCTGTCTCTTGCGCTTTTCCTACAGAACAACTGAAAATTTCATGACGAAACATTCAATGCTCAGAAACACTAACTAATGAGGTGAAGCCCAATGCATATGTTTAGTTTTTGGCCCTGTTGGGTTGGTATAAATCATTCAAAATGTTGGCAACATCAACAAGTCTTGGCTTTTTGAAGTTTCTATTTGAAAATATTGACTGAGGGAATGAGAACAGAAAAAGTCTAGGTGTTTTGTGGATTCTGCTTATCAGGTCCAGTGCAAWCATCTATTTTCTTTTTCTCCTGTGTTCCTGTCATATGAGTTCTTAGTTCTTAGCCAGGCTCTAGAGTAAATTATGTGCTTTGGATCTCTGCTTTTCATTGCAGCTCTTCCATGCCATGTAGAGTGGRAATTAAGCCCATAGGTGCTACAGAAAAAAAAACCAACAGATAACAAGGATACTGGAGGGAGAAAGAAAAAAAAACCCTCATATTTCATGCAGTATGCTTTGGATTTGACACATGAAAGTGATCTGCTCCCATGTGTTCTAAATGAATGACTGGCAAATGGTATTTAAAGAGTAAATTGAAGAAGCTTCAGGAAATCTACACATTCTGGTAAAGGAGAAAAGCAATACAAAAGCACTGAGTGTTCTTCATGCCAGATTRTTTAGTGTCTAAGCATTTAAAGGTCAAAAAGGTAAGACAAATGCTATGAAGAAAGGGAACTTGTTTGTTTCAATCATGTTTGACAGTCAGAGCTCTCTAAATCCTTTATCCTACTCAAAATATATAATCTTTTGTTTTCTAGCTTAGGGAACACGTAAAATCATGAGAGCTTATTGTAATTTTTAATGATTTGCAGGTCACTTAGCTATAGTATAATTAAAGATGGTGTTTGAACTCTCTTATGCTCTCRGTAAGGACACGAATTTGGAGCAAAATTTGCATAATAACATTTGCTTTTGTCGATGTTCAGAGCAGTAATATAATTAAAAAGGTGAAAGGCTTAAGAGATGATGGTTCATAATGTACTTATTAAAACTCTGATTAAAATAAAATGTCTGGGAAAAAAAGGATTAACCAGCTTTGGTGTTTCATTTTTGATTTTTCTCATTCTGTGTACAGTAGGAGATGACTCAACAGTGCTGTAAGAGGAAAAAGCACTACAAGCTACTGCTGCTTGGGCAAACCTATTCAACTGGAGTTTTTAACAGCTGTTCCCAAGCTTCATTAAGGCTCATTATAAGTTGTCATGTAGCAGAGAACTTATATTTTCGGATGATCTGTGCACAGCAGTAAAGATAAAAGTCTATCTTAGGGCTGCACTAAACAGAACAGAAGATGGTGCATATTAAAAATAGATTACTGAAATTCCCTAATTAGCTAGCAAAACCCTGTAAAAGCAAAGCACAAGCAGTGAGTTTTAAAGAGGGATGGGGAGGAATGACTCATCCATGGATGGACTCTCTGATAAGCTCATTAATGAAAATTATTTACCAATTATCCTTTAATAATATATGCATCCTGAACCACACGTTCGTGTGTTTTTATTTCCCCAAAATCTAACACCTTGATGATCTGTTAAGAATTGTTGTCACATCTGTCTTATCTGACAGCAGGAAGGGSTGTCAAATTTTTGATTGAAACTGTGCAAAATATCTGATTCTAAAGTGATACATTCCATGAATTTAAGTGTAGAKTCTAAGCAGGGCTTCGAGTGTGAGTGCATCTGGCTTCTGGAGAGGGCAGAGTGGGGAAAGACAGTGGCAATAGCACAGCTCTCCCTTTTGCAGCGTTACAAGTGGGTTTCCATGTCCCATTTAGCCTCCTATAAACAGCTGACAAACACCTGTCCCTCCTGCATTTTGAATGGTGGGAGGTGTAGATCTTTTGAAGACAGTGAGTATGTGTTCCASAAAAAAGCTAAGAGGGGGAATGTGGCAAGATCAACAAAATTACTCCCCTTGAAGAGAARTTATGTGGGAAGGGCACTCAGTAATACTCTAGTTGTTTTAACCCATCTCCCTTCCTTGATGATGCTGGTCGTTTGCTAAAGTGATGATTCYGTGTGAAATCCTGATTTTTATTCTGCATAGGCTGTCAGCAGGTGAAAGGACAGGGGGTGAACGACACAGGGAGGCACAGGACAAACTTCTCTCCAGTGGGTGTCCCTCATTCTGAGRGGATTGAGCAGGATCAGACCAAAACAGACCTGTAAACGGAATTTGTGCAAATGCTTCTGCAAGTCCAGCTGGAAATCTGATCCCCCAGTGTTTTGATATTTACCAAGAGGTGAACTGGGGTTTTTTTTCAGTCTGTTTTTTGGTGTAAAAAAAAAAAWAATCTGAGGAATATGTTGCTTCAGAAGAAGAATGTCTACATTTTTAAAATGAATTTATGGTAAAAAAGAAACATTCTGGATAAAATTAATCTGCTGCTGATGGTCTGTGACACAGGCATCATGTAGCARGAGCCTAAAAAGAAGTATTTCCAGTCCTGCTGTTATTCTGCCTGCAATGCAGCAATACTTACATTCAGAGTTGGGCTCTGATGGGAATAAAAGTCTGTTAATGTTCATCTTCATAAAATAGCTCATCCTCTTGTTGCTGTTGTTTTATTGTGAATTTTGCAGGTATTTTCTAATCTCAGTGCCCTTAATTTGTAATGGATATTATGCAATAGATAATATCAYTAGCTCTGTTCATTTCATTCCACTGCTATGTTATCTAGTATAATAAATATGTTTTTCTCACTAAGGAGAGGTTATCTAATGGGCCAAATGATGTCCTTCAGGCCAAGACTGAGATGCATCATTGTGCCTTCTGACAATAAAGGCTGATAGAAACCAGAGCTACCAGGGTCAGCTTCCTCTGCATWAAAACTTGTCCCAAATTGTAATATTCAGTGGGGAAAAAAAAAATCCTGAATTATTGTTTTCCTCCTGTGCAACTAAAGCTGGAGGCAAACAGGTTCCTTTCTTTTTTGGAAATGATGCRTGGTGGAAAGTCTCTCAATGTGAAAAGTATCTGAAGCAGATGGCGGTGCTGAAACAGCAACCTGAGCAGAGCACAGGGATGGCAAGGCACRAAAGCTGAAAGTGCTCTGTGGAAAGGGCCTGAAAAGGTCTGGAGGAGAGGAGAAGAAATTTCCAGCAGGAAGATAAAAGGACACAGAGAGTAAGAAACCCCCAAGTCAGAGGAAGGGCAAGATATAAATACCATGAAGGAAACTTTTATCAAAGATTACATGAGATGGGGAAGGCTGGAAGGGAGAAAATAGGAGAGAAGAGACAAAGACAAAACAAATATTTTGTTGTTCTTGAAAATCTGTTCAGACAGAAGTTGCCTCATTTATAAAGAATCTTCTCCAGGCAGTTAATTAGCTTTGTCAGTCAGCTGTCCTAAACCAGATTATTGAACTGTTTCATATTTGAAATTCTTTAAACTAACGTCTTGACATTGCCAGTAGGTGTGTTAATAATCTGAAGACATGAGAAGAATTTATTAGCTTTGGTGTGCCTGTCTGGGAAATGTAGCAGAGAGTTAACTTCATATTATCCAAACACAACTTGAGCTTGCTCCTGAAAGGTTCTAATTGCATTTTGAAAATGCTATTAGCTTACTTTGAGGTGGGAAATAGCAGCTTCATGAGTGCCACATGGCTGAAGAGAAGTATGAAAAAGGGAAAGAATTTGTATTATTATTTTTTTCAGCCAGGAGATCCTAGCATTTTCTGACATGATCTGWGGGCAATCTTAAGCTGCTTTGATTGCTGTCTAAATGCTGAATTGGGCTGAAAATCTGTTGTTAAATGTTCATATGGGTTTATCTGCTTGGCATGGTGTTTTTTCTTCTTCCCAAAGTCTTTACTCACAATAGCCCTATTGATTTCAACAATATGTATATTTTACAGGARTATCTCTGTGTGTGTGTGCCCATGTGCGTGTGCAGCATTATTTGCAGTTTAAGTGATAGTTCCCCTAATTTTCCTTTTCTCCAAATTAATGAGCATGTAATCATTATTTTTTTTAACACTCTCATCAGCGTTTACATTTCTAGCAGTAAGAAAAACCTATCATGTCTCACATGAAGTGTCTATGCCATCCAAATTTAAGTTTGTTAGTTTTTTCTTTATTTAGAAAGTAGTGTCCCATCTCATCTCCCTTTCTGATACTGACTTAATCTTCTTGGCAGGCTGGTCCCTGTTTCCTGTGCCTACCACCAACTGCTTTGGCCTTWAGTCTCTTTGCTAATTAGTCCTTTTTTAAAAAAATACATTCCATTTATTGTTTCCTCCATTTTAGTCCATTCCATTCACACATTCATGTGGTTAATGTTTGAGTCTTGTCTCATCTGTCTTCTAAATCTTTCTAATTTCTCTGTTCTGTGGATTTCTTCATGAGAAAAGCCATCCCAAAGAGACCTTGTGGTCCAGAGGATGCAAAACACATGGAAACCCTGCTTAGATCCTGCATCTCCTGGAGCATGCCTAGAATGGCCTCATTCTTCAGGGAATTTAACTCAAATAATGAGATTAACTCAGATCACACTGTAGCATGTACAATGTTAATGTTTTTATGAAGACTTATAGGTTGCCTAAATTCACATTTCTCAACCTGCTGACCATGCAGTGGTCAGAGCTCAGGAGTACACTGCGACCCAGATTTCCTCCATTCCCATCTAACAKAATCCTCTCTTGCATTTGCAGGGAAATATTTCATCTTGCGCTAAATCTCACCAAAATATTTTATTTTACGCTAACCAATTTTATAGTGTCTGATTCTTGAAGAACAGCRATGTGAAAACATTATGAAGCTTTCCTTTTATGATCTCTGACTTTGCCTGGCAGATGGTGATACTGCCTGTAGATCATTCTTCACAAAGCAAGCAGCACACAGCTCTGCCAGCTTCGTCCCACTGTACTTCATACCCATCTCTGGCCAGCTTCCTACAGCCACTTATTAATTCATGGTCTCAAAGTCTCAGCTGTGCATCTAACATTCCAGATTTTAATCTCTCTCATCATCCATCTTGCCTCTACTCACCTTGCAAGAGGAATAATTAACCTCTTATTTTCTTTTTCTCATTCCCTTTTGACAAAGCCACTTATTTTCTGTCTTTTGGGTCTGTTTTTTTTTTTTTCTTTTTAATTTTGAGAATTTTGGTAAAAATTCCTTGTCCTCCTCCCAAGTTGTTCTCTACACATATCTGTCTTGTGTCTTGCCTGCACATCTCATTAGCTTTTGSACTTTGATCAGAGATCTGTTCAGTTCATAGTTGTCATTATAATTGCCATTATAATTTTTAAAGTATTACCACTTATTTCATTTTCACCTGATCAAACTTTATAATTACCGAGTATGTCAGCCTTTAACATTAGATGTAGTGCATTGAGAAACATCAAACATTTTGAATATTTCATTTGGAGGGGAAAAATAGTGATAATAAAAAATCTGTGCTGTAGAAAATGAGTCTTAGAATACATGTAAAAATAGCTGCAAGGATTACACACTGATATTTTAGGAGACTTCACTGTAAATTGAAGGTTTGTAATCACAGTGTTTGGGATAAAAGACCACTGATTGCAACTTGGTCCCATGAATTGTCATGCAGATTTTGTTAGAAACTTCAAGGAGTCTAAGATTTTATTCCATATGTTTCAAAGGGACTTCCAATTTCTTTGCACCTCAGCCTGAATGATAAGTGATAGTATTATTTTGCAGAAAAGGTACCCCTGAATTTCTTCCGCTGGCTAAAATTTTAAGGAAAGATGAAGATAAARCGAATTTTTAGGCTTCACTTTGCAAAGCTGCCTGGAGCCCTGATTGCCCAAGTTTAATGTTAATAATTTTGAAAAGCTTGGTCTCTCTTTTCTCTCACTTTGGGGTTGCAGCAATACTGGTCACTGTTACTACTGATTTACTTGTAGTTGCACCAGTCTTCCTGCTCATTCTGCTAGCAGCCTGTGATGTTAGTGTCATATACTAAAGTAATGTTCARAAAAACCACCAAACCACAAACCATGGTGTTCCTTATAGTATATTTTGAAAATTGCATGGCCTTGGAAAGCAAATTGAGGGTTCATGTAATTTGGTCACTTTTCAGAAAATTTACTTGATAATAAGAAAGAAAGATGTGTTGCCTATCACTTGCAGGGTCTCATAGAAGAATCTGAAGAAAAGATGGGCATCAGTTAAGAATAAATAAACAGGAAATTCCCAAACCGAAAAGAAACTAAAAAAGATGATGTTTATCTTTTTATGATCCCAAAGTGTGGGGTTTCTCTGGTATTTAGTGCAGAGTTATTGTTAATTCCTTTAGGGATGAATAATTATCACTAGTAAACACTAATCCAGCAATGCATTCATTAAYTGCACGTTGTTGCCTGGTGTCAATTCTTCATGTGAATTAGTTTAATTTGTATGAATTCTTGGCCTTCAACAGGGAGCTTGGATTTCTGACAGGAAGAACCRTTTAAAATTAATTGGGCTTTCTTTGTGATTTTGATAGCATGATCCCAAGTATAGTTTATATATTGTTGTAGTAGCCAGCATATATAATTATTATGGTCAAAATTGGTAAGCCTTGCCAATGTAGGCCAAAAGGTTCTCTGTTTTCAAGTGATAAATCCCAGCAGCTGAGTGACTAAAATGTGAGTCTCTGATGTGAGAACTTCATCCTGCAAGTCAGATCCAATGAATCTTAACCCGAACAGAAAACAGAATGATTTTCCAATAGTGACCTGCAACGATCTTAACACCTTTCCAAACCCACTATGCTTTGGCACTTGGATTTATCATTAGCAAGCTAGTAATGTTAGAATTATATACTGAATAGAGGATTTGAAAAATTGTGGGGTTTTTTGTTTAGATTCACCAGGTTATATCTGCACTTGCTGTCAGCCTGGGTTTTACCAGTTGTGTAACCAGATTCCTTCATCATCAAGGGACTAGACTTACCTTACTAGTGTAGTTTTAGTTGGGGAAAAGGATGCTTTGCTTCAGGACAAGTTTCTGTCCATATTGTATTTTTAAACTCCCTTGTTATAATATTTTTGCTACAGAAATACCACCAAAGAATTCTTACCTTAAAACATGGAGACATTGTTCTTATGGGTATGACTGCTAAAGGTTTGACCATGCCAAATCTTTGCAGACCTATGGAGAGCTTAGAGGTTTGCTCTTTTTCTTATCTTAAAGRTAAGATTAATTCTTACCCTAAAAGCTGTGATGTTTTGCTATTTGCTTCAAAATAATGAACTTACAAAAGAGATTGGTATCTCTAACAATGAAGTAACAAATACTAGAGTTGATTAGCATTTCTGGGAATATTTTTAAATCTTGTTCGTACCTTRTGTTTTTATTCTTATTTAAATAGTTTTTCATGGGATAGAAAACATGTGTTCCAGTTCTTCAATAGGTATTTTTAGTGCATTGATTTCTTTTATTCCTCCCCTCATTACTTTAGTTGAAGGACCCAATTTTTGGTTTCAGGCCTTCAGTTTGCAATTACATCTTGGACTGTTTGAGAGCTGGAGTTGTTCAAGTCTCTTCCGAGTTGTGATTAATGTACTTTGCCTATTAAACTTGGCCTTAGAAACTTTAGCTTTCTTTCCCAACATGTGTGGAAATGTGAATAAGGAGAGTGTTTGAAAGCCAATATGGTTTTCAGCTGTTGTAAATACTATAGCATTATTAGAGATAACCATGTCCGTTCCAGGTAATTCCTTCTGGGGGGAGAATTTGGTGACAAAATCTGGCACTTTTGATGCTCTTAATCAAAGTGGAGCTCAGCTTTTTGTCTTGTTTAGGTACCTCCAATTAGTTTTTGCCCTGTGTTGTGAAGGGTATCTCTGAAATCCTTCAGTGCTTGGAGAACCTGTGCATGTGAACCCTGAGCCTGCCTTCTGGGGACCACGACCCTCCAGCAGCCTTTTGTACTCCTCTTGAGCCCACTGAACAAAATGAATCAGGAATTTATTTACATGCAACTTCCCCTACACTTTAAACACAAACACAGCCATCTGCCTGACAGAATAATGCTGACGAAATTCAGTGTACTAGGGCATAAAAAGAGAATACTGTAGTAGATCAAAATATATTCTCTGACTCAGCATGAAATTTGAAGGCTGTAATTCATCATTCTGAGGATGCAGGCATGTAGTTGTGGGCTGTTTTTTATTTTATTTTGKTTTGGTTTTTTGTTGTTGTTTTGTTTTGTTTTAAAATGCTTTACTACATACACAGACTGGTAACTCAGAAAACCTACATGTTTTAAGTTGCACATGTTCCTTAAATAGAGTTAGGTACCAAAGGAAATACAAAGATATTTTGGGGGCTGGCAAAATTATAGAACTGCTGTAAATTCAGAGCACTAGGTATAGAAGGGCAGTTGTAATAAATTAGGGTCTAAATTTATGGATGGAATATAGCATAGGTATAATATTTTTAAAATACACAGGTAAGTACTAAATACATTAATATTAGCTACTGTATATAACTTCAAACTAATGTTTAAAATGTCATCCATACATATGTATCTACATATGCTAGAAAGACAAGTAAAAATTAAGAGTTTTTTATAGAGAGAGAAGGAGAATACTAAGAAAGAAAATAAGAGATGGTTTATCTGTACTATATGAAATTATTGATGTTTTTATGTATGGAGAACAAAAAAAACAGAAGAAGACACAAAGAGAAAAAAATGAGCTTAAGGTTTGATAAATCACTATTTGTTTTGACATTTGACGTGGGCAAAAACTGTTGGAACTGCTCAAACCCTTCAAAAATAGAAAGTGAAAGGATGAAAGTCATTGATTCATAGTGAGCATAAATTATAGGTCACTCATGAACCATGCAGATCAATATTAAGTGTCACATTTACATTAATTAATCTTGTGCCTAAATTACTCAGCGACAGATTTCAGAAGTGGTTCCTTCTTCAGTAGGACCGAATCTGCAATCTCTCTGATTCCCASATTTCAGTGTTTAATTTAAATGCTTTCTAGAGGTCTGAATTGGAGGAGCTCTTTGGATGCTGAGGACATTTAAGGGAGCACGGGGATTTCCAGCAACATTCAGTTGAGGAAAGATCCTGCTTTGGGTTGAGACATGATAGAGTCTGCAGGAGGCCACGAGGTGAGTGGCTTCACTGATGAGGCAGAAAAAGCTGGCCTGGCAACCTGGGCACTGTTGTACATGTGGAGACATCTGGCAAAGTTGTCTGGCTCAGATATGGATCCATCTTTCCTGTTGAGACCTTGAACTTCCTTGCATACCTAAACAGGTAATGGTGGAAACCAAACAAGAGTTTGGATATGAAGTCCCTGGAAAATGTTTTTGTCCATGAAGCACTCAGCCAGTCTAATATTACTGGTGCTGARCAAAACCCTGAGGCACTTGGCTGTAATGATGTCAAAGAAGCACCTTGTGACTCCAGCTTTAATTGCAGGAATGTAAAAGGAACTATTCTGAAATAAATCTGAGGCCAATCACAAGAAAAATACTTGCTGAGTAATTTTTTCCATAGGAAGGACTCTATAAAATTGKACTAACAAACTGAGAGTCATAGAATATATTATTTTTTATGGAATTTAAATGCAGGCAAGTTTTTTCTCGTGTTACTCATGAAAGAAGGACAAAATAATTCTTTCTTTCTTTTTTGTCYAAAAATCCTAAAAGTGCTGAGGAAAGGGGAAAACCTTTTAACTACCACAGTGTTGAGGAAAGGGAAAAATTTTTCTAATTGCCACAGTGCTAGGAAAGTTGTCCATGACACATTTCTGTAGCTGTGTAATAGCTTCTCATCTGCACCCTGTGTGATTGGAGAACATCCTGTTTCAAACATCCAAACTCAAATATTTATGTTCAGTGTTTACAAGGCTCTCAGTTGTCTTTCTCTTAAATCCTCAATGACTGTGTGAATATTTACTCTCCTTGCCCAGACAAAACCAAACTAGGGGCTGGTTGCTGTGCTAGGCAAATCTGTAAGTCTTGGCTTTTTAGAGGAATTGACTTCAGGACAGGGAAGGAAATTTTGTGGTCGGTATTATCTTTGATGTTGCAGAATGAAACATTTGTCTGTGGTGTAGATGAGCTGAAAAAATAAAAGTGAGGGCAAATYTGATCTCTTTCAGTTTAAACCAGCAGTCAGAGAGAAAGTGAATTCTTGTATTAAGGTGATAATAGCTGAATGGCAGTGAAGAATAACTGTAAAAGGGGAAAATCCAGAAGTGGCTTATTAAAAGTTGTGCTGAAGAGCTGGTCCTTGACCTGACTGATGAGTTGTGCTCCTCTTGTTGCTTTTGCTATTTCACCTATGACCAGTAAGGGAAATTCCCYAGCCAAAACTTGTATCTGAGCTGACAGGTAAAGATGCACCTACCTGCTGACTTCTTGGGTATATGCATATTCCTAATCTAATTGGAAGCATTAACCTGTGTGTTGAAATCAACATTTGTTTTGCTAGGTGACTAGGCAATGATGTGTGTGTGGAAGRGTGTGCTGCTTTTAAAGTCTGAACATTTAACAAAAATGCAGAAATACAGCTGTTCAGAGACAAGGCTGGCATTAAGCACTTGCTGAAATGCTTATCTGGGCCAAGACATGGAGGCAACTCTTAAGATATAGCTGGTCTTGAAATTTTCCTGTCCAGTTAAAAATTTGGTTGATCAGAGACGGGAGATCTTTGTGTCTGGCAGTTTTTTGTTCTCTGTCTTCTCTTGGCYATTCAGGAGACTAAGATGCATCTACATTTTCCATCTAACTTAGGTAAAAGTAAGACAGAAAGTGAGAGGAGCTGAAAAGTGACCCTCCATTTGGAAATGCCAGATGTGAAAAGAAGGTTGTGATGTTTACTCCAAGGATTTTCTCCTTGCCAAAAGATACTTACATATAGAAGATTTAGATGTCCCAGCAGCATATGATAAGAATTTGTGATGGCATTTGGATGTCCCTTCTAGACCTAAAAAATTTAATGTTGCCTCTGGCTTTTGTGTCATAAAATTTAAATTAGAATCTCTAATTCTTTCAGAGTGCCAGAAATATTTTGTAAACAGTACTTTGCAGTGAAAAGCCTGGGCTTTTGGGATTTTGAGRAGAGTTATTTTTAGACTACAGTCCRTGTCTAAGTCAATCTTCGAGAAGGATATAGAAAAAAAATTGGAGGAAATATGAACTGCCTTCTTAACAAGTGAACTATGTCMTATTAAATAAAACATAGTGAAACTGAGTAAGACCCAGTGCCATTAAACAGAGATCTCAAGCTCCTGCTGCAAAGTGTAGAATTGTCTACTAGGTAAATATGAAACTGTGCTCAAATACATGCTAGCCTTCATTTTCAGGCTCATCAATTGGACCCATTTGCCAGTAAAAGTAATTTTTTAATGGTGAAAAACACCTAAAGTTTTTTACTGCCTTGTGTAGTGGTTTTGGTTTGCTAATTGTTTGATTTCCTGGCTAATTCACCAATTATGTTGTGGGTCTAGTGTTGCCTAAATGCCAGTGCACTCACTGGAAGATATTTACTCATTTTTCTGCTGTGAGATAAGCACCAGRAGAAGGAAGGTAAAACAGGCACAMACTTTAAAGGGTGGAAAGAAAACTTTATTAACAGGAAAAAACAATAAGAAAAARAACCCCAAGAATAAACCTTCAGAACACTTCTCCTCCCCCATGCTTCCTTKTTTATTTTCCACTGACAACATACARAGACAAAACTTGRGACTTTCAAGRGGAAAAAAATTAGCCATCCAGCAAAAGAAAAAAAGCAGATAATCACTTTCAACTGAAAAACCTGTTGAACTGAAAACAATAAAGTTGGATAATTTGGCAACACATTGTAATGAGATGAGTGAAGCATGCTCCTTARAAGAGAAGAGGGAAGATGGATTCAAAATTCAGCACTGGAACAGGTGTAAAGGAAGACTTTTCTTTAGGGAAAGTGCAATCCAGTCTCTCTCATTTTTAAAATCCAGCTTTGTTGCTGCGTTTTCTGCGTTCAATTTTGTAACAGAATGGCTCCTGTGCAGGGATAGATAAATGAGATTAGAGAGTCTTAAAGACATTATCCCTGGGGGAAAAGAAATATGTGCAGTAAAGAGTGTGTTTCTGGTATGAATGTTATATAAAATCATCTCCCATATAAAAGCATCTCCTAGCAGTGCCCACTATAAAATTATAATTGTGTGGGGGAAAAAAAAAGCTCTCTTGAAAGAAGATATCCTGCTTMCACCCCAGAAAATTCAATAATGAAGCTAAGTCTGCAATCAATAAATCCAATGTGTRTGTATAGGTGTTAAAAATGCTTGGGACAGCAGTAAACCTGAAAAAACTCCTTGGTCATGTTTGGGCTTCYTAACTGAAACTGGAGTATTAAGATWTGTTCTCTCCACATATGGCTTAAAAAGGCAACAAGAGAGAAAAGCTCAAATGAAAGAGGAAAAGAAGGTTTCAGAAACATTTGAAAACATCTTCCAAAGGAGAGAAAGAAGCAGCTCTCTTCCCTAGATTCATGAGCTGGCAAGGCTGACCTCACAAGTTRCTGTTTGGCTCCTGTTTGTCATTAGTGCCAACGATTGCAAAAATTAACTTTAAGCACTTATGTATTCTGCAGTTGCTATTTAGGTCATAACCTCTTAGCAATGACTTTCACAGACTAACTGCTATATGTAAGGGAAGAAGGGAAGATAAAGAGGAGTTTTGAATTTTGTTTTTTTAAAATTTGTCTGACTGGGCCTCTTTTTCAAGAAAAGGTTTGTWGGAATTAAACAATTTATATTTTAARTAATTTTATTATAATTCTTTAAGAAGTTATTCCTTGCCATATRTATTCCTTGCCTTGGATATAGAGACTGAGCACATCTGATCACATCTTTTGCTTGTCTCTGAAATAATCAGCTATCATCTGTTCYTTTTGAAATGGAGACCCTTGAAGTGAGCACAATATACCACTTGAATATGAATTTGATTTCTATGATGACTTTATGCAATCTTTCATTTTATTTTTTCCCTTTCTTATGTAGAWTAGCAATGTATTGCTTTTTTAACTGTTACAGTATACACTGAACAGTATTACTGTTCTTTCAGAAGTGTTTCATTTGGGATTCAGACATTTCCAGAGCTCCAAGTGTCTTTAATGTGTTAATGTTTCRTTTAAAAATGCTCTCTTTCTGCAACTGGTTTTCTTTTATTTCTTCCATGATATTGTTTCCAATAGTCTTTTCAGTATCTCGAGGATGTACCACGTATCTCACACTCACTTCATTTCATGGGGTAAACATAATTTTATGGATAGGATTCTTTTCCTAGTCTAGTCAGGGTCCTCTGAGAAATCCTACAGGGCAGAATTTTTGGACTCATGCTGTCCTATACGTGTGTTGCTTTAAAGTTGTCATTGTGCAGAAATACACCTCCAACTAGTTATTTGGGGCGATGATCTTTTTCCATCAGAGCTGACACCAGGGAAGCAATTTCTGGCTTGATTAGGTGCTTACCATGACTTTCAAGTTGGTTGCTTGAGGATGACCTGTATTTSAGAGTTTATTTCCAGCTGGCTCCCCTTGCCTTCTAAATCATGCTCTGGGCTCTGTACTGCTCATGGATGGCATCCTGAAGCAGCCCTCTGTCATGGTGCAAGACCTTTTAGTTGTTTCAGGTTCTKAAATCCCTTTCAGTTATCTTCCCATTTAGGGCAGATGAACCTTGGCCTGTTATTTGTAGATCTCTAATGGCCTTGATGGGAGGGGTGAGCTTGGTCAGCCATGCCTTGGGAGGTCCGTGAGTGRCGTGACACGTGGAGGAAATCATTTTGGAAAGGGGAAAGTGAARTGCAGCTGGGAGCTGATTTGTACCTGCTGCTGAAGGAAACATTCTCCAGATCAGCCGCTGCCCTCCCCAAGCCAGGTAAGGCAGCACGTTTGGAACACAGGAACCTTTTTCCTTTGAGATTTTTCCAAAGAAAGGGGATTCACTCATGACCTGATGCTTGATTTCCTGTGCCCTACAGGTAGTTCTGAACAGGTGGGCTTGCTTGGGTGCAGCAGGAGGGCGAGACTGATAAAGGAATTGGTACGACTGGATAGCTGGAGGTTCCACGCCAGAATTCCAATTAGTGTGACTCCACATTAAGGATGTAGTTGAAGCCTGAAAAGAAAAGCCCTTTATAAATCCATTGAGAATAGGGGAAGCAGTGATAGAAGTAATCCATTCAAGATTTTACACTTTTATCAAATTCAAAAGTAGTGATAGAAGTAATCCATTCAAGATTTTACACTTTTATCGAGTTCAAAATGAATCTGATGAAAGCTTTTTTTTTATCTCCATAGTTCAAGTACTAAACTTTTTTTTCCCTTGGTACTGGAATTTTTAACTTTTATATTTTGCTCATGGATATTAAGGGAGGTGTATCTTTATGGATATTAAGTGGTTGCTACCATAATGTTGCATAAATCTGTGACAAGATACAGCATAATTTCTTCTGAGGCATATACAGTTTTTAAGAAGCCTTTTAAGGAAAGAAATCTACTGATTGCATTCCACCACTATGAAATGTCTTGCATAAAATATCATAAACATGGAAAATTCTTGCATCAAAAGATGGTAATATATGCAGCTGCCTCTAGTAAAGGACACAGCTATGCCAATGGCATAAATACTAGTTCAGTAACTGTTAGAAGCATACTTTGAAAAACACAGCTGACTAGCATTAYAGTACTTTACTAGTTTTTTGATGTAGGAAAACATTTATAGCGACTAAGTGTGAAACTTGAGAGGGGGGRGATGAAATTTCACGGCCTATTGAGGTCTTGGCAAAAGTCAATAAAGAGAAATAAATTCTTGCTGCTTTAAATCAACACGGGAATCTGGTTGGCATGATTGTGTCAGGGGAAGCTCCACCCTTCCTCTCTGTTCAGGGCTGACAGAGAACTACTTAGAGCACAGGTGAACCCTGTATATATTCACTGTTTTGGGTTTTCTTGTGGGCAGTGCAAAGTCCCATCTTCTAATGCACTTCCCCCTCTTTTTTTTCTTGTTCTCTCCCTCCCCCAAACACCACTGGGAAACTAGCTCAGAAAAACCAGCAGTCTTTAACCTATAAGCAGCTTCCTCCTAATGCCTCTTTCCTAAAGGTAAAATTATGCCTTGAGGGTGTTTCCAAGCACAGGAGTTGCTGCAATGGTGTGTCCAGTGTGGCTCCTCAATCAGGACTGGCTGGTATGCTCTCACCATGTCTCCTTGCCCAGAGAATGTATATTAACTTGWATATAATAATTCTCACAGTGGAGAAATCTAGTGCCTGTGAATTGCTTGCCCTTCTTGGGATTATTACTCCCAGTAAAATATTTCTCTTGGATCTGTCTGTAGAGTGTCACCATAATCACAAATACGCACGCCTAACTTAAAGTTTTGACCTGATTTTGTGCAAATTCAATTTAAATGTAAGGCATCAGGATCATTATTAACTCAAAAAGAAAAAGCCAGTTATGTGTTAGATTCTTTTAATGGGACATTATTTTACAGAGTTAAGAAAATTATGATAGGGGTTRTTAATACCTTGGTTGTCTTCAGTCTAGCAATTAAAACATGATGCTTATATACTGTGGGTAAGACTTTCAGCAAAAATGTAATAAAAGTGCAGAATTGACTGTTTTAAGTATAGAATGMCCCAAGAAAGGAGAAGACTAGGTGTGAGGATGCTTATCTGCAAGTAGGAAGACCMGGGCTCATGTCCTGCTTCCCAGATTTTCTGAGCTCTGGATAACATGTGCTCATTGTGAAATGCAGCCTGTGCTGCATTCCAAACCTGCATGTTCTTTTCTTTGTGTCCTAGAARCCTGCTGGTAGCTGTCCTTTATTCAGTCTATCATGGGGTTTGGAATTTAGGATATTCTTTAAGACTAAGGCTTGTAGTAGCAATTCCCAGGCTTTGTTGTGCCCAGTGTCTTTTAAGGGAACAATTCTTTGTAGGTCTTTATCAGCCTAAGGTGATTAAGCCCAGAAAAGGGCTGTTGCTGTGGCTTATGGCTTGGAGGCACACCGTGCCAGCGAATCAGCCTGTACAGAAATATTGCTGRTCATTTTCTCATTTAAACACAAGCAAAACTAAATGACCATAACAGGAGAATTGCTTTTTGTTTCCTGGATTTTTTCCTGCCATGGGGAATGCCATTATTCTGGAAGGTTGCCTGAAGTTGTCCCAGATGCTTCTTACAGACAAATAGAATTCCGTCAAGAAAAGCAAATTCATTGTGAAAACACACGCGCTCTTTTGATTTCAGGATAAGCTGAATCTGAGGAAGGAAAAAAAWTATCTAGAAGAATATATACTTAAAAAGTGTTCAACAACTGCAGTAGAATAATCTGTTGAACATGACAGACTGAAATTGTCATCATACTGATTAGGAAAGAAAAAAGGAAAAGAAGTACTGGTCTCTCAAGGCTTCCATCAGCTTGGGCTAACTTTGAAGTACCTTTGGAAAACAGGCCTTATCCTTTTTTGACTCTGAACTGAACCACAAGTGATACAGAAACAGCTTTGGATCATATAGCTGAGGAACAAACTTAAATTTTAAGAGATTTATGGTGGGAAGTAAGACCCACTCTGACTGTGTTCCATTTCTGGCAGTGGTCAGTATCTTGATTATTTCTCYACTTGTGATATCATAGCTTCAGTATGTGAGTGCTGTAATTTTAAAAAGCCAAAATTATGCAAAAGAGTTGAGTGGGGAATTTTTCTGCTCTGAGCTTTTTTTGCCTTTTGAACAGAGCACTGCATAGAAATTTGTGATGGTATAATAGACATTCAACATATTGATAGCAGTACAAATAAATACTTGTCAGTTTGCTTTTTCACACAGAATATTCTAAGTTGGAAGGCRCCCACAAGGGCCATTGAGTCCAGCTCTTGAATGTTTTGTACATTTTGTGTACACTGCCCATTTTGTACAGTTTCTGTATTTGCATTCAGTAACCACTCGATCATTTAATGTTGTCATTATGTTGATCTGTGTTATTTAGGTATTAGAAGATAATGAATGTAAAAAGTCATTGGTGAAACTCATAAATTAATGTCATACTTCAAATTATGATGTGAGCATCTTGAGATGAAAAATACATATGTGAACAGGGAGCTGTGTGGCTTTTCCTCCTTTGGTAGACATCCATGTGTCTACCTGTTACTCTGATCTCTGTTTCAAATTCAAGTTTCTATCAGGCTGGATAACCTTTCCACTGCAGTTCATCAATGTATATTATTTATGCACTGTACTCCTTAGATTATTCTGGAATGTATTCTTTCCACGGGAGTATCACCAGCTATGGAATTAAGGAACAGCATGCAGGKGAATGACCTAGATATTTCACACCATGCAGCTGGGAATAAACAAATGGTTCTCGTGTTTTGGTGCATTAGCAAACAGAGGAAATAAGCTTTCATGAGAATCTTTCATCTAAATCAGGTGAACGGATACAGATCAATATTTATTGCAATTGGATGTAGTGCTGAACACTGGAAAGAGCGCCATAACAATATTTAGTTTAGAACAAGCCTGTCTTGGCATTGTCAAGATATTTTGGTTTACTGCTCTGTGTGTCATCTTCTGAGATCACTGTCTCCCATCAGGAGCTGGCGGCCTGGAAATCCTGAAAGCAAAGGCAATGCATGACCTGCAGCAGGAAAACARTCATCTAATAAGAACACCAATAAATTACATGATAAAGTTTTCTTTAAGAATGAAAAGGTAGAATGAAAAATGAAGCTATATCAAACCTTATAATGTATTTAGATAAATCTGATGGCATAAGGTTTATGTGAATAAATAAGTAGGATAAAAAAATCACATTTTGATTTCCTGCTCTCCCTTCCCTTTATGATTTCCATGAAGTCATGCAGAGTATTTCAAATAATGTTTTTCAGTGCAAGGCATGGCTATGATTTCTGCTAAGGAGGATTTTTGCCCTTTTTCTCAAGGAGGAATGTTGAAACTTCAGTGGAAAGCTGTGTACCCCTAGGCTAAATTATCTTTAAGAATAACTTTACCACTGATGAACTTCATTGGCTGTGCACGTTTAGAATGCATGCATGCAGGTGCTGAGAAAAATCTCATTTGCACTGTTAGAAATAAACTCAGCTTTTGACACAATTCACTGGGGGCAAAGTCTTCAAAGCAAAAGAAAATTGTTTTCTTATGAGGAGCCAGCAGAGCCTAGTGCCTGTCTCTCCTCCATGGGCTGAACAAAGACACTCCACAACAAAATGGCAAATTTTATAGCCTTTTCCATTGGTTGGATACTCAGGAATTTACATTCTCTCCCGACCACCTACTCTTCTGTCACCTCCCCTSTCATCCTCTTTCCTTTTTGGTSCTGTCTTCAACTCTGCCCCTCTCCCARCTCACGGCAGCACCCAACAGATCAACCAGAACAAATCCAAACCGCAGATAACAACAGATAGGGAACCAACTGCTTTCATTCTTTTACTCAATAATCCTTTTTATGGCTGCAGCAAAATGTTGTTTCATCTCTCACAGCACGAGGACTAGAAAATGAGTGGAACGCTGTGGCTTAGCTGAACGAGTTGTTTGCAAGCTAATGTGGTGTAGGATGGTGGACACAGAAGGGTGTATTGGTGCATTTTGTCCTTGTGGGAAACCACACACTCTCTCTTGGCTATTAAGGGGGATTAACTTCCAAAATTAGGTGTAAAGTACATTTAATATAGAAAAAGGTGCCAGTTCTTGTTTAAAAGAGTTACTTCCTTTACTGCATAGTGATTTTTTTTGTTTTATTTTTCTTGGTTTTTTTGGTTTTTGTACAGGATTTCTGGTGATTTTTTAAAATTTTTTTTTTTGTTTCTTTGCTTTGTTTTATTTTGATTTTTTTTTCCTCCCAGACGACTGATGCAGCCTAGGGACTGCAAGCAAAGATTCCTCTGATTCAGGTATCATATGTGACCCAGAGAAAAAAATAGTTTGAGAAGTTTACAGGGYAATCTGAGGAGAATCTTTCTTCCAAAACAAG
The DNA here is from genome assembly GCA_014549065.1 of Cardinalis cardinalis. Classification (NCBI taxonomy): domain Eukaryota; kingdom Metazoa; phylum Chordata; class Aves; order Passeriformes; family Cardinalidae; genus Cardinalis; species Cardinalis cardinalis. The sequence goes on from JACDOX010000146.1 coordinate 1,526,531, forward strand.
GGGCAGTAGATTTGTATTTATTTTATTTTGTAAGATCCTGTTTCAATAACTTTTGATGGGTTCTTGAAGGGTGTTGTTTAATTTCATGACTGAACTCGTATCCTGCACATGCTCAGCTCTTTGTTAGGTATTTTTCCCTGTACAGGGAGTAAAGGGCAGAGTTCTCAGCATCATTTACCAACTGTGACACTTGGAAAGCTCCGAGGGCACAAAGTGAGGTACTGATGCACCACGGGGGATAATTTAAACAAGTATCTCTTTCTCTTCAAAATACCTATTGCTACTTTAATATTAGGTAAGTGATTTTTAAATCACTTTGAAGGTTTGTACAGTTTGGATTGTTTAGAGAGGCTCTGCCATTGACAAATTCACGAATTTATATTTTCCTTGCTTATCTCTAAATCCCACAAGGAGAACTTAAAATAACTCTCCATGTAGCTGTATTTGACATACCTGTTGACTCTTCACACTCTGCATGCTTTTTGGAAGCTAGGCTTTGTTTGGRCACCTGGTCCATCCAATTCCCTGCAGCTCCTGATTGCTTTTTTCTCTGGTTAAGCCTTTAAGGCCACATAATGTGGGTCTGGCACAGAAAAGGGTTTGGTGTTTTAATGTTTGGCTGAACTGTACAAAGGTGTGGTGGAACTCTGAGGGGGAAATGARGCGTGCCTGTTCTTAAGTGTCACAGCACTTCATCTGCTTCACTTGACCCTGCAAGCTTTTGGTTTTTCCTCTTCRAAAAGCATGGAAGGGATCCTCTCCTGAGCTTCCTCCATGCTGGCCAGGAGCTGGGTAAGCCTTCTTAGAGGCACTGAGTCAGAGCATCAGGCCCACTGAAAATTGTGCTGTGAACCATGGCCAAGACACATTCAGGTCGCTTCTAAGTGACCTGGTAACCATCTCTCACTTGCAGAATAATTTAATGTGTTTAAAGTCCCTGGACAGGCCAAAAAAAAAAAAAAATGGAGGTGCAGTGGTATGGATATTGAAGTCAGCCTAAAAAATGCAATGATGTGGTTCTGTTGCTTACCATGTTTTCCTTTCCTCTCCTTTTCCTCTCTTACAGCTGTGTGTGTGTAGTGCTCCTTGAAGGGTGGTGRACAGGTTCATCACACAATTATGGTCAAACAAGGTTAGAATCTCTGTTGAATGAGTTAACTTTATTTTGAAGTTCGATATTTAATTCAGCTGAATGTCTTAGTGAATATTCTGAAATGTTTTAAATACTGAAACTAGCCAAAGTWTGGCACAGTGTTTGTGAGGGCATCATTTATTTTTCTTGATTTTGACCGATTGGCAAACAAACCTCTAACCTAGTGGCTAAATTTAGCAAAATTCCATTTTATTACGGTGGAACAGAGTTTTTTTCTATCCTGTGAGCCTTTGATTTGCTAGTCTTTGATTATTTTTTCCTTGATTTCTTTACCTCTGGTTAATGGATTGATTTGAGTGGGTTTGTTAAGGGGCTSTGTTTGATTTGTGTTTTTTGTCTCAGTAGAAATTTTGATGCCCAAAGCCCATATATGGCTTGTGTCTAACAGGAAAAAAAAAAAAAGCTTTATTTGAGGTTTGGGTTATTGGGGATGTTYGCCATCAATCTTAATAATATCATAACTCCAATTTTCGCACAATTTTAATGAAAGTAATACATTCRGTCTCTTGGAATGATTGCAAAACCAATTACAGAAATGTCAGAATTTCCACAGGAAGGTAACCTTCCTCTTAGCAGTATCAGGTGAACAAAACAAACTGATAGTGATTAAAGTGTCAGGATATAATTGCATTTTCTTTCAAATAAACCATCAGCTCTCAATAAATAATTAAAACAAGTCATGTTCCTCAAGATGCTGCAGTTGAGTATCTTTTATTAAAAAGTGCTAGGAGCCATTATTAGATTTTTTAAAATGATAATTTGTTTCTTTATGTCAGATTTTATTACTTTGCTGTTCTCTGGGGTATATTTTCTTTTCCCCAGGTTTACTGGGAGAGCATAACTTGTGTCACAAGCTGTAATGAGATATACTCTCCAAGATGGTTTTACAAAGAATATGTGAACACAGACTTAGGAATGGTAAGTAAATTTTAAAACCAGTGTCCCAAGAGCTATAACATGTCTATGTAAAGCTTTGACATATAAATTAAATATATATTTTTTTTTGGTCTGATCAAAGCTGGTTGCACAATTTTCTCTGTAAAGGCCAGAAACCATTGAAAAGGTAATTTTTTTATCTCCAGAACCTGAAGTTTAAACATGAACCCTAATTTTTCATTTTGCCTAATTAAAATCCGCCATCCAATTAAATCTCCAAAACAAGTATAAATTAAATGAAAACTGAGTAAAATATTGTGTAAGACAAGTAATTAGCAGGCAATTGTCAAATCTTGTTGCTGGTATGAATAAGCACACAAGTTTCTTTGAGGTTTCAAACTAACCAAAGGTTAGACTCAGCTAGACACAGTTCTCTATGTAATACAAACTTTAAATGGGAGTTGTTCTCATACTTGCTTTTATAAAGGCATGTAAGGAAAAAAGAATGAAAGTTTTTTCCAAATTTTACTATTTTTATAAGGGTATACATACGAAATTTGCAAATTTTTGAGCCTGGGGTGCAGAGGTCTTGTATAAATGAAACAAACATTAAAAAAAATAACAGATGGGGCAAACGGGTTCAAAAAACCTTTCTGTGGATAAAGGCTGTTGCCTTCCTTTTCCAAGCCACACCTTAATTGTGCATTCTCACACTAGTACTTTATCTTTCTTTGCTTGTTTCTGTATGCTGGTGTGATAAACTGGATGTTCTCCTTGGAAACTGTTCTATTTTCCTTAAGTTTTAGGGAAGTGTAGTGGATGCTAGTGATCAATGCACAGACTGTGATACCAATGACTCTCCTACTTTTAAATCCCTTTTTTGATGTAGAGGAGTAGTAATATTTCCTGTTCTAAGCATGACAGATTTGTTCCTGTTGAGTGTAAAGGTTTGCTGAACATTGATGGTTTACTAAAACTAGCAAAGTTTTCGTGTCAATAGCTAATGTTATCCTSAGAAGTCACACCAAAGACTTGGCTCAATCTCTTGGAGATTATTTCATTGATGATTTGATGGACTTTACATCTTCACGTTTTAGTCTGCTGTAGTTCTGTGCTTTCATATGGAGCCTTATAAATGCTTGAGCATTGCAGCAATGAAGCTTGAAGCTTAAAGAAAATCCCCAGCTCAGGTCTACAGAGATGTTTCAGCAGGGGGAGTGTCTGTGATTCACCTGCACAAAACTGCTCTCCAGGTCTTCATCATGCCTGAAACAAATTACAGAAGCAGACAGAACAGAGCCAATGAGCAGCTGTTTTCCCAGGTACTGGTCCCACCTTGATCAAATCCCAGCCCTGCACCGGTGCCTTGCAGCACGCCCTGCAGCTCTGGTAATGCAGTCTAAGTCCCACTGAAGAGCAGATGACGGTATCCTTCAGAGCAGAAATATTCCTCAGAAGATTTAATTGATCCCATACAGGGGCTTTTGGGAGCTAGGCAAAAAGGAGCTGAAGGAAGGCCCTAAATAATGCAAGCRTGATGGTTTTAATTCACTTTTGCTAAACCCAAGTAATCTTGAATGTCGCTGCCCTGGGATGCTATTGCAGTTGCATGTGCAGTGCAGAGCTCTTGCCACATCTGCATTCTTCCCATCTGCCCTCCTCTAGAAATGCTTCCTGATGAGAGCTTCTCTTTTTCTACCTTTCCCTCTTTTTTTTTTTGTGCTCTTCCTACTGGGTGCCATTTTTGTCTGCCTTTCCCCCTCTGATCCCATCTTCCACAGCCTCTTGCTTTTTTTTCCTTCAGATTAACAGTTCTTGTTGCACCTTTAACCACCAAAATTCTCTATCAATTTCAAGGAAATTTATCAGCATTATAATGAACCATTTCTTTTCTTTCTTTCTTTTTCCCAGAAAGCAACCTCATTTCTGGATTTTCAGAATATATMAATTTATTTGTTTTTAAACTATACAAAGTGTCTTTGACAAGAAATAGGCTTATTAGTTCAATTTAATATCTGCATAGTGACATTGAGTAAATGCATAATTTTAACTGCTTCTATTTTTTTTCTAGACTGTTTAGAGTTAGTAGGTGTTATAGTTAAGGACCATTTGCTTGATCATGGCATTCAAGAGCAGCTGTGGGCACATCAAATAGTGATTTATATTTTGAGAAGTTACGGCTGAAATGTGAAAAAAAAAGTTTAAAATATTGGAGTTTTCAGAAATTTTCTGTTGTTTGAACGAATCCTCTTGATGAACTGTGTGATATGAACTTGTGATTAAAGTTGAGGAGAGATTTGAGCTCTTCTGGCTYTTGTYTGTAAGGGAGGAAAAGAGTTGGRAGCTTTCTGTTTCAGCTGGGAAGARTAAGAGCTGGAGTTCTTTTGGTGAACTTGTTTTCCCTCGTAGCAGGAGAGAGCAGAGGTGGATCAGCTCAGAGCCTAGTGAGATATCTAGTGGGACAACTCTCTTTCCATTCCCTTGGAAACTCTCTTTCCATTTCCTTGCAAACTCTCTTTCCATTTCCTTGGGGTCCTCAACCACCTGCCAGGGCAGAAATTTGAGCTAGAGGTTCAGGCAGAAACTGAAAAAAAATTTTTCAAATTTTATCATCTCAACAAGCAAAAAAAGATTAGATAATGGACACGAAGTAAAAGATTGTTGTTATCTCTTTTTTCCTGTGATATAGTAGCTCTTAGCTGTTCTAGAAATCTCTGGATTTTGTAATTTTTTCCTGACATGAAGTAGTGTGCCAGTTCTTACTTGCCTAGGCTAAATTTCCGAAGTGTTTTGGATTTGTTGGTGTGTCCAGGTGAATGGCTTGGATGCAAATGCTAATCTAGAAGATCTGTACTAAATTATAAATTTCCTAAATGTGAGATGTAAAAGTGAGGTTTAAAACTCTTTGTTCTCTGGTAGCTTGGGTATTGAAATTGTTCTTTTCATGAGTAGGCTTTGAGCCTATTAACTTATTTTTTCTTTTTAAAGAACGTAACACTGATTGTACCTCTAGTATTTCTTCATAAAGAAGCCAGCAGTGGGAGTGCTTGGAAAGTTTACCCTTTTGATCATGATGTTTTAATTGWTTTCTGCCTCCAGGACTCTGTGAGTGTCTCCTTATAGCAAAACAAATGCAGGGATCACAGGGTCAGTGAGAAAGCAGAATGGAGCAAGACATTTGCCTCTGAAGCTGAGAGATGAAAAACAAACGTAGAAAAACCCCCAAAAAATCACCAGATTTAAAATTCTCAARCCAAACAAATAGGAGATGGGCATCTGATTTTTCTTATTTTCACAACAGGACCTAAATTTTCAGTTTGCAGCAATTACGTTTGTCCTAACAGGTCATGTGTGTAAATAGATTAACTAAAAGGATTATTAGAAAATAAAACAAAAAAGGCAACTCTTAACTCTTGAGCTAGGCAATTATACATTTCATCATTTTTTCAACTGGCTTGAACACCATGAATTTGGTAAACACCAAACATCCAGTGGATGATGTTTTTATTTTTTATGCCTGCTTTTCATCGTGTCAATCCTCTTTTCCTCGACCTGTTTTTTTATCATCTGAAAGTAATTTCACACACATACACAGGTTTCTGCTCCAACATCCAGAGATTTTAGACTCTTTCTGAAGATGGGGATGTACAGGAACTTTGAAGGCTTGCACCACATAAAAGGAGCTGCAATTCCATTTCTGATGCTGATTTTTTTTTCTGAGTGACTTTTTTTCGTGTTCCAAATTGGCTCTTCTCTCTGTGACTCTGCTATATGAATTTATACATTTTAAACAATTTATCCCCTTCTACACTTGTGTGAATCCCTAAAAGGCCTTTCAAAAAGCTTTCTTTCAAATTTACAGACTTCCTCTCTGCATTTACATTGTATATTGTCAGTTGGAGGACACTTTCTAAACCAATATGTGCTGCGGCATCACATAAATGATCTGCAAGGAGGACCAAACTCTTTGTCTGAGTGTACATATCTCACTGAAGAGCTTTAAACTGAAGGGAGAAGTAAAATATTTGCAGCCTTCTCCATGTAAATGTATAATGATTTTATGAGTGACTAATCTCTGCCACAATAAATCACTTCTTAATGAGCATTTAAAAAATAAATAATTGTTGCTCGGAGACAGTTTATCCACTCTTGAAAATTAGCTGACAAGCCTTCAAGGCRTATATTTGTCTTTGCCTAGGTCATCTTTGGAACACATTTCTGCACCCAATCCTGCACATTTTTATCAATCTAGCAGAACTCCCAGGCTATAATTTTTATCTATGGACGCTCTTTCCTTTTCCCCTGCTCCATCTGACAATGATCACACCCAATGACATGTAATTGTACTGGCTTAGTGGCTGTGATTAAATTCATGGTTTAAGAAGACTCCCACTGACATCTCCTCACTCCTGACATCAGAGATGCAGATTTTGTGGTTTGGTTCTTGTTCCTAATCAGGATGCTGTGGTCCAGGGACAGAGATTTCTCCAGGGGAGTGGGTACTGTGTGGAGGATCAGTGTGGCTGGGGTCAGACTGATGGCTTGTCCTTACTATTTGCAGAAAAGGTTTCCGAGTGTTATATTTACAGTGGAAGAAATCACAAGAAACTCTGGTGATGCCAAATGGTTTCTGGAATGACAAAAGTGGCATGACATCTTCTGAGKTGGCTGAAGAAGTAAAATGTGTGTTCTGATACACCTGAAGTGATGCTTAGGTTCGCTCCTCTTTTAATATTTCCTGGGTGGAAAACTTAGCAAGTGTTGGAGCCAAGGATGTTCCTGTTGCCACTTTGGCTGCCAGCTCCAGTGCAGATTCTCTGAACAGACATAACAAMTGGTGCAGGATGTAAGTGATTTCCAACAGAGAGCAACTTACAGAGGCTCCTGCAGAATCAATTACTGAAATCCCATACCAAATGTGGGAACAGCTTCAAGAGCTCTTCTAAGCTGGAAGCCATCCTCACCTGCTACCTCATGGCTTTGCTTTCCAGTGTTTTACACATTTTAGGGATGCTGTTAACTGCAGCTAGGGATGCAGTGCTGTGGTTTTTGGTTTGAGACACTGCTTAAGCAATATTCTCTTTGGTTATATTGATCTTAGCACATTGGCAGGGGTTCTGTGGAGAGAAAAAGATGTGTGCCTTTTCATTTCCTGTACATTATAGATATGCACATTAAATTTAGACTGATTGTGGACACAGTCTTGGAACACTTACACAAGGAGTCTTTAGTCATTCTAATCATCTTACCCAAGTGGCTGCACTCTATTCCTCAGTGTTCTGAAATTATATTTCCTTCTTTTCAGAAAAAAATACTATAAATTATGTGGTTTTATACTTGCAGCCACTCCTTATTGCAAATCTTTGTTTAAGCAGTTAAAAGGGTCTTATTGTGAAAAGGGATTTTGCCTGTAATAATGATTTGCTTGCATGAAAACACTTCAAACATCTTATTAAAAAAACATTACAGTTCAAGAGGGCTTTGACCCAATAAGCTATTTAATAATGTTAAAGGGCACAGCATCTTTGGTTTAGAAACAAAGAAAAACAGTCTSACACATAGCAATAAAAAGATGTTCAATTCAAATTTACACCCATGCTGTTTAAAAGTTGAAAGTTTATACCATGGTAYTGAGTTTTAACATTTTATTTCCTCATAGTATCTTAAATATTTTTCAGGTTTATGCTCATGTGAAAATTTAATGGTTTTCATTTTTTATTTTATCTTTAATAGTTTATTCCTAAACAGTTTTACTACATCAGGTAAAAAACTAAACAATTGTTTCACTGTTTTGTTTTCCTCTATTTATTTTGCCCTCTTGAGGTTGGAGAACTCCTTCCAAAATGGCAGCTAGTGACCAACATAATATTTACTTAAATTGCATCAAATCTAGAGATAAATATGCTGCTTAATTAACAGACCATGGTCAGTGTTTTAATAGAAAGTGAAAAGAATTTGTATCTTCAGAGGCTGCTGTTGCCTTTAACTTTTCTTGATGATCAGAATATCCAAGTCAATATTGCTCAATTAATTTTAGTAATAGGCCCAGTGGTCTGGAAGCAGTACATTTTTGTTTATTTATTTGGGTCATGCTCCCATGTAGATACAATTTTTGAACCTACAGCAGCTCTTGGCAGTTTGAAAATTAGTGTTAATTAAGTTCTCTTCTTATATTCCTTCAAGCTAAAGTGCAGTTGATGAGTTATCGTGGAAATACAATAAATCCTGAGGCTATTTCATAAACATAGTAATTTAACCTGAATTAAATGCTTCATCAATGGAGACAAATAAATTCCTAAAAGCCACATTATTTGGTGTTTGGAAATACCTCAGAATTCTTCTATAGGCATTTGTAATTCTGGGAAGTAGAGAATCAGAAGTGGTACAAGAAGACCTTACACACATAAAGATCTTGACAGAAATGGATGTGTCTCTAACCTAATGCTGCAATTGGGGAATCAGGGACTGATATAGTGCCAGTATTCCGAGTATTTTAATATTTTTCTCCCTTCTTAAATCTGCATGTTCTTTATATTGAGCATTTTGCTGGATCTGAGAAGAGAATTTTTCAATTTGATGTGATTTATTGGAGTTATTTGCACAGGACTGTAATAATACCATTGAATGAATTTYCCCCAAAGCGTGTAAGAACAGTAGTTACCTGTTGTAGAGTTTAATTGAATGCTTAATTTATTCTTCAGAAAGCAGWTTGTTCTCTCCAGAGAACTAGTGGTTGAAGATTTAAAAGTAGTGTTTTTCCCTCTGATCTTGGATAACAAAGGCACCGTGGCTGTTCAGATGGGAACAGCTGCTCCTGTCTTTTCAAAGTGTGAACTGTGCTCCTTTATTTTCCTGGGAGGAAGAAGGAAARAAGATGCTGATCACTTCATGGTATTGCCCATTCAGGGTTCTAATTCCAAGGGGAGTATTTTCTGCATTTAGGAAATGAGTAGTGAAAGATGTACTTAATACCTTTGACAGCACAGTCTTTGCACACAAAAATGCAACGACAAGAATCTGAAATCTGGCCCTAGAGAACGTGATCTTGTGCAAACTGACACTGTTTTAGATGTTTCCAGACTGTCAGTGTTCTCAAAGCAGGCATGTTCAAATTCATTGAGCAGAATTTCAGCTGTTCTGAGAAATCTGTGCATCACTTTCTACCTCGTCCTCTAACTTTGGAGTAACTGAGGACTCCTGCTGCTCTGTGTACTTGTGGTTTGGAGAGGGCAAATTAAAATTTAGTTGGGTTTTTCCTCTCAAAATTTTTGATGTGGGATAGGAATGGTGTGGGCACACAGTTTGTGGTSATTGGGGTGGGGCTGYRRCCMAGCCTCATCCCCAATGGGCTRCAGSTGTGAGCAGCAGGTGAATAATAWTGAAGGTGATGAGTGCCCAGGGGCACTGCCCAACCACCAAAGGGAGCAGAGGGCACACAGGTGCAGTGCATCAACAGGAGGGGATAAAAGGCTGGGCTGAAGGACAAGAAGGGYRGATGYYTGCAGCCTTCTGRAGTGCTGTGGTGTTATTCTGTGTGGGCAGATGCYTGAAGCCTTCTATGAGGTAAGATGTTWCTGTGTATGGGAGAATCCTTAAAGCCTTCTGAAATGGTGTGGTGATATTCTGTGTRTTGTGGCTATCTCAACTGRGTAAGATACTGTGACAAAATKGTTCTTTTCCTTCAGCTGTTTTTCYTGAGCTACTAGAGACTGTGAAKCTCAAAATTCRMATAAGGACCCAGTCCAAAATTTTACCTGGTATCACCTAAGGTAAATTATTCTGCTGGCATGGATAGACCTGATACTAATTTGAGAAAACTTGGAACATTTGACTTCCAGCTAAATGTCTCCCTTCTTCTCTGTTATTGTTTCTTCTCTCTCTTAAAGTACAAAAAGATGAGTCTAAGGCGGCTCTTTGGTATCAATTACAAATTAAAAAAACACTGTATCTCTGATGGAATAACAAATGATGACAAGAGTTATTTTGGGACTTTCCAGTAAGATATCAAGACATGGAGTGCTGTCTTTTCCCTTGAGTGCTTTGTGTTTTCTAGCACTTCACTGMAATTGCTGCCACAACATCTAAATGTGAAATTGGAGCTTGAGGGGGCTGATCAGGCTCTGTAATGCTGCTAAGGTGTTTTTGGTGAAGATTTGCTCTCTGCCCCCAGATAGCTCCAAGAGGAAATGAGTGAGGCAAGGGAGAGGGAAATGGAAGAGCAGAGATGGGTGCTCTAGATTGTGATGGCAAATGTGATATCCCATTAAATAAGGATAAGGATTATCCCAGCTTTTGGGAGCTATTCTTAACTGGGTAGGTACTCCTAGACAACTTGCTGCTGTTGCCCCATGTTCACAGAGGGCTGTGCTGGCCCAGTTTCCTTGAAATTCACATTTGAGTTGCCAGCACATATGGCTGGATTGCCTGGGGGGTTTGGGTGCAGTAGCAGGGTGGGGTTTTTTTGCTATTGCAGTATAAGTGCTCAGGATTCCCCCTTTCTCTGATCTTTAGCTTAATAAGCCAAAGAACAAAGGTTCTTTTGTCTCTAACAGCAATATGAATGATACTTTTAGCATCATAAATGTTTGCTAATATCTAAGTGAAAAGTGCCATAACTGTAATTTGTTTTGCATGATGCTGTGTGAAAAAACTTKAAATAAAAAACAACAAGCATGCCACATTGTTATTTAAATCAGATATTGTTAATGCCTTGAAATGTTATATTTTGATAGTAAAATTAAATCTGTTTGCATGAAGAGTGAATTGACAACTGCATTAAAAATCTTTTTTTCTGTGGGGACTGGAAATACTGTGAAGCTCTTGGAATTAATTTAAATAACTGCTTTTCAGAGACAAAATCCATCTAACTTTTATATCTATTGCTTTTATGCTTTTTTTTATCATTTGCAAACATAAATTTCCATTATAGTATTTCTTGGCAGCTTTGAAAGCTAGCATAATTTGTATCTAGAACAATTTGTAAATAATGAAGAACTTATTGAAAGAATTTCCTGTAACACGGGCCTGTGCTGTACAGCAGAGATACAAGGGCTTAGAGAAACAGATCTCTCTGATATGTCGTGGAATACGACATCAGATATTAAGACAATTGAAAAACCTGGTCTGGAATTTTATTYATAGGGTGTGCAGATTTGGAATTGAGATGAACCAGGCTGAATTTAATTCCTTTCTCTTTGTAAACTACTGCTCGATAGCTTGGTTCCTTTTAAAGTAGATTTTCTATTTATTATTGGTGGTTTTCAACATAGACTTTTAAAAGCAATCCACAGGAATTGCATGCCAGATTCTAATTTAATTCAGAGATTTGAGCATCTTACTACTTTAGTATCCCTTGAACTTTGCAACTTTTGTGTATGCTTTTGAGAATCATGGGGTAGCAGCTGCTTAGCTTTAGAGTGTTTTCTGTTCACACTGGTTATCTTAGTAAGGCATGACACATTTATTCTAACAACTAATAAGAGAAAAATGTTGGATTTTCAATTTTGAAAGAAGAAAATAGCATAGATCTTGCCTAAGGGGTTTTACAAAGTGCCAAGGCTTTTGTTAAGTTAAATGGGTCAAAGGAAGTTMGTGTGTTTCAAGAATTTGATAACTTAATCTGATTTCTTTCTTGGGATTTTTCTCCAAGAGAAGTCTTCTCTGGGCTGAGGATTTTGAAACATGCAGAGTCTTGAGCTGATCTATTTGGCTATGTGTAGTTTATGTCTGCCTGCTGCAACACCAGCAAGTACTGTATGTTCTCCTAATTTCTACCTGTTCCCCTTGAAATGGACTCTCTGCTTCTGGAGATGCTGGGAAAGCTGGAAATGACCCAAAGCTCTGTGTAATTCTACTGGGGTCTTGGGTTTTGAAGTAAAAATTTTTCTGTTTAAATATCATCACATTTACTGTGGGTGTGTATGAATGTGTACATTTGTTCCTCAGTTTGTCCTTGGTGCTGGGTATGGRTATTTCCAGACTATGAACAGTAAAGTATTTAGAAGTGGTTTTAAACTGCAAGCTGAATTTTTTTTTGGTCTGCTGCAGCTGTTAACACCTGCATGACCTAATTCCCATCAGATTTCACAGCCCTTTGCCACCTGCTCCTCCTCTTGTGGTCTGCTGGGTGGGGGGAAAGAACACGAGGYAGCAGTGCCTTGCCTGGTATCCACAGGGGGACACAGAGGATCCTTACCTGTGACAGTTGATAAAAACAGTGGTAGCTTCTCTAATCTGAACAAAAGTTCTGTCCTGACCATCACTGCTGATGTAGAAGTTTCTTTCAGATAATTTGCTGCTGGTTTTGTGCTCCTTTGCGGTTTGGGTCGCCACCTCAGACTCCCAAAGAAATCCTGAAAGTTACTAATTAGCACAGATTCTAGAGGTCTATCTCCTTTTTTTTTGCTTATTGTTAACCTCAGAAGCATGTTCTTGTTTTCTTGGGACTTTTCTGCTGCTTTTTCCCCCCCTTGTGTACTCTCCATTGTTACACATGGACTCTCTGCCTCTGGAGGTGGTTATTTGCAGATCCTGCATTCAGCATCCTAACTATCTTAATAATACTCCTGTTGCATGTGCCATAAAATACCTTTTTTTTGGTCCTAGAACAGCTTTCATGAACACATAGCTGTGTTGAGTCAGCTGCTCCTTTTTCTCACATCAGACCTTTTTATTTAATTTTCATTTGCTTTTTCATCTGTGCCAGTGTTGTCACCCTTTAACACAGAATGGTGAATGTTCCTCCTTTTATTTAATTAATGTGCCTCTCCCTTTTGGGTCTATTTTTTTTGTTGCCAGAGTTTTCTGGCTTCTGTTTCTGGGCCTAAAACCAGTGGATGGATGGGTAGTTCAGAAGTCAGTGTACATTGCAAGCAAAGTATCACCTGCCACCCATATGCCAAATCTCAGTGCAAAGTCTGAAAATGCCTTGAAGGCTGAGTTTAATAAAAAGGTGTTCACAGTAATTCACTCTAAAGTGCAGGGCACAAACACTCAAGTGACCAAACAAGTCAAGAGGCTGTAAACTGGCACATGGGCTTCACTAACATCTCTCTATTGCCTTCCTAGGTTTCAATATTTAGTAAGTGTCCAATCTCTTAAGCAGGAATGAAAATTGGTGAGAGCAGCCCCAGTAATTTATTTTCCAAAAAATTGGAATGAGTTGTTTGATTAAAGAATAGTAGTTGGCTTTTGTATGTTAACAGTATGGCCTAGGGCAATTTTGTAATAACCTTCTAAGTGCTTACAAAAAAAAAACCCCAACCAAACCAAAACTCAAGCAGTTGACACACCAAAAAAACCTTACTAATAACACTTGTTTTCAACACATGCAGTTAGTGTATTTTTTAATTAATTTCTAGCGAGCTGTCAATAAATATTAGCCCATTAAATGGAGAATTTAATTAGCTAGGATTATGATTTACATGATTTCTGACTTGCTTGCTATTTACAGTTTCTAGTAAATGTTGCCCTTGACAAAATAAATATAATTAATTTCCAGCCAGTGGTTGAGCAATTATTTTTGATTTTGGTGACACTAAAGTTCTGTCTGTTTTAAGAGTAGAAATGCACTATTGTGTTGCCAGGACTTGCAAATGTATTTGTGTTGGTTTTGGCTGCRGTAGAGTTAATTCTCTTTGCAGAGTCTGGCAGAGTGTTTTGTATTTGTGCTGTRAAGTGTGTTGATAATTTAGGGATGTTYCTGCTGTTGCTGAGCAGYGCTCTTKACACWGGGTCAAGGCTTTTTCTGCTCCTCAGGTGCCTTAACAGTGACAAGGTTGGGTGTGCATAGGAATTTGGGAGGGGACAGAACTCTTTTTACTTTTGATACTTGAAGGACTTTGATGGAGAAAAATGTGTGCCTGAAGGAAAAGGGATAAAAGCTGTGACAGAAGGAGAAGTCCAGGGAGAATATTTTTGCCCCCACTTTTTCAGGCATCATCACTTGACTCCTATTGCCCCAGCTGAGCTCTTTTCATCCCACAGTATCCCTGATCAGGATCTGGTTTTAGTTGCTTTTCAGWCCTTGTGCTGCCTGCAAGCTGACTCTGTAAGGGACGGTGTTTTTGTGGCACTCTTCCTTGCTCTGCTCATTTAGACCCATGCAATCTTTCAGTGAGAAGTGTAAAAGGGGAGCTGTGCCAAGCCTGGTGACACTGAAAGGGACCAGAATGGAAGTGCACTGGTTGGACATCAGCCTGTGATTTGCTGATCTGTCACATGCACCAGCAGAGTGSTGCCTGCAAGAACTGCATGGTTTGGTACCTGGGTGGCATTCAGGAAAGCCCATCTGTCACTTCAGACAGCAGTGAATATTTRCTTTCTATGTGTGCCCATAATTAGAGGTGAATGGTGTGTGATTTTTCTTCCAGCCTTTAATAAAAAAAAGTTATTCCAAATAGTCTCAGGTCTGCTAGCAGAGCAATTAAAATTCTATTCTAAACTAAACGCAGGGTCAAAATGAAAATTMGGGAGATTTTAATTTTTCATTATGAAAGTAGTTGTTTCAGAAGTCTGGTAAAACTTGCAGTGTTTTATGCACTGAGAAGCCAAATCACACATCTCTTCTGTAGYTTCATCTGTGAAGTATGTTGAAATCACTTTGTGAGAGGTAACAGCTAATTTTGTACAATTTTTATTCAGAATTATATGACACAGAAATAAAAAAACAGAAGAGCAAGTAAGATATCTGGAGTATCTGTCCACTTGTTTGGCATTATGAAGGAAAAGATTTCTTAGCTGCATCWTAAACTATGTGGATGCTTGTGAAAGGATAAAATAAATACAGTAACAGACATAAACGTCCCTGGATCTTCATTGTACAGGACACTGAAAGAAATTTGAGCTGCTGCCTAGACAGATTTATTTGTTATCATCATTCGTGAATGAGCCCTTCTCTCCTGGGAGGGAGTAAGGATTTTTATAATAGCCAAAAGTGAGAGATCTTGAGTGTGTGTGGCTGAGGTCTGTGTCATGAATGAGTGCTGACAGAGGGGTTTTGGCTCTCTGGAGCCAGAGAAACTGGAAAGGCATGTGGATGGATGTTAAATCAGCTGGGAATTAGTCTAGGCAAGCTGTTTGCAAACAGTATGAAAGCCCTGGACCTTGTGKAAAGCATTTAGTGAGTTAGTTGATGCAGAACAGATGTTTATTTGGACAGAAGGACAATGCATGTAAAGCATATTAGGCAGGCACCAGTTTGGAAATACATCTGACAGTGATGAGGAATAGATCTGGTCCGAGGGGCTGGGCTTGTGAGCTGCAGAATGGGATGGAGGTTGGCATGCAGATGGAGCTCTGGGTGGCAAGAGGCAGYGAMCTGCCAACCTTTGGGATAACAAAGGGCAGGAAAGATGGATAACACCAGCCAAGGGAGTGGAGACTGTGAGACACAGCAGGAGCTGGGAATTCCTGACATTCTGGGTAATAAAAGGAGWTGAATATGGGTGACTCCAGCAAGGTGAATGAACACAGGGATGAGAACAGGAGGTGAGGTCTGAGGAGGAAGAGTGAGACCTGTGCATGGGGAGACTGAGSAGGTATAAAAGCCCAGGGATTCCTCTGCTGGGGGTCCTTCTTTAGAGGCACCAGCTCRACCATTTTGTGTATAAACTGCTTTGCAGAATGAGATGCCTGAGGCTGTGGTAAGGAAAACCAGGTCTGGCTGTGGGTCAGGTGTGCAGGGGTCAAATGAACACCAGTTGTGCTGAAGCTGTCTGCAGTGAAGAGGCCTTGGGCCCAGCACTCACAGTCTCTGGCAGTGGTAGTGTGACTCCCAGAACAGTCAGGCTGGAAACTTTCCTTAAAAACAGAAACTGATATAAGTATAAATGTGGAATTTAGGAGAAAAAGGATTTTTTTTTCCTTATGTTCAAGTTTGTTGCTGAAAGGCCTGGCTCAGGAAAATGAGCAGTGGAAGACAAAGAGACAAGAGAGAAGCTGGTACAACAGAGAGAGGGGTGGAAATCTCTACCCTTATTAGTAAAAAATGTACAAACTACATTGCTGGTTATGACTGTACCTGGTAAGATGTGAACATGTACTGTAAGATATCTTATTTGTGGATGAAATGTTTTTGAATGCTTTTAAGAAACCTRTAAGAAATGAATCATAACAATAACTCTTGAACTGAATGGCAATAACCCATCTGATTTGTAGCTTTGTTTATTGGAAAATTTTAAGAGTACTCCTCTGCRTTGTGCTGCATTACTCAAATTTGCAAAGTAACATCAGTCCTCTGTTCAGTAGCATGGATTCTCTTTATGTGTTYAATAAAGGTGAAAGGTCACCAATTCCATGCTCTTTAGATTGATTTTTTAAAAAAAAATTTACTACATTTTCCATAACAGATTTTTTCATCCCTCATAGGTTGCCTTTCATTCTGTTACTTCCCATGACTTCCTCCACTGAATTTTAACRTGTTCCACATATATTTGATTGTGCTGAATTTTAGGTGGTCAGATATAGTTTGAAAAGAAAGAGACACAACCCTCATTCTTCCTTTGATTAGACATGTGCCTGCCTTTCTGGTAAAGTAACAATTTGAAAATATACCTTGCTCTTCAATAGCTTTGTTGCATCATGGTTGATAGAGGCTGGAGAATAAGTTCCATGTTAGATCMTGAATTATTAAAGTAATTTTGCACCACTAACAAACTAAGTGAGAAAATCAGGTGAATGCCATCAGAATGTTACCTGTAAAGAATTTATTTATTCTGAACTCACTTTGTGCAGAGATGAAGCCTTAGATGGGAACAGCTTCCAGTTCCTAGCTCAGTAGGCCAAAACTCATCTAATCAGCTTGTTTTGTGTTTTCCTTTTCATTCTGGAAGAGCAGGTGTTTTCTCTAGCTGGAGTCTGCCATTGCACTCAGGATTTGGAATATCTGTCCCTTTTCTGCCTCTTCCTGTTTGCTTTTACAGACACTGGACAGGAATAAATAATGTTTATTTGGTGTATCACATCTTCCCTGCCTGCCYATTATACTATTTTGTGTACAAAACCCATTATCTCTCTTTAAAACTGAAWGACCATCTTCAGAGACTTGGCTCCCTTGTAGTGAAGAAGGATCCTATAGTGAAATTAAAATGTAAAGCATCTCAAGCCTGTCTTCTCAGGGCTTTCTAATTGGAGGATGGATGAGCTGAGGCAGATGTCAGGAGAAGTGTGTTTTACACCTCAAAAACTGTCACAGCACAAGTGCTAGCCTGTGGTTCAGTCATGGAATATGAAGATAGCAGATGGTGCCATAACAGAGATATCTGTCAGAGCAGGGCTGGAAAAGCAGAAAGCTTCAAGTAAGTAACAGTTTTGACTGCGTAGGTTTTAGAAGGGAGCCAGGGAAGGGCAAAATCAATATGCCACACTGTAGACAGTCAGTGAAAAATGCACAGTGGGTTTAACATCATCCTAACAGATCAATCAGTAAATGCCACTAGCCTGGGTAGCGTTCTGCTTGCAAGCCAAAGGAGAGAGCCAGTTGCCAGCTGAACACTCCCTTTCCCCCATCTCCCCAAAAAATGGAGTTCCATCAGATTTGCCCCTTTGTTTTTATTTGCCACTTCCACAAGTGTGTTGAAAGAAGGTAGAAAAGGAAAGTTTGTTTTTTTGTGATATGTGCAGCTCATCCGTTTTTGAGGAAGAGTTGCAACCCCCCAAATCAAAACAAAAAAAAACCAAATCAAAACTGACCCAACCTTATGATTCTTCATATGGCTTTGTGCTTCTGAGTGGGCCTCTGTAATATACAGAGAAAAATAAAAGTACCTAAACTGAACCAGAGGTAAGACTGACTTTTTTTTTCCTCCACCCTGAACCACTTTTGTTGGTGTTTTATTTTCTCCAATGAAAAATTCATCCTGATAACTTCCATACCTGAGAGCGAGCTACCAAGATTGTGGTTGGACTTGGTGAATCATTAGMATTTTCAAACATGTCTTTTGATATATTAGAATGAATTTAGATATTATTTTGGTAAAGATTGTAATTATTATTATGGATAATGTTACTCCCTGAACTTCCCCAGACTAGGTGATTGTTGTAGGTCTCTTCCAACAGAGCTGTTYTATTCTGGTATGTTAATTTCAGAAGGGGCAAGGCAATGAACCCTGGTTTAGAGCATCTCTGAAATGCCATGCAAAGTTGGTTGGTCTTCCAGCTTCCACTTTAAACTCTCTGAAAACCAGCTGTGGGAATTTTATATATAATTTTTATGAATGAAATGAACAAATGTGTATCTAAAACCCAAAAGATGTTAATTATGACTGGTCAGCACAAAATAAAGCTTACAAAATAACAGTAAACAATATGTCATCTTCAGAGGAATGYTGCCAGAAAGTCAAAAGAGGTTTCTTTTCTCCCTACTTAAAGTCTTGGTTTGTTCCCACGGGAACTTATATTTAGCCCTTGTGGAAGACTTACTGTGCAAATTGTCTCACAATATTAACAATTTATTCCCTCCTCCCCATTTACATCACTCTTTTATCCTTCAACAGTCCTTTCAGAGAAAACTTTGTCCAAAAAGAAAATAAAAYGAAAAACAATGCATTTTTCTGACCTCTAATGTAAAGGTCAATGTATTTGTCAAAGTAATACTTAAATGTAAAAGCAGTAATTTAGTTTCCTGACTGCTACAGGTTATAGTTCTTTATTATGCTAATAAGACTAGATAACTAACCTCTATTATGTTATAAATTCCATAAAATTAGAAAYGGATTGAACTAAAAAAATACAACAAGGTTATTTTAAAATGCAGCATTTAACCTCGTTATTTTCAAAATCATTGCTCCCAACTGATGTTGTTTCCCAGTGATTCATCCAAAGCTTTAAAATACCTAATCAAAGTTTAAAACTGGAGTGGTTTGCTAAGTTTTTACTGCATGTATTGAGATGTGTATCTGGTTTTAKTTAAGAAGGATCTGCTAGAGAAGAACTGGAACAATAATTCTCTGTGCAGGGGTGAGAGAATTTCTTAAGAAGGAGAATTAGGACATCTCACTCTTTTTTGCAGTTTTGTGGATGTTTTAAAGGTCTTGACAAGATGGTGATCAGTTTGTTGATCTATAGCTAGGATGGAGAAATTTTTACATACCAGATGATTTGGGCACTTAGAAGGTAAAATTATAATGAATTCTTCACTGTGCATATTGTAGTGTGTGCTGTTACTTCATTATCAAATATGGTGAAATGACTGGGGGCACTGTGAAGAAGACCTAGCAAAGCTGTGTGGAATTGAATGCAGGGATTTTGGCTTATTGGATAAGGGGTCTGGCAGAGATTTTGTGAAATAAAATGAAGGAAAATGCAGAGCCCTGTAGCTGAGGAGGAATAACCTCCTGCACTGGCATCCAGCTGAAAAGTAGCTTTGCAGAAAAGATTCTGGTGGACACCCATGTGTCCATGGGCCAGTGATGTGCCTGTGAAACAGAAGGTTTAGCTGCCTCCTGGGCTGGATCATTAAGCATTCCCAGTAGGTGGAGGAAGTTGATCCCTCTTTTCCAGAAAGAACTGGTGAAATGGAATGAAATTAAACTGGAGTGATGGCACCAGGATGGGGCCCTACAGAAGAAACGTGGAGATACTGGAGTGATCCCAGTGTAGGGCGAAGTTGGAGGGATAAGAGAATCAGATCTATTGGAGAGAGGCTGGGAGCTGCAGGCTGGAGAAGAAAAGGTTTGCAGGGATCTTGTCAATAGTATAATTAGATCAGGAGGAGCGAAGAAAACTGAGCCAAATGTCTCAGTGTATCTTGTGACGTGCAAGAGACAATGGGCACAAACTGAAAAATGGGAAATSCACACACATGCAAAAAACCCACCCTTTTATTTTCTGCTTTCTGGTCAAGGACTGAAGCAGCTTGGCCAGACAGTTTGGGGAGTCTTCATCCTTAGGGGTTCCTTAAGACTCAATCTGGATGTGTTCCTGAGTAACCAGGTCTAGGTGACTGCTAGGGCAGGGTGGTTGGATGAGGTGATCCTAGGAGGTGCCTCCCAACTTCAACTTCTGTGGTTCTGTGAGTTTCAGCTTCTATTGCTGGTGAYAAACTGCTGCAAAATCCAATGTTAGGCACTTTAGACACACCTAAAATGAATTTACCTGAAGGTCTCTGACCATTATAATGATGCATTTTACTTAAAAAACACAGAGCTCTCTGTGTCACAAGCACAAGTATTTGTAACATCTTTGCTTACTTGTGCCTTTCATGCTGTAGATGCATTGCAACAGGGACACAATACTGATGCCCAAGAGACTGTCTGTTGAATTGGTAATCAAATTGAAATGTAGCTCACATACACACTTGCTCACCCTCTCAAATTCACCCAAACTGTAGCCCCTTAGACCTGAAAATGCCTTGTTACCTCTACTTTGAACTACAAGTTTTTTTTCTGTGGAAAATAGAATCATTGGTGTAATCCCCACCAGAAATCTGCCAAGGATGTTGACAGACCTTCTCCTATTCTGTTCTTGGTGTAGATACTGTCTAATTGTTTGGGACTGTCGTTTTATTACTTTTCCCAGTAATTAACATGTTCTGCCAAGACATTTTTCATGGTAAAGATGAATCARTTTCAGGGTTAGCTTTATTTATTGCCATATATAAATGAGCAAAGCAACTCTATTTTCCTTGAGTGTGATAAAGCTTTATTCCCTAGTGCTTGTTGAGCATCAAGGAACATTATATTCATAATAGGGAAGGAAAAACCCACACAATGCTGTTTCTGTAAGATGCTGGTGAAGAGAAGTAGGATTTGCTACTGGTAGAATCCTGTAATCATTTGCTGGTAATAATAATATGTGGAGAACATAATTTGGTAACACACTGCCCTCATCAACCCTGGGCTATGTGTTTATTGGTATGAGGTGAGYGACTTCAGGCAGAAGTTTTAAGATCTATTAATCAACCTGTGTTTCTCCTGGTAGAGGAAGGCCAGAAGCAGGAAATAATGGATTCTCATCTGATTAAAAATTTCTGCAGCATTCACTTATTTTGAYAGAAAAGAGGAAAAGATGGGGCACCACAGGATGGTGTGGGCTATGCCCTTTTAGAATCCTTCTGTGATTATCTCAAAATAAGGTTTATTTTGTACTTACGCTGAGGATAGGGAAAGCATCATTGAATTGCCACTTTTACCTCTGGGTGCATGGGTTAAGTTAGTGCCTGCTTACAATTAATGAAAACATGGGTGGGGAGAGTGCAGGAAGATAAAGACTTAAAAAAAACCCCAAAAAACTAAACACCCTACTCATCTTTTCCAAAACCCTGAAGAAACCAAAAACAACCTTGACCATATTTGGTGGAAATTTTATTTAGTTGCACATTTTAAAGTCTGGGGATTTTGTTTGCTAATGGTTCRAGAAACAGTTGAGTAGTTAGTGAACGCTTTTGGGTTCTATGTACACTAGTGGAGAACTAATTGCTGATTACATTTACTACACTTTGTATCTCTGTGTTTGGCAGCAGTTCATCACCATGGCCAGTTCAAATGAGAAAAGAACAGAGAGAATTTCCAATATGCATTTGTTTCACTTTCTCTGTACTAAAATGCAAACACCTTCRTTTTCCATGAGGCTGTTGGTGATTTGCTTTTAYTCAAACAAAGTGTTCCTGTTAATTYACAGAACTGCCTCTTGAGCTGTCCAATGTAGTTATTATATTATTGTGAGAAGGGTGTGAGGATATAGTWCTGCAGATGTTCACAGTTAATATGAAAACACTCTGCGGGTCACTTGCATTAAGAAATGATGACCTGAGATCAAATTCAGAGCCCCTTGAAACTCAAGATTCCAAGCTAGTCTAATTCTGAGATGTCCACTGAAATCTTTCAAAAATGAAATATAAACTAGTGTAATGGGCTATCAAAACTGTCAGGCTGGCTCAGCAGAATGAGTGATGTGTTTAAGTTKGATTGCTTTCAGAAGCTCCATGAAACTTGAAGAGTTTCATCCAAATGGCCAAAAGCCACTTCTGCATCCAATTATCAAAACCACGCTGAACAAAAGCCGTCGAGTGCTGAATTGTGGTTTGGAATCATGCTGCACAGTGATAAAATGATTACCCTCAAAGAGAACTTTGCACGTAGATTAATAAACATTTTTCCTACTTAAGAAATCTGGAGCAGTAATTAAATATCAAAAGGAAGCAATCCCATTTTTAGCTCGTGCATATATCCAAGGTTTAATTGTTACTTTTGTCTACGTTTTCCCAACAATTCTGTAAAGTGTGCAAGCACAAAAGGTGAGGATTTAACATTAAGCAAAGTCCCACAGACTTTGTTCTTAGTCCCACAGACTAAGTTCTCACAAAGCTGCCCTTGTAGAAAAACACTGATTATATAAAATTAATTAATATAATCCAGATCAGTGGTTCTCTTTCAGTTTAACCGGAATTAATAATCAGCTACTCTTTGTATTTTTAAATATATGCTTCTGACTTTACTGTGTGCATTAAAAATAGAGCTGAAAGAGTCTTTTAGGGAGCCCTGCTGCAAGCTCTTATCTCTTTAAAAATAAAATAAAGTCAAGGCAGGCTTATGAGAAGAAATATAATTAAAGTCACAGATGAAGTTAAAGAGGGTGGGAGAAATGAGGACACTGAARATTTTCTTTTTCTCTGCCCTCTAGAATCCAAAGCACTGGGGGGTAAAGAAATTGAGAAATAGAGGGAGAAAAAACTCAAACCAGTTCCTTTTTAATTCATAGAAAAATACCTTAAAATGTTCAATTCAATTGAAATTCCATTTCCCAGGCCTTTTGGAGCTCTGCTGAGACTAAGGTCTCTCATTTCCAGTTTTAGCAATGAATAACTTAGGCACAGAAGTATGAAGACAGAAAAATGTGGTTAACTTGGATTTGYTATAGGTACTTTGGTCCTGTGTTGTCAGGATTTTTAGACTACTAACAAGTTTTGTGGGAACTTCCTGTTTTWCTGCTTGAAGTTGATGGGGTAGAAGAAACTGTTTTCACCTTAAGGGAAAAAAAAAATAAGGACTTTTTATCTTTTAAGAAGACAGATAAAAATGAAAATTTAAATGAGTGTCCCGTTGGAAACCAGGGGTTGAATGAAAAAATCTACACCATGTAGTTTTAAAATGCTCTTATGGAGTGTGACAAAACTTTAAGAGAAAGCTGAATTTTTCTTGTGTAATGTTGAAATTGTTTCAGGAGAGTCAATTAAAAACCAAAACAGAACAACCAAAATCCAGCTGGTTTTGGGGCCCTTTTTGAAAGTGATGGTGCTTGTTACAGAGAAGAATCCAGCAAAAGCAATTTTTTGTTTTGGAAGAGATGTTTTACTGTTTGCCTATAGAATGAGGTACTTCATTGTTTAAGGATTCCATTTGCTCTTCAAATTTGATTTCCGAGAGACTGAAGAAGTTGTTTCACATATTTAAAAGCCAAGGTCAGCAGTTCAAAGGTATTTATTAGCTTTTCTTTTACCATTTTGAGTCTTCAGTGTTTTCTGGGACTAGCAGGTGAAGGCAAGTAAACTTCTGATTTTCCAAATACTATATTTGTGTTTTCTCAGGCAAGGCAGAAAATAGTACACAGATTAGAAGCAGGTAATGCTYTTCTGTATTTTTCATACTCCTAAGTGTCAGGAATCCTTTAACATTTGGACTTTAGAGAATTACTTTATTTAATCTCTTGATCTTTCACCCTTTTTCAGAGACTTCACTTAAAGGACTCTAATCTAGTCTGCCTGTTCATTTTTTCTTTCCTTGATCATCTTTTGTGAGAAAATGAACAATATTTCTGATAAGTACAGTTTCTGAATTGGGAGATGATATTCAATTCTTCTGTAAAGAGAAGTAGTCAGAATAGAGGGCAAATTTACGTCAGCCAGAATAGTTTTTTGGTTTGGGTGTTTTTATTTTTTGTGTGTGCTTTGTGTTTTTTTGGTTGGTTTTTTATTTTATTTTTTTAATATAATTTCTAGTTTTAGAAGAATTAATTAAAAAAAAAGCCCAAACAAAAGCCAGCTGGTTTTGGGACCCTCTTTTGAAAGTCATGAAAGTGATGTTGCTTGTTACAGAGAATAATTCAGCAAAAGCAATTTTTTATTTTGGAAGGGACAAGGTGTTAAATGTGTTGATAGTGTCGGGTTAAAAACTGGCAGACCAAGAGGAGATGAAGGATTTTAAATGCCCAAAACAAGAGTTTTGCAGAGCATTCATAAATTCACTGAGCAGTGCATTTTCTCAGTCCCATGGCTGTGCCTTCAAGGAACATCATGCTTTGGACTTTGTGGGGAATTCTGCTCCTGCTGGGGAAGTTTGAGAGAAACCAACAGTATTTGAGGCTGAAAGGTCCTTCAAGTGTTAGAGATCAAATTCTGGCCAGTGGGCACTTGAAATACATCACTTGGCAAACATATCTATGTGTTCTATGTTGTTGAAGTGGAGATGAGAGTAAGCAGTAAATATTTATAATAAATTCTGACGAAGGATTTCACTGTGATATTTGTGACTCCTGAGAGTCTGGTTGGAATAAAGGCATTCATTCACATTATGCACACACTATTTCATGGTTTTTAATAACTGCTAAAGCCTTGCCCAGACTTCTGGAGTAGAATAGGTGTCAGACTGCATTTGCAGAAATTTATAAATGTATAAAGAATACATCTAGTGTTGGTGTTTTGGAACTTGGCTTATCTCATTTTATTTGTCTTACTGCATGTGTCATATTTACTACTTGCAATAATTTTGCTTTTAGGAGCTTCACTGCTTCTCCAATGTCTTTCAGTAGATAGCRCTTCATGGTTTATAGTGCAAACTACATCACAGGGATAAATCACATGTCAACTCCRTTGCCTCTCCAAGCACAGATTGAGCCAGGCTAAAGCATGGTTAGCCTTTCTAAAACTTTCYAGTTTTGCCTTTTGTCATTTAGATCAAGTTTTGTTGCATTTATTAAAGCAAACAGAACCTGAACGTTTTTTGAAAGACGTTTGTGCCTTGTATTATCTCTGTAAATCCTGAGTTATTCAGCTAAGAACTCTTCTCTTGGGAAAACTGTCATCAAGTGAAAATATTTTGATAAAAAAAATTAGTAGGTCATATGAGGAAAATATTTGTTTGTTTTTAAAGGAGTTTGATTTGTTTCAGCAAATAAAKAGAAGTAGAAAATGCTTTGACAAAAGAAATTCCTGGAGTTCTATTTGGGAACAGCTGTTACTTATTGAAATAGCAGAAATTAAATGAAAGAAAAGCAATGTCTTAAATTACCATCMTCTAATGAGATGTCATGAAGAAATATAACTGGTAGGAAAAATAAAACAGGTAAAATTTTAAATTAAAGCCTAACATTAGATTTTCATAAGTATCTGTAGTGAGAAAATGTAAGGCTTCAAAATATCTATTCTGTTTGCTTTTGCATGAAAAAGATGTTAGAAACAAAAAATGTTTATAGTGACTAATATATGACAGGTTTATTTCTTCTATGAAGAACATGAGCCAACTGTATTTTAAATAGCAKAGCAACTAAATTCAGTCTGAAATCCTAAGCTGTAGTAAACTGTTTGCAATGATTCCAAATTACTTTGTTAAAAAAAATATGATAAGATTTTTTTCTTATTTGTATGCAGTCATTCTGTGTTTTCTATAAGGAAAAGACTTTTTTCTTGGAAGAAAAGGAAGTTCTATTATAAGACTTCTYTAAAACTTGTGACATTGCCAGCGTTGGATATCTGGATAATTTTTGGTGCTTTTGTTGTATTTAATGTTCTCAGTTCTGTACACCAGTTAAGCACGTATCTGAGGAAATATTTAACTCTGTGCCTTGGGCCAACTGAGTGTAAACTTAGCAAAGATCTTTATAAAGCCTTGTACACTTCAATGTTTTACCTTTCATGAGGTAGATATTCTCTCTCTTGGTGCTTCATGCAATGCCATGTTGGTAGACATCTGGGCTGGGGTGCTGAAAACTGTGGGGAAGTGGTCAATAAGATGATAGAGCTGGTTATTTGTGATGGCTTGCTCCTTAATGAGTTTGCCTGATATCATACCAGCTTGGGAGGGGATTTTTGTTTTAACTAATTTATTCTGATCTGTTGCTGTATAAAAGCATGTTTTACTCCATTGTGACTCATTGCCCTTGAACAAAAATAAATACATGCCATAAAAGCTCAAATGTTTTGGGTGTGTAGAGGAGCCCTAAAGAACAGATAGAGGTTTTTTTTAACTCTTCACCTCCTCTGCTATGTTTTTTAACCCTAACTTCAATGTCATTAGTGGCAGCTTAGCTGGCATTCTCAATCAATCAGGTTTTCTTGTAGGATCAGAAATTGTAAGTGATCTATGTGGTGATTAATTCCAGCTCTGGAAAGAGATTTCAGTGTGAAAACAYAAGACAAGTACTTTTGAAACTAATACCAAGTGATTGTTCTGACTTATTTTTACTCCATATCTTCATTGTCATTAATTAAAATCTTCCTCTGGGCACTTGGATATATCCTGGCAAATATAATGTTTTATTGTTTGCTTGGTTTTCTTGCTGTTCCTAAATTCTTTGTGGGTTTTTTTTGCATTTTGAGGGGAAACTCCTTAGAACAGACAGATTTTCTGTTTGTTTGTTTTTCAGTGGGGGTGAGGTTGGTTGCTTGTTTGTTTTAATTGTAACTGTACTGCATAAAGCTCAGTGGAGAATGCTGTTACTTGATCAGATCTTCCATGTGTTGCAGCAAATAAATATAAATAGACAACTAAGACAGACAATGGCAATAACAATTGTGCAGTTCTGGGACATTTTTGACCTGACACAGAACATGCTTCATCTTTGTTCTCTTTTTAGCGCTGCATCTCTTTTAAAGGCACCTGCCATGTTGAAAAATTAAAAAAAAAAGAGAAAACAAGGAACCAACACTGGGTTTAGCAGCACTGAGAGGAATACTAATATGAACTTTTGCAAACATTATTCTGAAAATGCCATTCTAAATAGACATACCTTTATAAACAGTAATCTGACATTTATAACTMTACTAAATAATGCAACAAAAGAATTTTCAAGGTTCATGTGAACCTTTCCACATGCAGATGYTGCAGTATCTTAAATTATTTACTGTGTTTAGAAACCATCTCAGTGAATCAGATTTTTGAAACACAAAGCAAATATTAASTGTTGAGTTACATGAGAATTTCGGGTTTGTGTCAGAAGGAAGATGTTGGCAATCTTATGTGACTTGTGGTTTTACAAAACAGTGAGGCAAACTATTGTGTTTCTACCAGCACAAACACATGCACTTCATCTAATTTTTGCAAGGCAAGATATGCACCTTTAAATATTTCTACACTGGGTTGGAATATCCTGGGGATATTTCTGTAACAGGAGAGGGATGAATAGCTGATTCTCTAAGTCTTATGCACCTAAATAAATTCCGACTTCTTTGAGGAAGAACTCGACTGTGCTGGAACACATTGCCCAGCGAGGCTGTGGAGTGTCCCTCACTGGAGATATTCCAGAACCATCTGGACRCAATCCTGTGCTCTGGGCTGACCCTTTTTGAGAAGGGACTTGGATCAGATGATCCACCCAATGTGGTCCCTTCCAAACGTCACCATCCTGTGTTYTTTCATTTGCTGTTTAGCAATATCGCTCCTGCGCAACGCAGGAAATTTGCTGGTATCACGTGGAGTTGCTAATTTAACCAAGTATTTAAGGGTATATGAACTACTGACACCTACCAAGGTACAATTCAATTTTCAGATTTTTAAATTTCTCTTTAATGGTCTTTCATTCATGGTAGTTTTAARATAAATTTACTTTCTACTTTAAATGAAGTCTGACTTGGTAATATGGGTCCCCTCCAACATGGGGTGTTCTAGGATTCCATGAACTTTTATCAATATGAACACCTGGGAGGAATTTTTTGAATATTCAGGGTTTTCTGGGCTGTTTTGTGTTTTTTTCCTATGCAGTGGAATGAATGCAGGAGTGCAAAACCAGGAAACTGCCCCTTCTAGCAGAAATTCAAGTGTAGATGCTAGTAAGCAGGTATTGGARATGTTCTTTGTAATTTTTGGAAAGCCTGTCAGCATCATTGGGGAATATATAATTTATAATGGAAAAAACCAGTAATATTTATCTCAGACCCATGTCATCTTAATAGTCAGTCTTGATAATGCAAGTATTAATGCATGTATGCTAAGGCTTAGTGTCAGGGATTAAAATTTACTTGTACAAACACTTTCTTCCTCATGTTTCAGGGATTTGTAGGACAAGGCTGGTTTGCTTACACAGATTTGTTCTTGAAATGAGCTGTTTTGGAAATTAAACTAACTTAAGAAATAACCAGATTTTCAGCTGTTGCAATAGTGTAACCTGAATTAATTTATTTAAATCTGAAACAGGTGTCAAGAATCCTGGAGCTGATGCCAAATTTGGGTCTCTGTAAACAAAGCTATTGCACAACTAAGGCAACAAACCATGCAATTTCCTTTGGAAATGAATATTTAAAATATCCAAATTGTCTTCCTTCTCTGTACTATACTGGATAAAGAAAAAATACTCTTCAGTTCAGGACTGTTTTGTTTAAGGAGGGTGCTAAAATCCTGTTCTACATTAAGGAATGGTTACACAATAATTTTTTTGATAATGGGTGAAAGTTAAGAAAGGAAAACTAAACCCATGTACCAAAACCAAAAAAACTCTGTTCCTTTCCTTTCATCAGACTGTGTTTTGGAATAGAATGGGCTTGAAATTTGTTAACTGATGAATGTATAATTTAAAAAATGAAATGTAGGCAGCTGAAATGGTTTATATCAGAGTTTAAAGCATTCAGTTCACACTAAAAGATCTAAGAAGTCACAATGAACTCCTGAGATGTCTTGGTTTATTTTTTCAGGGAATTAATTTTCTTCAGGATTAGTTCAGATACTGCTATGCAGGCAGTATCTGAACAAATACACTGAGAATCTGTGTGGGATTCTCAGTGTATTTGCCTGATAGCCATACATACTCTAAATAGACAAACAAAAAAAAMCCCAAAACATGACAATCAGTTTGTGAAATGTCACTTTTAATTTCTTGATTGCCTCACCAAACTCTGCTCTCCCAAGAAGGGATAGGAAGGGAGAAGCAACAGTTAGTTTTGACATGCCCCTGGGTGATTATATTCTTCTTCATCAGACAAGAATGAGTATGCTTGACTGCACAATGCAGAAATTAGAAGCTGCTGCACTCATTTGTAAGGCCTGTTTTCTTTTTGGGGTTGGTGCCACCGTTTAGAGTAATCTTTGTCTCATTTGAGCTGTGATCCTCTCTTGGGGATTCAAGGGGATTGTGTTTTTAGGTGTACTGATGAAGCTATAGCTGATCAAAAATACAATAATGTTTTTATCTTGCAAAACTGAAAGGACGTYTCAGTGAGCTTTGGATTAACTTTTTTTTAAAATATAATATTACAGAGCAAGGAGCAGCACATGTGGCAAAGATCCTACTGGAGTTAATTTGCTTTTTAGAGCCAAGTGCCTTGTCCTTACCTGTAAGGTGCTGGCAGTGCTTGGGGAGCAGCTCTGTGTGGTGGTGCTCACAGGGGCCCCAGGATGAGGGAAGAGATGAGAATCTTGACTCCATGTTTCAGAAGGCTGGTTTATTATTTTATGACATATATTATATTAAAAGAAAATGCTATATTAAATTATACTAAAAGGATAGAAGAAAGGATTTCATCAGAGGGCTAGAAAGGAAAAAGAATGGAATGATAATAAAATCTTGTGGCTGACCAGAGTCTGACACARCTGGACTGTGATTGGTCTTCAAGTAGAAACAACTCACATGGACCAGTCAAAGATGCACCTGTTRCATTYCACAGCAGCAGATAATMATTGTTTTTCTTTTCCTCTGAGGATTCTCAGGAGAAAAACTCCTAGGAAARGATTTTTCAGAAAATGTCTGCAGCAGSTCTCTGCTCCTAAATCATCTTCATGGTGTGCAACTTGTGCCCAGAGCATGGCRGAGATAATTTCTGTCTCCTCTGGGATAGCCCATCTCCTGTGCTCTTCGTGCTGGAAGATGAATATGGTGGACCAAATTCGTCAAACGTGGATGCCTGACATCAAACACAAATTTAGGCATTTAGATCAAAAATTGCTCTGTTTTCTGGACCCTGAACTTGTAGCAGCTGTCCTTTTGTGGGTGCTTACCCGATTTTTTGTGGTTTAAGCCCAGCAGGCTACACTCTACTCACAGAGCAGCCCTCTGGCCTGTTGAGGTCAGCTTTTCTGTTCCCTCCCAGCTTCTTGTGCTTTTCCTCACTGTCAGGGTAAGGGAAAATAAAGAGTCCTTGATTTTGGRGTAGGCTGAAACACCAGTGTGTCACCGATCTTCTAAATCCAACACGGAGTTAATTTTTTTTTTCTGGTAGCTGGCATGGTGTTATCTTGTCCAAAAGCAGGACRCTGACTTTAAAATGAAGCTGGTATGGTTAATGTGCTAAATATGTCTCTTTACAATCAATTTCTTAGTATTAAAATTGGGAAATTCTGGTTGAGGCTGTCTATGCAGTAAATTTTTCCTGTCTTCATTTTGCATTTGCATGGTTGTGTTAATTAGRGAATTAACAAAAGAAACCATGATAATAAACTACTCCAACTCAGACATGTGGTACCTAATTCCCAGTTCTCATCTGGCTTTATTTATTTCTGCTTCATTGTACTGACCAAATTCACATCAAACTGTTTCTGAACAGTTTTTCCATTTTGAACCTGATAGAGATGGTGAAGTTTTGTGCTCGTTTGTTGGAGAGTTTTTATTTTTTAAGGAAGATGAATATAATCTTCTTTGTAGTTCACTAATTTCCTAATGTTGAAAGGCATATTATCACCACCTTAATATAAATGATGTGCTGATTGATTGGCTGACAGACAGAAGTTTTTCTCATTTGACTGGAAATGCATTGGCCAGAAATAAGCCAATTTTTTGCCAGCCATTTCTTTTCTGAGCACTTTATTCCACTTGAATGTTAAAATACTTGTTTCTGTACCATTATACAGGGAAATAGTTTAGTATTGCTTTCCTCATATTGAAATGCTGCCTGTGCAGAACTGCTTGGAGTGAATGATTATGAATAGATGTTCAGAGCTGCATATTGAATATCACATTTGAAGGCAGACCCAGATATGTGTAGAGTAAACCTTTCTGCTTTTGTCATGCTGTTATCATTTATGTGCTCACCACAGAGCAAGCTTTGCAAATAAGGTAATTTTGTGGCAGTCTACAGCCAAATATTAACAGCTGTCTTTCTGTTGTGCTCAGATTCAGATCTGAGCTTTTAATGCAGCTCTTCTAGAAYGCCCTTTATTATCAGGGGAAGGGGAGAGACAGCTGCTTTGCATTTTTCAGATGTGATGTGGTTTGGGGTTTTACCGACTCCAGTCTCTTGATGACAGCAGAGCATCCGAGAGTGAAGAGGAGAAAGCTTAATATGAAAACAGTAAATAAATCTASAGATAACCTTTGGAAAGGAACACCTGAGTCACGTGTAAAATAATATCTTTAAAATGATTACATTTTACTTTTGCTCTTGCTGAATTGCACCAGTTTATGACTTTAAGCCTTATGAGATAGATGTCTGCTCAGCAGGTGYGAGAAATAGTTTCATCACCTACAGGTAGAAAATTGATTTTTACTTAGTGTAAGGAGATGTGTACTATTTCCTTAAATTTATGGTTGGAAGCAGAACGCATCCCCTCGTGCTGTACAAAAATCAATTTACCAGAGCAGAAGGAAACTTAAGTGTGTTCTAAACTGTGAAACAGAGTGGAAACAAACAGTTGTGGAGATAGCACTTACTACTGACTGCATTAAGGCTTGCTCTACAACTATAGAGGAAGCCAGCTTTTTATTTTTATTTTTTTTTTCCTCCCCCTCAGTTATTTTCATTGTTGATGCTTGTCTTTCAGGCTTTGTAGTGCAAAGCAGCCACTCAATGGCTTGCTTTGCTTTTTTCCCCCTAAGTTAATCTGATGCTTTTGCAGGCTGCGAAATTCCATTTTACAGCCAGGAGTGCTTYGGTGTCTGGATTTTCTGGTGTCAGCCTAAAACAAGAGGCAAGGCACCACTTAACTTGAAGTGGGGGTCTTTTGCCTGAGATTTTGGGTCGCTGTGCTAAGTGATGCCCTGAGGCACCTGAGTGACAGAAGCCACCCGGAGTGTGACCCGTGCTGCTGGCCGCCGTGGTGGCAGCTGGTGGGAGGTTCGTGCCACCATGGATCCAAAGGGCTCAGCCTGGCCGCAAGGCAGAGCTGCAGTTTCAGCTTCTGGAGATGCAGTCACCACTGCCTGGCCAGTGCAGAAATGAGGGCAATCGCAGCAGTGAGACCCTCAGCTGTGGATTATGCACTTCCAGTTCAAACAGATGGAAGCTGAATTTGGTCCACAACCAAACCCAGATAATCAGACCTTGCTCAGATACAGCAACACGAATTGTAGGCTTGCTTTTGGGTTCTGTTCCATTGACATTCAGAATTCAACGTTCTATTGAAATTCAAATTCATGTTATATTGACATTAATGCAAGCAGAGCAGGTTGACCCTTAACCACTGCTAAAGATCTGATAAACCMGTTACAGTCAGTGACACCTGCTGATAATGATACATGATAATCCTTCACACCAGAATTTCAGAGAAGTCATGAAATCAGRAAACTCTCTACTGCACCCAGGTAAACTCTCTCTTCTGTTAAAATATGAAGAAAAAGGTATTACTTACATCTGAGATAGTAATTGAGCGTACCTCTGCCAAAATGAATAATGTAATTCATTTTGTATCTGCTGGTAAAGTGGGCTGAAGGGACCCCAAAAATTGGTGAACAGCATGAAAAGCAGSTATGTCTACTTCTCATGCAGTTGTATTTCAGTTGGTTATGCATTTCTACGTGTGTGTTTTCTGAGCAGTGCTTCATTGTATCGGGATTTTAACCTTGTAAGAAATCCATATTGTGAGCCTTATTCCCACATTA
The DNA here is from genome assembly GCA_014549065.1 of Cardinalis cardinalis. Lineage (NCBI taxonomy): Eukaryota > Metazoa > Chordata > Aves > Passeriformes > Cardinalidae > Cardinalis > Cardinalis cardinalis. The sequence continues at coordinate 1,559,511 of JACDOX010000146.1, forward strand.
GATGGTGGAATATGAAGATTGTTWTAACAGACTACTGCAGATTGTCCAGGGTAGTTATATATAACATTTTATTGCCTTTTCCCTGGGGGGCTTTTTCTTTTCAAAGAAATCCATCAGATCAACACAAATCATGCAATAGGATGCGTTATCAGTGCACATCACACAAATKGGCTTCATGCAAGCCTTGCTGGAAGAATTTGGCTGATTTTTGTGTGCATGTGTGTGTGTCTGCACAGATAGCCTTCCAGGCTGTGATCTGTGCACGTTCAGCAWGAGCTGCAGAGTATGCCTTTTTGACAGCTTGGCCATCTCTGAATTCAAAGAGGAATTGTCACGAGAGAGATTGAAAAATGAGATACTTAATACTTTCAATAAGAAGTCCTTGTGCAATCCCTTTGAGGAAACACTGGGCAAGCTTCAGAGTAACATAATGTTATTTAAATTTGATAGCCTGAATCCACCAGCAGTAAAAAAAAACCACCACTTGAAATTGTGAAAGTAACACTCTACAGCTGCTTGGTCTACCCAAGGAATAGCATTTTAAATGAGTGTTTGAAAAAGAATGGTACAGCCACAGATCCTTTCAACCCCTTTTTATTACAAATTAAACCCTGTAGTATTTCTGCCTTTTTACCATATCCAAGCCTGGTGGTAATACCCATCCCCTATACCATCAAAACCTAAGTCATAGGATTACTGAGTGGTGTCTTCTTGGTCAGTGCTTTGRTTCAGAATTGTCGAGTTTTGCTGTGCTGAGATTCCCTATATTAAGCACAGTTTGCATTGAAAAGTAGCTGCTTGTTCTGTATGTGGTATCTTTATCCATATTTGTAAAGCATGGTCAGGAAAAAACTACTTAGTAAGTCACTGAAAAATCAGAAATTTGGAAGAATGATTATGTTAGTGAAATATCTGCTCTGCCTGGATTTTTGCCCCTCTCTTGYTGTGTCTTTGTTGCTGAGCATGAGAGCCTATTTTGTTCTTTGAATTTATTTAAAACCAGGAAAAAGTATAAATTTTATATATAAATCAGTATATTCTGATTTCTGAGCTCAGCTTTCCTGCTGTGAGATCCAGCCTGTAAACCAAGGATGMAGGACTTAAATCAATTGTCATGAATTTATGTTAGTACAACAGAATTATAGGAAAACATGACTACCTGAAGTCATGATAGYAAATACTATAAAAATGGTGAGAAAATGAAGGATGTTGAAACTGACAGCTTAGTATTGAACTGTTGTTTTTTCTCCTTTGCTATGACAGCAGTAGTTGTGTGTTGATATTGATAAATATTGATGGTTTGTAGATAGGGGAGCTTTGCTGGGGTTACCAGTGCCAGCTTGGGTTAGGGGCTGTGTGTGTCAGCACAGGGCCAGGCAGCAGGGATTCATAGGGCTGGTTTTGGTGTTTTTTGGGCTTCCAAGTGTAGGCTGATTTGTTTGGGTCTCAGTCAGTTTGGGGATCTCTGYGCTGCATGCCTTTGTGCTGCTGTAGATAGGAGATAACGTGTCTTTTCTTGGGAAATACAATAATTTTTTTACAGAAAGAGTCCAGTCCTTCATGACCATCTGCACCTGTAAAAATGGAATTTCAGGCAGGGGTATAAATGTTTTTTGTGCCAGTATTTTACACATATGATTGTATACATTTGTCATCTTATATATAGTGGACACAATTGTGAAGGCTCATGGGCTCATACCTAATGTCCTTCCTTAGCTTTCAAAATTAGTGTTAACATTTGGTTAACATCATCTTCCAAATCATGTAATCTGCTCTAAGTGCTTTTTAGATTTGGAAGACCAAAAGGAATGAAATCTTTTAATTTGTAAATAAATTTGTGTCYGTATTAAGAAATGCTTCTAAAAAGTTTCTCACCTCGATTTGGACTTCTGCYTTCTCTCTGAAATGTTTGATTATCCAGTCTCCTGTTAATCCTTATTTTTWTTTATTTAAACAAATCCTTATTTAAAGCTTTTTTTTTCATATTTTCATGTTACTATTTCTTTTGAAGTTTAGTCTCCACATAATAAAGAACAAAGCCACGTTTTTGACGGACAACAGTGACTTAAATGAAAACATCCCTTTGAGGGAAGCATTTATAAGGGTTCAGTTTATCTGCTTTCTTAAGGTTCAGTGCCCTTTCTCATAAATGATACAATATTTCTTAAGAGGTTTATCTTGTCAAACATTGTTAAAATGTAAATAAAATAAATAAAATTGATCTGAAACCACAGGATGCCTCTAATAGCATTCTGGCCCAGATGTGAAAGAATATGGACTATATATAAAATGGACTATATATAAACAGCAGATGTCTTTGAGATTGCAGATAATGATAGTTACATTACTGTTCTGTCTCCTATAGCTTTTTCTGGCTTTAATTTTTGGAGTCAAGGGGCAAAAAGTCAAAACCTATGGATTTTGTGTTAAGAAGTTCATAAATTATGGATGAAGAGTGACAGAGATTGGTATTTAAAGGCACCATTCTTGTAGATGAATATTAATAGGGGCAAAAACYTGAAGGAATTCTGAATAAAAACTTTCTAAAATGGAGCAACTTGAAGAAAGATTTGCATTATTTTTTGAGTTGTGCATTGATACAGAAATGATGGATTATTGAGCAATGCATCTCTAATTATGGATCAATTTTTTTGCCTGTTCTTTGTGTAGAGGAGTGAATCCTCATGGAACAACTCCTTCACTGCTAAGCCAGCCTTCAAAATTCWTTTTCAAAGTGGTCATTCTTATGCAAGCAGCATGAATTCAACCTCTGGGTCTTTAATTTGGGCTCTGTGTTYGGGGCAGGTTTATGCAGTGGTTGGCCAACAAGCCACTAGAACCAGGCAAAAAAATGCGTGTTTGAAAAACCATGTGCCTCTGATTAAAAAGGTAAGTGTAATATCTAGTCCCAAAAGCTTCCATAAAATAGTTTGCATTTCACAGATGATTTAACAAYATTTAAGGTTGTACATTTTATTTCCACTTCATTTTCTTATCAAGAAAGAGCATGATGGAAATATTCCTGATAAAATAAATATGCAACATGCTAAGCAAGGAGAGTGGAAGTGGGACTGCAGAGAGCACATACAAGATGGCAGTGGAAGACAAGAGAAGAAAACTAAATACAGGCATAATTGATGAGCTTCGAATAGACAAGTCTAGTGGAACCTGGTATTGATTTCTGTTACTTTTTTCTCTCCCTGTCCTTGTGAAATAAGTGATAGTTCTGTTCCTGCCCGCTCCAGAATAGGAGCTCTGGCTGGGCCTGATCCCCTGTCCTGCAGAGGTTTGTTTGCTCATTTCACATGGAATGCTAGGAAAGCAGCTATTCTCTTGTGCCTCTTTTTTAGGTTTTGTTGCACTGCTGTAGCTTTCTACAGGATGTGGGAGGGATCTGTGTGCTACTGCACAAGGATTTCGTGAATTCATAAAGAAATTGCCGAGTTTACTCTCTATTTCTAAACCTCAGCGAAAGAAGTATAATGGATCGTTTTAGAGTAATTCTGGTTTTGTTCTCAATGAGTATCTCTTTCAGATAATTTATTCCCACACAAATCAGCTATTTGTTTTTAAGTTTTGGTGAATCTTGCATTGTATATTAGAGATGTGCTGTGCAGAGGCTGAAACAGTAATTACAGCATCACTGTGTGGAGCCTTGTGAGATTATGCCCTTACTGTAAAGCATTCTGTTTTGTCAATAAGCTTACATCAATACTTGGCAGGTCATTTATGCAGCTTTAATGTTTCAGAATATAAACTAGACAAAGTGACTAATATAAAATTGAAATTGCTTTGCATCTGCAATTGACAAATCCTATTTTGAAAGCATGCATGAACATGAGGATCAAACTTAGCTTTTATCATTTACATTTTTCTTTCCAATGGGGAAGCGTCTGATCTGCTTCTAATTCACCTGTTGTTGATTCTTTCGTAATCCCTTGAAGTTGAGATGTCCTCACCATTAGGGGGAGAAATTAAAATSCCTGACTGGAGTGTATGGAGCATCTGGTAGGAAAATGTAAGAGGTTAACCTAAATCCTAGCACACAGAGATGTCAGACTAGAACAAATCAGCACGGAGAAATACCTGGAGGTGGCACAAGGTTAAGCTGGAGCATATAGGTATCATAAAAATTTGTTTATTCCTAGCAGAATTAATTTTTCTGGATGAGAAGCTCAAACAGGCAGAAATGCAGATGTGCACAAGTCCATGGTGAGCAGAGATGGTTTCAGGCTCCAGGTTTCACCCGGCAAGCACCAAGCTGGAATATTTTAGTGCTTTTGATATGTCCAAACTAAAAATACCTAAGTGTAGGGTTACAGAAATGACAGGATTACTGTTCTCTCTGGATGGATGCACCCTTAGCAGGCAGTGATATTTTAAGCTCATTTTCATCCAAATGTATTTTGGACTAGTCTCAACAGATGGGTTGAATTGATTCTGAAGAAGGCTGTTCCCTTTTTCCTTACCCCATAGTGTAAGATGTTTTAACCATTCAGTTGGAGTCATTCAGCCAATTTCAAATTCAGAATGTGTTGATACAAGAGCACTTTGCAATGTGTGTGTTAATTGTCTAATTTCCAAATCTAAATACTGTGGCTTCTATGAATCCTATGTCTGAGACAGGAGTGTCTTAAATTAATGGTGTGTATATCTATATCATAACTGTAAAATACTGGAAACATTCAGCTTGGATCTTGGTAGGACATGAACAGGCATTGTTCTACTGCCTCTCTTGCTCAAGCTAGGCATGTATTCCCATCCCTGGAAGTGYTCAAGGCCAGGYKGACTGGGGTTTTGGGCAGCCTGATGTGRTGGAAGATGTCCCTGCACTTTCATGTCCCTTTCAACCCAAATCATCCTGATGTTCTATGCTACCACACGCTTCCAGCTGTTTCCTGGGGTAAAAGTTTAATTCCAGGACACTCGGGTGTTCTCCAAAGGATTTGCACTGGTGTGTGATTTTGTCTGAAATCTGTTTTGAAGTCATTCTATTTTGTGCTCRACATTTGCATGTACGTTTTTAATATGTAAAGGGTCCCGCATTAGCMGGATGCGTGCTCGTGCTGCTGGAGCTGGCACAACAAAATGGGAATTTTGCTGAAAGGAACTCGGGGAAAAAAAACCCAACCCTATTAAAAGAGATTGGGGATTTGAAGAGACCAATTAGTGGGAGAAGATTAAATGGTCTCATTGTACCCTTTTCATGCAGGCAAAATTCAATGGAAGATTATGTATTTGGTTTTGGAGGGAGGGAGGAGCACCAACCAAAAAAGGGAGGCATAATCAGAGACACAGTAACTGAAGGGATACTATAACCATCTCAAA
>JACDOX010000146.1:1564893-1577740 GCA_014549065.1 Cardinalis cardinalis
AAGTAACTTAAAAAAAATTGTGAATAGCCATAAAAGGAGAACAAAAAAGGTAAAGGAAACTAAAATACTTTAGGATGTGGAATGGCCGCCCCAGAAATGCTGCAGAGAATCTACTAGTGGGAGAATTTAAMATTGAATGCTTTCTAAGCATAAAAAATGTGAAAGCTAGAAAGGACAGGCATTTTGAAAGAAATGTGTAGTGCATCTTAGGTGTTTTTAGCTCTGGTCTGTGTGTGTATTTATGCAAGACTGAGTGCAGYAATTCTTGAAAATGATAGGTCCTGTGCGTGGGGTGGCTGTCTGCTAATATAAATGTTTGACTTAAGAATGCCTAAGGTGGAAATGCAAGGTTTTGCCCTCATCCTGCTTCTGGTGCTCTGTATTTCATTCATATTGTCAGGTACTCCATGCATTTCAGTTGGCTTTTCAGTAAGAAACCATCCCATTTCCAAACCAATGTCCCAGCCAGGCAACTCTGGGCTTTCACTGCTCAGTTGTTCTTCCATACATATAACTACAAACATTCCAGGCTTGAAATATTTAAAGAAGTTTGGCTATTATTTTTCCTTCATGGTTTTTTGTTTGGCTGGTTCACTTGGGTGGTGTTGTTGGTTGGTTGGTTTTGTCTTCTAGGAATCTGAAAATAATTTTTGTTCTCAACGTGTTACTGAATTTTTAATCTTTACTCCCCAAAAAACGTGTCAGAAAGTACTTTCTGTGACCTTGGTTGTGTGAGCTGTTTGCTTTTACCTCTTTATGCTGTGTTTATCCATCATGTGAGTCTTTGATGGTGCTAGGACTTTTGAGATGTTTTACTTTATTTTATGTACTGCCTRTAGATAGTTCTTTCTACTAGAAAATGCAGATTTCTGTGTTGGATCAACAGCAAGAAAGTCAGCATCAGTAATACAGTATCTGGTTATTAGATTTGTCTAACAACTCATGGGGCTTTGGGGGCTTTAGATTAATTCATTTCTTCTGAAGGTTGAGGTTTGGGTGAGAGAACCTTGTTTTACCCCTGCTAATATCAGCCCCATGACTGATTGAATCACCTTGTCAGCCTTTCTGGTTTGGCTTTTTCCCATTTCCTTTAGGGTATTCCTGCMTTTTAGAAAGGGGCTATGGGGAAAAAATCAGAACCAGTGCAGAAATCTGTGTRCTTTTTCCTGTTCAAAGCTGGGTGGAAATACCATTTTCAGTCCATGAAATTACCCTTTGAACTTRGAGCTTTTCTTTGTCTGTATCAAACAGCTTCCACAGTTTCATACATGTTGCCACATTTAGACAAAAAAAATGTATATTTTGGCAGAGAGGCAACTTTGATTTTTGAAATGATCATTCTTTGAAATTTTCTTGCTGCTGCTCTGTGTATGAAGGGTAAGGATTCAAATTTTAATGCTGTGGAATTTTGTGATGGGTTGCATCGTATTTTGTTTATATTTCAATCTTCTACTGAAAAAGAAATTATCTTTTCATCTGTGACAGCATTTGAAGTTTTCTTTTGCAAGGGAAAGGAAAAAAATATCCAACAACAAAATGCCACCCCACAGCAACCAATGTCCCTGTCCCCCTGCTGTAAACAGAGAGTGTGCAAATTCCCCAAGTGGGATAAGGGACAGAAAAAAATCCTTGGAAAAATAAAGGTAGTCAACTGATTTGAGATATAACTGAACTGAAAACTCATATTTTGATAGGTTTTTCTAAAAACCTGCTTATTTGATGTCTGTTAGTCTTAACATCCTTATAAATAAAAGCTGATTTACTAATATACTACTAAAATTGGTTTTCTGTATTGTGGTTTCTCTTTTCAGTTGCTGACTTTTGATTAAAAGGTTTTAATGACGAGAGTTTTTCTTTCATTACTTCTGTGTTTTCATACCCATATCAAAAGTTTGTGTTAAACACTGGTGAGGAACAGATGAACCTACTTTTTATAATCCTGGTCTCTTACCTGGTGTTTCAAGTGATAGAGTTTATTATATTTGTGCTTGTGCCATGTGAGGAACATCTGTTCTAAAAAGCAGCCTGAGAAAGAAAGTGTCAGGAAGGGAAACACTGCAAGAATGAGAATTGGTGCTGTCTTTCATCAATGTTGAGGCTGTCAGAAGCTGCACAAGCCAGCCCTAACTATCCACAGCAGGCAATCTGATGCCAGCCTGCTGTTAAACAACCAACATTTAACAGGAAATAGCCTGTAGATTTAAAACATGGTGTTAAGMATCATTAAAGCTGAGTCTCCTTAAGTCTTATTAAAAAAGTCCTTTCTCTCTCTGTAATAAAACATTTCTCTCTGACTGCCTCAATTAAGGTTCTAACAAYACAAACACAGTGCCTCCTAATTCAGTACCACGTTGGAGAACCTCTGTTACTGTCAAGCTCTAAAGGCAAACAGAACAAAATATCTTCAGAGAGCCCTGCCTAGCCAGCAAATGAGAGGCAGAAGATGGCTGTGCTCTCCTGGTTCTCTTCAGCCTATCAAAGTCTTAAATTTGCAAATATCTCAGTGTTTATGTCAGCTGCAATGCCCTTTGTGTGGCTGGTTGGCACCAAGGTTTAGGGCTTGCAGATGCTGAGCGTGCCTGCTGAATCTCTTGGATTAAGTGATGGTCAGTTGTGATGTCAAAGAAAAAAAATAAATATTACAGATACTTATTGTGTTTAGGTTGAATCAAGTTCTAACACCTTTTGGCTCAGTTTTGGAATTATTTTCCTACAACATGTCTGCCCATATGGAGTCCCACAGACTTCCTGCTCATTGGTGAAGCTTGCAGCACCTGTATCATCATTTCTCACAGTGGCCAAAATGAACAAGCCCAATTGCATTATCCTGGATGTCAGGCGTTAAATTATAAGCACAAAGAGAAACTGAATTAGTATGTTAGAMTATGAGGAGTTTTAAGATAACCTTGTGAGAGGAGAGTTCTGAGAGCTTCTTAATTCTCTTGGACCCTGGTGGCACTACAAAAGTCCTGAAAATGGGGGTGAAACATTTGGTACAAGCAAGTAAAACACCTGTACACTTGATTTGGTGTACTTGAAAGGAAGAACAAACTTTATGGAAGAAAAGAGATATTTTCTTGTACTGTAAATCAAAAATAAATAATAATGCATGTTGCCAGTAATATAAAGCCCTTTCAATGTGAGTGCTAAGTGTTTGTAGCAGGGGAAGGCTGTTATGTTGTACCCAGTGAAATAATGATTGCTCTTCAAACAATTGATTTTTAATTATACCTTTTGCAAATGAACCCCTTTTTTAAAGACAGATGAGCCACTTCCAGTTAATACTGATGTATTTACTACAGATGTATTTGAGTTTTTAGCTTTTAAAATAGAAAGCTGCAGTTTCACACATGAGCTTTGCAGGATTAACCAATGATGATTCTTTGAGTTCCAGCCTACCACTTGTGAGAATAATAGTGACTAAGGAGAATTTCAATTAAAGCCAAACACGAATTACTTATGCAAGGTTTTGGCGTTGGTGGTTCAGGAATGGTGATGTGTGTTGGCCCAACATTCCCTGTTTTTAAGGAGCGCTGCCCTCTCYCTCCTGGAGGCATAATGCTTCTGAATGGGCTCATCCTGCTGAGCTTAATACCCAGGGGAAAATTACCTCRAAAAATGTTAATATGGAGCAGTGGATCCTCTCAAAATAGAGTATCAATGGGTCCAATAAACATCTGTGGAATGTGTTATTTGTTATTTTAACAGAATGGGTAGTCAATGATATCCTATTATGCAAACTTTGTTGTTGCTGCAAGTTGGTGATTGCAGAATATTTTATGGAGATTTTAGTGACTTTATTTTTTCTTTATTACCAAAAAAAAAAACCAAGTTAAAAGAACTTTGTGGGCTTTTTAATATATATAATTTTCATTTTAGGTAGTGTAGCATAGCCTTAATTATGGTTATATTGAAGTCTTGGGTCTGTTAAAATGGAAATAATATTGTTGTGAGAATGAAAGGCATCACATACCCACAGCAGATCTCACTGCAGACTATAGAAACTGTTTTAGATCATGTTATTAAAAGCTGAAAGTATATTGATTTCTCCTGGTCTCAGAAGGGCCATGCATTTTCTCCTGTTCTAAGTAAAGATAAACCAATAAATGGCTGCATTAATGATGCTATCACTGGGTAGCAGCAGTATGTTTCTTAATGTCTTAGGCCTCAAACATGCAGTCTCTTACTCATGTGTTGTACTCTGGGCAGCTTCACAGAGCCATTAGACTCAATTGGGTCATTTGTCTCAGAAATGAATTCCCTAAAATCAGACTTGGTCGGAGTCACACGTTCCCTTCTGAATGGATGTGAATTTGCTGTGTGCTATGAAAGCCTAACCTGGAGGAAGATATTTAAAACTATTGCTAGCAGTGCAAATTGCTGTACAGTGCCTCACTCCCAGTGAATTTAGACTGTCCTCATCATTAAGGAGATTTATTTTTCGTCTTTTATAGCAAGATAAGTGATACATGCCAACACTGCAAAAATCGCAGCATAGGTAAAAGTAAGTAGTTTCTTCCATTAGTTCTTAGGCTGTCATAGCCATATATTTCACTCCTTCCAGCCCTCATTCCCTCCATATCTGTGACCTTGTTTAGTCTTCCTTGTGGGAAAACTAGAGCATTGTGCCTCCCTTGGGATTTCATAATGGGGCAGGTAACATTTCTTTGGCACTGGAGAGAGGTGATTAAAAGTCTCTAAGAGAAACTGGAGTCAGTTGGGAAGATTCTTTTTGTATATTTACTTAAATTTATTTTGGTGTCACTCAATTCATGTGAAAAGGTCTCAAAAACATGTATGAGAAAAAATCTGTTTTCCCTTTTAGGAAAGGAGTGTCTTTTTTTTGCTTGTATCAGTCCATGCTGTGATGATATAAGTAGTAAGAGCTACCTAGGGAGGCTGCCACTTCATTTATACCTTTTTATTTTACTCCAATATAACTTCCAAATTACCTGGCAGTATTGCATCAAGGATGCTCTAATGGTTCTTGGTTTATTTAGAAGTTTTTGGTGGGTGTGAAGGCCAAAACCACATCTACCYACATGTCTGCTAAACTATATGGATTAGAATCCCAAAAATCAGGAACTAGGGAACAGACAGGAAGAATTACTAGCTRTGCAGTAAAGAGTTTATCATACTGAGCATTCCCTTAGGTATTTGTAGCCAAGAGATCTCTGTGACCCTCTAGCTCCAAACCCACCAAAATTGCACTCTGATTAGTGAGAAGATAAGAGAGGAAACAAATGCTTGTTTTAAGCAGGCTTGCATCTCAAACAGCACCTTAAGAATTGTTCTTTGTGCAAAGATTTATTGMAAACAATAAGGATTTCTGAAAGAGTACAGGACAATGCAATAATAATCAATATGAAAGCAGTTGCAAAAAAAATCAATACCTTGAATTTCTGCTAAGTTTTTCCAGCTACTTTATAAATTATTATCTTAGGCAATGTGTATTTTGAATAACAGTATTGTACATGAAGGTACTGCCATGAAGGCTTTCCAATATGAAATAAAATTTAAAATATGCTCCTCCTAGAAAAATGAGGAGCAAAGTAACAATACAAGAAAACTAATGTAATATGTAGGTGCTAGAGTGACAGCCCACTAATGGCTGCACAGGAATTAATTAGAAGTTAGTTAATYAACAGGTTGAATTCATTATCAGGTTTCCACAAGAGCAGCAGGAAGATCTTAAATATTCCACTTGCATGGCTTGGATCTTTCACGTGGAGTCTGACAATAGTGATCAAAATAGTTTATGGTGAATGTTAAATGGTGACTCCACGTCAAAACTTTATTTGGGACACGGAAATCCTCCTTACATATTCTCTTTGGATGTTCATATATTGATTGACAGAGAAGTTTTCAGAAGTGTCCCATTGCTGTGTTCAATGAAAAGCTGAGCTAAAAAAAGTCTTGCCAGAAAGTTTGTTATTAACTCTTCACTAACTCACTAAGTGAGGTTCTTGTCCAACAAAAAWCTTTTTTCACCTGAATTATTTGGTGCATAAATCTACTTTCATGGAAACAAAATTGTTTTGTTTTTTTTTTAAGTGATCCTGAGTGCATCTTTGGGTTAGATAAAGAAGGGAAACCTGCAGCAGTCCCCACTCACTCTGCTTTGGTTTGTGTGGTGATCTTTGCCTGTGAGAACTGGATTCCTTTGGGATGAACCTGGATAGGAAGATGCAGTCCAGGAGGGCACCTAGCGTGYCACAACCACCAAGTGGCATTCAGCCCATGGAATCAAGTTAGAGGAAGTCTGGAGGGGAGGAAAAAAAAGGAAGATAAAAAAAATCTGCCCCCCAAAAACCAAAAAGCAAAGTAAAAGGAGTGTTCTTTAGTACTTGCTGATGTTCCCTTCAGAAATTACTGTTCTGGACTTTGCTGATATGGTGAGAGCTATTGAGGACTGAAAGGATTTACTGCATATGGCAGCTCGGTGATCAGTTTATTTCCATGCCAAAACCACCAAAACAGAAATTTTGCCTGAACTGGACTTTCTGTCTGGAGCTGGCACGGCCATGATATGTGGCAGCTGTGGCAAAGSAAGGCATGTGTGTGCAACTAGCATTAAACTTACTATTTCCTTGCCTTCAGCTCTGTGAAAGTGTCTGTGAAACCCTTGATGGCTCTACAATGGCTTTTGAAAAATATTTGTTCACCTGACGTGCTTTGTCCCATTTGCAATTCCTTCAACTGAGAAATGCAATTTTAAGTGCTGTCCTAGAGAAGGAGGATTGCTCTTGGCGAAGGAGATTGTATCAGTCAACGGCAATTTTCTCACAGATAAAATTTTCTYAACCAGTCTTACCCAAATTTTCTTTCATCACGAGAAAATATCTGATGGGAAGAAGTATTCGCTGAGACAACATAATTATCYTATGGCAAAATGGGATGTACATGATTTATGCAATGATTGCACATAGCATCGTTTTGTTTTCACTTTAACAAACGGGGACGTAAAATGTCATATTTATGAAAGAATATTTAAAAACACTCCTGGTATCAGCTCAGTATTAGTTTTCTCAGTGTGTATATAGGCCATGTTTTCCCTTAAGCGTGTCAGTCACCATCAGAAGCAAAACCAGGAAGATTGCCATGGACACATTTYGAGAGCACATCATTTAGAACTCAAAGAAGAAAAGTCAACAAAACAAATCCACATCTCCCACTTGTTTTAAAAATGTCTTTTCAAAGTAGAATTTGATAAATGCGACTTTTGAGGAGAAGACAAATTTCTCACAGAGAGTCTGTCCCATTTGTGAGTGACTGGAATGACTGATGGCTCAAAACATCTCACATGTGYACGTGAGGGGAAGGGGCAKGCTGGGTCTTGCTYTGGTGAGGRGATGCTCTGTTCCATCCATGCCCTGCTGCCCCCAGAGCCTGCATCCCAGCCTGGCAGGGGCTGCCCATCCCTGGCACAGCRCAGGCAATGCTCCACACCCACCTCTGGTGCCCCAATCCCAGCTCCTGAGGGGGCAAATGACCCGAAATCCCACCTGGAGGAGGGGCACAGGAAAGCCAAAGGGTATTTAAAGCAGAACATGGGGCAGGCACATGTTTTGACCCTACCTCCTCTTGGAATTTYCATTAGCTGAACGCTGCTGGAAACCAGGACTGGTCGTTATGTKTCTTCTTTTGTATCTCTCTTCTGTCTTTTTCTCCTACTAATTCCCTCTTGGAACTTTTGAGTCACTTAAAATGGAACTGACTTAGTGTGTGGAGTTGGATGGGTTAATGCTTCATGAAGTATTTCATATTGGTTGAATGCTGCTCTAAACCTTTTGACAAAGTTCTCTGATTTTCTGGGGTTACCAGACCAGTTTTGTCTTGTTTTGACCCCCTGAGATGATCTTGTTGGTATTTCTCTGTGTGTCTAACTCAGAGAACATGATCAACTCTAATGCCCTTTTAAAAGAAGTTTGAGTTTTTTGGGGACTTCCACAAATGTGGAGGAGGTTAAAACCATAGGTGCTWAAATATATTGTGGTTTATTTTTTGTTTTAAGAAAATTTGCTAAACTGAGAATAGGCAAACTATCTTTGGAGTAGTAGTCAGGCACACTGACCCTTGCTTACTCCTGTGCTGTGGCTTGTTGCTCCATTCTCCTTAGGATTATCCTCTAGGAATGCATGGCTGTGCAGCTCTAGGATTGAAATTACTATGAGCCACTTGATAATACCTCTCTGAGACTTTTTTAGGCAGTAATATTTTAGTATGGGTTCATGGAACATTAAATCTCAGGCAAAGTATAAAAAAGTGGAAAAATAAGGCGTTGTTTCCTGGAATTACAGATGGGAAAAAATTCTTCCCAACTGTGGTGAAGCATTGTTGTCTTCCCTGGAGAGATAATTATTGTGGTTTTTTTCTTCATTTGTTTGTTTAAAAGAGTAAYGCAGGAATTTTCTTTTACAGCAATTAGTGGTGATGCATGGAGTGAACTGCTAAGCACTGATGACTTATTTGGAGAGACAGGGCTGTCCCCTGCTAATCACAATGGATATTGGGCTGTCCATGAAGAGCAGGGAGTGATATCAAAGAGAACAGTCAGCTATTACCAGGGCAAACTCCTGGCCAYGAGCTTCTGCAGATGCTGATGTGAAAGGACAGAGATGAAATTAAAAGCAGTGTTAACCACCTAGGAGGCAGAAAAACATGCATTGTTGTTCCTTTGCATTACTTGTGCATTGAGAGGATATTTGTCAGTGTTATTTTATGCATTTTTTTGAACGTACAAAATGCTGTGGATTTTTTTAATATGGTAGTGAATGAGTGAAGTAACTGGCTCCAGCAACACAGAGAACAATCACTACATTGAGTATATGTTTTTTTTTTTTCTAAAGCTGTATAGTAATTTGCTTTAGCATGTGTGGTATTTGCAGGGGTCCCCAGGATGAGGTGAGAGATGTGTGAATCTGACTCCATGTTCTTAGAAGGCTGATTTATTATTATATTAAATTATATATTAAACTATACATTAAATTATATCTATTATATATTATATATGCTATATTATATATTTATAGCCTATATTCTATATTTTATATTCTATATTATACATTATATCTGTTATATCTGTTCTATTATAGAATGCTATACTAAAACTACACTTAAGAATAGAGAAAGGATACAGACAGAAGGTTTAACAAGAATAATGAAAAAGTCATGACTGACTCCTCAGAGTCTGATACAGCTGATGGTGATTGGTAATTGAGTAAAAACAATTCACAAGAAAAAAAATCAAACACTGATGAGTTGGTGAACAATCTCCAAACCACATTCCAAAGCAGCAAACACAGGAGAAGCCATCAGACAACTATTGCTTTCATTTCTCTCTAAGGCTTCTCAGCTTCCCAGGAGAAGAAATCCTGGTGAAGGGTTTTTTCCAGAAAATATGACAGTGACAAGTATATCACAAGTATATCTTCYTTTTGCTAAGGTGTGACCAGTGGTTATGTCCTCCAGAGGAAATGTTGCAATATGCAGAGTTTTTCTCTTTGGTAAGGAAGAAAAAGGTTCAGTAGAACCTTTCTTGCCCTTACTGAGGAACTCCCATGTAAAGGAGGTTGAGTGCCTCTGATGTGAGGTTTCTGTTTCACACAGACCCCTCTGATACTGTGGAAGCTGTTGAGAACTTGCTCCTTCCTTGTTGGTGTTACTGTTCTGTGGGGTGCATTAGAGAAAACTTCCTGACCTCTGCCCAGATCCTCAGAGATCCACTTTGGTTTAGAGAATTAATTGCCTTTTTTTCTCTGAGGGGACTTTGCAGGTGCAGTTTCTTGAAGTATGTCTGCATTGCAGTCCTACTGTGACAATTGCTCCTTCAGAAGGGCTTAGCTTGCCTTAGGAAAAGCATCTTGTTGTTTTTTTTTTTGTTTTTGCCAGGACAGAAAGCAAAGAGCCTGAGCCTGGGCAGCTGGGCGATGCAACCTGTGCTGAGTTTTTTTATTCACAGATGCTCTGCMAGCAGAACCTGAGCTGGCTTGGAGTAACAGGTTTGGGGATGTCTGTAGGACCAGGATTGCAGTGTGGGTGCGTCTCAAGGAGCGCCTGGCACACGTGGGCAGTGATGAATTTGGAGGAAGAGCTGCTGCTGGGTAAAGGTTAAAAGGATGTAGTTGTTTACTAGATCTCAGARTCATAGAATTGTGACAATGTTCACAGGGGTTCTTGGATGAGGGAAGAGATGAGGATTGACTCCATGTTCCAGAAGGCTTGATTTATTATTTTATGATATATATTACATTAAAACTATACTAAAAGAATAGAAGAAAGGATTTCAGCAGAAGGCTAGCTAAGAATAGAATAGCAAAGAATGRTAACAAAGGTTTGTGSCTCRGACTCTCTGTCTGAGCCAGCTGGGCTGGGATTGGCCATGAATTAGAAACATCCAACATGGGCCAATCCCAGATGCACCTGTTGCATTCCACAGCAGCAGATAATCAATGTTTACATTTTGTTCCTGAGGCCTCTCAGCTTCTTAGGAGTAAAAATCCTAAGGAAAGGATTTTTCATAAAAGATGTCTGCGACAWAGAATGGTTTGGATTGGACTGGACSTTAAAGATCACCCTGTTCCAAGCACCTGCCATGGGCAGGGACACCAGGCATTGAAAACTTCCTGAGATGGGGCATCCACAGCTTCTCTGGGCAGCCTGTTCCTGTGCCTTGCTACACTCACAGCAATTTTTTGTTTCCTAATATCCAATCTAAACTCACTCTTTCAATTTTAAGCTACTCTCCTGCATCCTTGTCTGTGCTCTTGCAAAAAGTCCCTCTCCATCTTTCTTCAAGGTTCCCTTCAGGTGCTGGATGGTCACAACGAGGTCACCTCCTCTTGCAGATGGAATAAACCCAATTCTTCCAGCGACCTCCTCTGGACTTGCTCCAGCATCCTTCCTGTGCTGGGAGCCCAGAGCTGGATGTGGGGGGGCTCTGAGCAGAGGGACAGAATCCCTTCCTCCCTCCCTTTTATTAACTTATTTTTTGCAAAAGCCTATTTTCATRTCATTGTGCGCCAGGAAAATGTAGTATTTCCCAGTTGCTTTTCCCAATGTGTTTAGCTCCCCCAAAAGCTAAGGAGAGTGGTGACATTTTCAAATTATTTTCTTTCCAATTGTGGTTGAAATTTCACCTCTTCTTTAAGACTTTTATGTAAAATAATGACTAAACTTCAGGAACTTATTTCCTTGGTATATTATATGATTTTATTAGTTTTAAATCTTCATGCTCTTCCCTGAGTTACAAAAATGCAGAGGTCATTATATTTTAACAATAGCATTTTTTCAACATATTTTAACAATGTAGCATTTCCTTTTATAAGTCCTGAATTTTAGTACCGTGAGGAAGTCCCTTAACAGAGCCAAATTTSACTTATTTCAGGAACTTATTAGTGAGAGTGTAAGAAAAATGGTCTAGAGAAAAAGCTGGTGGCATTTTTAAGTGTTGGTGATGAATGAGTTGAGTCAGCCTGAATCCTGCTGGACTCAGGCATATCACTAATGTCACCATCCTTGTTGTACCTCCAACAAAAAGATGATTCTGCTAGGAGATGCTTTCCTTGCTCCTACATTTAGGTAAAACTTYTGTGCTCAACTGTTGCCTCTTGGGGGGGGCCTTTTTTGTTATCTCACCTTGTTTTTTTTTATGCTTGATCTTTTGTTTTTTTTTTTCCTATGAAAAGAAAAAAATAAATGTCCTCAAAGTCCAGGCCTCTAAATATCACCACTTTTAGCAAACCTTTAGAACTGCTTTGCTGAAGGTGGTGATATTGAGGTGAAWACAATGAGGGTGAGAAGAAGTAAGGATATGGGTTACTGCTACTCCAAAAATCTCTTCCTTTTACCCTGAATTTTTACAAAAAATAAATTTTAAAATTAGGTCTGTGGGACAATTCTGGATATTCAGATATGCAAGGAAGGGCTCAGGATTTGGTCCAAAAATCCAGAACATGGTGGCCGCTCTCTAACTCAAGAAATATTTTCCTTCTGCAAAGCTATAAGTTGATGCAACTGACTTGTGAATTCTCAAATGGTAATGTAAGCAGACAGCCCACTTTTTGGCTAGGTTTTTTGAGAACAGTTGTTCTGTTAAATGAAGTTTATTAAAAGTGAGTGGTTTGCCAGAAGTTGTCTTCTTCTGGCAAACAAGAGCCATGAGCACAGGGAGCCAGCAGCACATCTGTAACTCCTTTGACCCTCACCAGTTACTAAACCAGTGTGACTTCTTCAGGCTATCTTATGCTTTCAATTTGATTTAAGCCTGTAATGCCACTGACATATGTCTACATATCATGCTGTTTGAAAGAAAGCAATTTCAGGAGAAAAGATGTTTTCCTGTGGTTAAGAGACAATGCTCATATTTCAGAGGAGAGTTTGTTCACCCTTAGTCTTGTGGCCTTAACTCTTGCACTTGACTGGAACCTTAATGATATCCTTGGTTTTGTCCTCAGATACAGGTCTGCTGAAGCTAGAAATTCTAACTGTGAGCACCTTCAAAGTTCTGAATATATATATTTTTTTCATTTTGTTTTCATTTTTATTTATTCAGAAAGTGATGAAAAGTACCTACATCACAAACTGCAATATGTGTCTATAAGGGGCAAAAACAAAAAATAAATCCAGTAGCAGAAAGTGTAGGCACAAAGTTTGTGGTCATTGGGGTGGGGCTGTGGCTGAGCCTCATCCCCAATGGGCTRCAGGTGTGAGCAGCAGGTGAATAATATTGAAGGTAAGGAGTGCCCAGGAGCACTGCCCAACCACCAAAGGGAGCAGAGGGCACACAGGTGCAGTGCATCAACAGGAGGGGATAAAAGGCTGGGCTGAAGGACAAGAAGGGCAGATG
>JACDOX010000146.1:1578805-1606925 GCA_014549065.1 Cardinalis cardinalis
CTGTGACAAGAGAGTGCTTGAGAGAAAAAGGTTTYTCTGTGCATTGCTTTTGGTTTTGGCCTCCCTTGTGAGAAGCAGAAGCTGCAGTTGCTGCCAGATGGAGATGTTTGCTCAAGGCTGCTGCAGGATGGGGTGTCTCTATCAGACTGTGTGGGCACGGAGCAAACCCATTATCTCCTGGTGGCAGGAATGGATGGAGGAGCTCCAGGCAGGAAGGGAGCTGTGCACCTTCCAGTCTAGTGCTGATAATGGAGACAACAATCTGCATTTGTTTAGGGGTATGTGGGGAGTCAGTCAAACTGGGCACATYTTGCTCCTGTTCTTTCAAGCTTGAAAACTCTTTAGGCATCTGCAGGGAAGAGGGTGTCCCCTGGGGAAGGGGTAAGGAATAGCAAACCTGGGAAAGGAGCCTTCCAGCTTGCTGGAYAGTGGCCCCTCTTTAGTGTCACATACTCTCTGAATAGATAGAAGCTGTGAGAGAAGCAGAGAAAAGAATGATCAATGATCAAAACAATTCTTATTTCATTTGCTGCWSCTGTGTTTGTGCCCATGTGGAGTGTRTTTTACCCAAGGTAATTGCTTGATTAGGCTCTAGTGATGCTGTTTTGATTCATTGTCCAGTTGGGTCCACGTGTGTGTTGGGACTCTTGGGTAGAGGGTTTTCTAGTTAGTTAGTGATAGTTCTTGTTARTGTAATATTCTRTAATATAGTATAATRTAGTATAATAAAGTAATTAATGAGCCTTCTGATATCATGGAGTTCTGCTCATCATTCTTCCCAGATGTTGGGCATCTTAACACTGATACTCCTCCTTCTGCTCTGCTCTCCTTCCCCCATCCTGGCTCTCCTTATCAGGGTGTACAAACCTCGAGGCRGGAGAGCTCAGAAAGGATAAAATTTTCTGCCATTGCAAATTTGGTAAGAGCCAGTTGAAATAGAATAGCATAAATAAAAGAGCTGAATGAGGTTTTTTTTGAGGACTGCCACGTAGGATGGTAGGCTAGTATACCTGTTCATTCTGGACTGTGCTTTTTCTCAATCCTAATTAAACCAAAGTGAATTGAGAAAAAAAATACCCTGATTCATATGATTCAGTGGCAGAGATGAATTTGCAGCTGCCTGAAGATGGTGGCTGTCACTTCATCTGGAATACAGCATGCAKAAGGGCTGCATATAAATAGTGCTGCACCCAGACAATGTTTTACAAGAGCAAGTGCTCCAAAATATCAGTGCATGATTCCAGTTTTTTGCTAGGCAGCTGGCTCCAATCAGAGTGGCAATTTGGTACCTATTAGAAAAGTCATCTTGCTGCTGGCTGTCCTATAAAGAGAGCTTGTTTGGCTCTCCTTTAGAAATAGCAGTTATTGCTGGCCTCTTTTATTGATAATGCAATATATGGTGGTAATAGCTRTGTAGTGCTTGAAGAACAGCTCCTTGGGACATTTTTGATCCTTTGTCCTAATTGTGGCTATAAGGAAAAAATAAAAAAAATCTGATGTCAACTGGGAATTGGCGAGAGGAAAYGAAGTAACATCCATTTCAGGCTGGGTCTGAATTTGTGGTGCTAGTGTACACAAAAAGCTATCAAGATGAAAGCAATGAAGAAATTCCTGCTTGGATCTTTTCAAAATAGTTAAATAGGAAATCTTCASTTGGGAGGAATGACTAATGGGTCACCTGAGAACAGAAAAGTGTCTTATGAGAGTGTAATCTCTTATTCCTCAGCATTTCCTGGAGTTGACTTGCTAAGACTGATTTTTTTTTTTTTCTGAGCAATGCCTGAATAGAAACTGATTGAATTGACATTCTTCCTTACTGTGATAATTATTTCTTTTTCTTGTGGATGCTACATCTGGTTCTTTTGGAGGAATATCTCAGCTTCCTTTAGTCCAACTCTTAGGAAAGCCTGAAGTGATTGATGTAGGCATGGTTAACATAAATGTGTATGAGCTCACAGGAGTGAGGAAAAGGCTTTCCACGAGTAGGTCCATGAAAAATTYCAAAGCCAAAGAGGAATGACCTAASTAATGGGTAGAAGTAGGCTTTGCATTCCTAGATTATTGAAAGAAGAGGAGTATTTTTTCCTCAGAGAGCAGGCAACATGATTGTAGGCTACTTCCCAAGCTAGCTAGCTGGTTTTGGGAAGAAATCCTCTTTCTGAATATGTGAAACAAGCAAGAGCTTAGACTGATGAAAAATCTGAAGTATGTTTGCAGTAAGGGCTTATTCTTAGCCTCCATTTACAGATTTCCTTCCTCAGASCAGTTGTAAGAGCAAGTTCTAGGCAGTGCTTGCCTCTTGCCAAAATTGAGATCTTACCTGTGCCGTTCCAGTTGCGAAAAGTGTGTGACTGTCAGGGCACCTGAATTTCAACCTGAATCCCTTTGTGYGATCATGCTGAACCTCTGTATTCTGAGTCAAACACTGTGACATGGCATCTTGCAATCTTTAGAGAGTAAGAGYTGACCAAAAAAGTCCTTGTCCATGGCTTGGTACGTGTTTTTGGTGYGTGTGGGTTTGGGGTTTTTTAAATGAAGTCTTTCATGTATAGCTACTCTGATAATTGATGGATTGTTCCCGCTCGGTGAGGGGATGACTTCTCACTTTTGATTTGATGGGAGCTGTGCAARCATGCAGCAGAGCAGTGCTGGATCCCTCTAAGAGGGAGGTGTCAAAGCCAGCAGAGSCTTGCTCTGAAACATCCACCACAAATCCCAAACTTCATTCTGTCTCCTGTCACAGCTGATGCAGCCGTGTTGATGGTACCAAAAATGCCCAGAGTAAAATGAGGCTTTGTGTATKGGAGAGTATGTGCTCCAATTCCTTAACTGGTTTGCAGAATCTTCTCTCCTTTTCATTAAAATGCAGGGAGAATTAAAGTTAAATTTGTTTGTAAAGCATGCTTCTCTAAACCCATTTAGTTCTGTGGCAGGGACTTTTTTGCCTGTTTCCCATTGACAGAAACAGAAGCAACTTTGGACGAAGCATGAAAGACTACAGACTGTCTGCAGTTTATTCCTCAGTGCTTGAAGCTGCTTTTTATTATTCATTTATATCCTTCTGGTCCTTTGAGCCATGATTTAAGCTTTGGTGTCTATGAATTTGTCTAATTCCTTTTCAAACTGTCTGATAGTGTCTTCCTCTACAACTTCATATAACAACAAATCTCAGAACTTTAGGATCCACTAAGATGAAATACTTTCTTTATCTTTTAAAAATGAATCCCATTTTAGTTTCACCAAGGACCTCCCAATTGTGGTGTTGCAAGGAGACGAGGAAATGCAGTTCTGAAATGTAGTTCTGCAAATTTCTTGCATGATTTGGTAAATCCTTCTCTTTCCTTTGGGACTTCTCTCCAGYCTTTTCACTCTCTTCTCTTAAGGAAGATGCTCCAACCCTTTGAATATTATAATTACCTCCTCTTTTCTCCGTACTTTTCCCAGTTCTGCTACATCCTTCTGAGCTGCCTTTGACCAGTGTAAAAGTCTATACAAAATTTGTGGAGACATGGATGCCTCTGCCTTGTTCTTCACAGAATTTCTGATAATGCTCAAAGTCTCTCTCWGTTTTGGCTCGTTCTGCACATTGGGCTGGTTTTTCTGGAGAGAATAATTTGGAAATGGTGACTTTTAGGTGTCCCTCCTCAGCTTTGACTCCCATTTCTGAGGTGAGCATATGTAAGTATAGCTTGGACTATTTTCCCTGAACACATTCATTTATGATCAATGAACTGGTTTCCAACTTTTTGCCTGCTTGCTTGGTTTGCCTCCTAAAGTCTACCTTGAACACCTTTGTTTATCCTCTGCCTCCTTTCTTGTCTTCCTCTGGTGTATTTTCAAACATTTTACTCTGTTTGRAAGCCTTTCATGAGGAACTCCTCCAAATTTCTTCAGTTGTCTTGATYTCCATTTTAGGTTGGTCCTCCCATCTTGTACAGGCATTCACATTTACCTTAATCCAGAAAGCTTTCAATTCCTTAAATTCCACCACTTTCTGTAAGATGGCACCTGTAACATTATTTCCTACTGAGGCTCGCTTGGCTTTTATTCTATATGCAGGATTTTTWAATTTTTATTCCAATTGCAAAAATCCTTTTAAGCGTGCTCTGCAGTTACTTCATAGAGGTTGATTTGTCATGCTGCTTTATATTTTTAGTTAATATGCATTCTTGATCAGATATTTTTGAAGTCATTTGCAGATTAACTTGTTTATGGGRTTACTTCTAGCCTTGCCTCACTGTGGGTCCAAACCAGCAATTCTATTTTTCACTTTTACATTTTTTAACTAGTCACTTGAATGTATTTTTTTATTCATGCATGGCATGGTGGTAGATTCATCTAGTCATTTGAGGAAAAAAAAAAAGTATTGGGGAATTTTTTTTGTTCAAGGGCCAGGGTTTTTATAGTTGACAAGCAATAAGGTTTATGCTTATCCTGTCTCTCTATCACTAAGTCCATGTATTTCAATTTTGGCAAAAGTTGTTTTATTCACACAGAATCCTAGGCTTGCTGAAATGACAAAGAATTTTACAACCAGAAGGATGAAGTTTAGCTTATTACCTTCTTAGAACCTCAGAATAATGCAGCCACCTTTCTCAGTTCACAGTCCTATCTCACACCATCATGCTTATCCCATTCAGGAATTTTGGCCTTGCTCTTTGGTAATAATTTCAAGTGTGTGTTCCTCTGTTTATTGTAAATATATATTATTATAGTTGAGTGTATATTTATGAAATCATGAATATCTATTACACAATAAAAGCCAGTTTCCATTTTATCTAAATTTTATAATTTTCCTATTTCCATAGTTTTTCTTACTATGTGCTCTCTGCCCTTTTCTCAGATGCTAGTTGAAATGCCTATACCTGAATTGGGATGAGATTGCTTATTGGAAAATGCAGCAGAAAATTCTCATTGCTCTTAGGACATTTTCCTTGTTGACAGTAGGTTTTTCTCTCATCACACAGCTCTTATTTTGCCATGTCCCAGCAACTTCTGTTTTTCTACTGAGCCCTCTGAATGCACAGGCAGAAAATGCAACATTCAAATACCAGTGAATAAAATTACAAGGTTTAGCAAACAATCCACCAGAGAGGCATGGGGTTATATATTTACCTTAGCTCTGCCTTCATTACTTCTGCACTTGCCTGCAACAGTAATAAAATGTGTTCACTGGGCTTTTTGTATGCAGTAAGAATTTTAATTCACTCTAGGAGGAAGAGCTAGTTCATAACTCAATAGAAGTGACTGGATTCATAAGTTATTTAGTTCAGCTCCTTGTGATAAAATCTGGACATGACACCATTTATTGTGGTTTTTCTGCCCTCTCAGCCCTGTACATTGACTCAGAGCTGAACAGCTRAAGTGGCAAATGGATTTGTTTACAATGCAAATGCGAGCCTGATCAGAAATAATGCAGGAGGCATCACCAATTCCATGTTTCCTAGCATAGGATAGCCTGAAATGAAGAAGATAGAGCTGATCTGTGCTCAGGGATGCTGTACACTTCGAGTCCTGACTGCCTTGTGGTTCTCAGTGGCTGCAAAGGATCTGATACTGCTCTCTTCAGGGCAGCTCAGGCACACACTCTGAGAAAACAGGCTTGAGGCACATTTACCTTTACTTCTTTGCTGTTAGTACAGTGAGAGGAAGATTTTCCACATTTAATTTCTGAGGAGAACAAAAAACCCGATTCTATGTCTGAAAGAAACAGTCTGTGTGTATGTGTAAATTAGGGACTTYGTGTTGTTGGAGAAAATGGAAGGGAAATAGGGATGTAAAAAAGACAAAAACAGTCTAAGTAAATATATTAGTGTGTAATATCAAATGATATCAAATATCATAGATAATATCATAAAGAATATAATTTTCCTGGCAGAGTCTTTGTGCAAAATATGAGGGAAGCAGTCCTRCAAAAGCGAAACTGTCAAGAAGGCAATTAATTTGTGTTTGTCCTTGGTTGAGGCTGTTTCAGGAGCACACAGCAGAGGCTCAGCACGTGGCAGGGAGGGTGTTATTGCTTCACTGCAATAGAATCTTGGGAGCCTTGAGGTGAAGTTGACTCTCATRTAAAGCTGTTTTCTTCCTTGCCTTKGCAATCAAGTTTTCCCCCACCCTGCCGACAGGTTCCTGTCCTCTGGGGGAATTTGAGACCCAATCTCAGTGATCTGACTTCAGGTTTATGTTTTCATGCAATTACCAGGTATTTAGGTTCTTTTTCCTTCTTCTTGTGTACTTATTCTCATTGTAGRGAATAAATATTTAGAGGCAAAGGGCACTGACTCAACTCTTTTTTTTTGAAGCAGAATTGTTTTCATGAATACAAAATCATAACGACTTTATGCTGTTCACATAGCAAATCTAGTTTTAGCACTCAGCACACAGCAGTGGCAAGCAAGGTCCATTTAATCAGAAAGCAGCTATTTAATGTGTGCTTCACATTTTTGAAAGCCTGCTGCAGTGGTTGGAGGCCCTGCTTGCTTTGTTGGCTTTTCAGAAACAGCTGTTGCAGTTCTGAGGGATGCAGCTTATTGAGCACKGCACCTTTTGAAAGAGCAAACAAGAATGTGTAAGTGATCTTTGCTTTGGAGTTGGGCACTGGAGARGATCTGGCCACTCACATAGATGTGTATGTTTGGTATACATGAAAGAATCTTAGTGTTGAGTAAATATTTGGGAAGACTTAAGCTATTTGCTCCTGTATCACCATTGCTGCTGGGCTTACCTCTTAAAATAATTTTGGGAAGCAATGAAKTGTCACATGTGATAGATTCCACATTAAAAAAACAACAATGCAATCTTAGGGACTCCACAAACACCACTTGCTATAACTTTGTCTTAAACTGTGAATTGATTTAAAACAATTGTCTGCCTTTGTGGTAGAATGACTTCTGTTTTGGTAGAAATTCTGGAYGTCCTATGCAAATAATGGTACTGGAGCGTATGTTAAAAATTTCTTTTTTGAATCATCTTCAAAGTAAAGTGGGATCAAAGTGTCAGGAATGTAGATCAAAACCATCAAATRCTCACAAATATAAATATCTATCTCTTTATGTATGTATTTTAATCAAGAGCTCAAAGGAAGATTATAAACACTATCTTCTTGATTTCATTARTGGCAAAGCAAACCTTCTAAATCAGTGCTCAAGTTTCATCGTGATGAGGACAGTTGAGAGTAAGAAAGAAAGATGCTTCAAATTTTGTTAGAATAGTAACCTCCATCTCCCTAAAAYGCTGAAAATATTAAAATAACTCTCATGGGAAAAGCTTCTACTCTTAACATGGAATCATTACCAAATCTGTTGATTCAAATAATAGTTTTTGCAAATGAAATAAGTTTTCTGTGCTGGTACTAATTGTCTTTTCTCTGTAAACTGYAATGTTGAAGATAAAATAGCTTGCACAGAAGGGCTCAGTTTCTATGGTTGCAGTAGTTTTCTGAAGTGTGCATTTATAAAACAGGGCTCTTCAAATATTCTTCTAGTAAGAASTGAAGGGTGTGTGAGAAGTTGTAAATATCAAATTCTCCTGGTTGCTTGCTTCTTTACTTGATTATGTTCAAGTGCTTGGAGACTTCACCTCCTTCTGTAGTGAATGCCTCAATCAGATATTTCAGAAAGCTTTCACTGTTTCAGTATTTTAATGGTACATGCCTCTGCTTTGCTCTCTGTACTTGAAAAAGCATTAATATTTTTCTAGCTGTCTTTGTTTCCCCTCCAAGTTTGTGTACCAAATTAATCACAGACAACTTTTAGCAAATTCACAGAAGTTCTGCTTTGCTGTAAAAATCATCCATTTTCTTCAATGCTTTTGTTCTAATTCAAAGGATAAAATTAAAACCAGTGTTTATTCAAGTAAAAAAAATCATAAATTAGAAAACTAATGTCCTCATCAACTTTTGCTTTTTCCAATTTTATAAAATGTTATTACTGGAACAAAATCCCTTAATAATATTGATAGATTCATTACAAAAAATGGTTAATAACAGCATGCATTTGTATTACTTATTTTTCTACTAATGATTTTCAAGATTTTAATTCTAGCTATTTTTGTGGCTGTTCTAACCTGACATTTGTTCATATTTATTTCATTAGTTGCCGTGTTTAATGTACCAGCATATCAAATCCACTCTAAATTTCAACATAGTTGCAATGGGAATAGTTTTCATTACATTCTTAATTTACAGMGAGGAGCTATTCTGTTTTTTTTGCTATAAAATGGCCAGGGATTTGAGGAATGTTGACCAGCAAGAAACTCTGACATGATGAGTTTCTTCTACAGCTTTTCAAACTTTGCTGCAATGAAGGRTCTGTGTGTAAATCTGACTTAGAACACTCCCTCAAAACCTTCTTAGGAGGTAGAGTGATGGTTAAATAAGCCATTATATGTTGATGTGCAGCTGTTGGTGTGGAAATAATTAAAAGCTGTTGTTTACTAAGGCTTGAGGAAATCAGATTTGGCATGATTTTGGTGACTAAAACCAAATGCAGGTAATAGAACGAGGTGAGACCTACCTCCAAAATTTGCAACTAGATAATATGAGATAAGAGACAGAAGTGAATTATAGGTTCTGTAGTGATCCAGCAAAGTTTTGCTCTTGAGGAGATACATACACATCCTGTACAGCAGACAAAGTTTTAGCTCTTCGTTTCTAATGCAGTGTTTTGTATAGTCATGCCCAAAATCAAGTCTCTGACATTGTGTGTTCAAGGAAAGAACATTTCCCTTCSCAATCCTCTAAATAAATTTGTTGATTACTTGTGCCACCATTGGTAGTAATTTGGTCCTTGCTGAGCTGTATCCATTTGCAGTTTGCTCTGCTGAGCTTTTCTGTTGTGCTGCTCAGGTGTTTTTGGCTCATGAAGGAATCTGATGTTAAAACTGAATYCAAGGGAGGAGGAGACTGAAAGGTATAGGAGCAGTGCTTCTTCCCAGCAGCCACTCAGCTGGCTCACTCCTCTCCTAATAAAATGCAGCCTGAATGTTTGYTCAGAAATTAAAATTATGTTAAATGCCAAAGTAGAAAAGGAAGACAGCTGCTGCCAAAATATCCAGCAGTCTGAGAGGTGCATGAGTGTGGCCACAGGTCTCTTCACAGAGAGCAGCAGGCACAACCCTTTCCCAAGGATTTTTCCTGGGGAAGGCAGTGAGGAGCTCAGAAAAGAAAACCATTCTTATCTCTACTTACTGCTCCTGTTGTTTTTGCACGTGTGGAACGTGTTATGGAGGCTGTTCACCCGAAGTGATTTGTTAATTGGACACTGGTGAAGGTTGTTTTGATTCCTTGGCCAATTGGCTCAAAGCTGTGTCCTGGCTGTCTCAGACAGTCATGGCTTTTCTTTAGTATGTAATTTAGTACAGTATTAGTGTAATATAGTATAGCTTAATAAAGCAATTATTCAGCCTCCTGAATCATGGAGTCAGCACATTATTCCCTGGCTGGGGGATTGCCTGTTTCTACTTTACATGAGGGATCAGATTTGTGCAGCCAAGGCGACTGAGACAATGCTCTCAGCACACCAGCAGTCTCCKGTTAYGGACATATTTTATGAAAAATCCTTTCACTAGGATCTTTTCTCCTGAGAAGCTRGGAAGCTTYAGCCTTCCCCATGTTTTGCTGCTTTGGAATGTRGTTTGGAGAATTGTTTACCCAGCATGTGAAATTGTTTTTACTTGATGACCAATGGCAGCCACCTGTGTCGAGGCTGCGAGCAGTCACAAGATTTTATTGTCATTCTATTCCTTCCTTTGCTAGCCTTCTGATGAAATCCTTTCTCTTCCTTTTAACATAGCTTTTTCTTTTAATATAATATATATGATAAAATAATAAATTAGCCTTCTGAAATATGGAGTCAAGATTCTCATCTCTTCCCTCACCCTGAGACCCCTGTGAGCRCCACCACATTCTCCCYCYTGCCAACAGTAAGCTCTGAGAAGAAGAGTTGGGCTCATTTGGTTTTCAGAAAGCAAATTTTGTAACACTGATGAAGTGCAAGGAAGAAATGATAGGAGTAACAGATTAGTTGTATGTATATAATTATTAGAAATTTAATTATTTTTGAAGTAATGAGTTTGGAATATTTTTTCTTCTCTGCTCTGCAGGGTAGACTATGCATGYATGTATATTTATGGGTCACGGACATAAAATTATGAACAGAGACACACCMATCTGGCTCTTGAAATTATAAAGCAAACACATAAAAGCATCAAACACCTCCCCCTTTTCCCCCTCCAAAAAAGGAACGAAACACAACCAAAACAAACTCATCCCAGTGTTAATCCTGAACCTATCCTTATCACTATGTCTGACACTAGCTATTAATTCAAATCTGTGAAAGTCTCTTAGTCATTGCTCATTCAAAGGGCTCTTCAGACATTTCTAGCACTTAGGATCTGATACTCAGCTGGAATAAATGAGTCTGTTGCCATTGGAGGTCACTGCTTATATTACAGAATAGTTGTTTTTTGGAAAGAGGGTTATAGGTTGTTGGRGCAAAACCCAAGGGATGTTGCTCTGTGCAGCATTATTATCTGACAGCACACCATAAACTCTCCCTGAGTATTCAAACTCTAGACAGAGAGCAATACTCTAAACTAGGGATTTATTCAGTATTTCAGAACTATTGTTTTATATTTTGTTCTATGGTTTAAATGATTTTTTTTGGGGTATTTATTTCATTCTCTCAAGCATTGCTTTCTCATGTTGGCTTGTGCCACTTTCTGCTTGTTCTTGAGTGGTCTAAACAGCCCTTCACTGATGTGAAGTGCCACTTGTTATGATTCATCARCGTAATGTATTCAGGGGGAAATGCTGCTGGAAATGTGACAGCAGCCTTTTCTGGGAACGTGGCTGTGTTCCCCTGCTCAGGGTGTGAAGAGGTGGCACTCAGCCCTGTGCTCTTCAGCATCTGGGTCAGCCAAACTCTGCCTGCTCCKCTCGCCGCAAGCGGCAGCGAGACGGGCTCTGGTGGCGTCTGCTCTCTGCTGCATGAGTTAAGTGTTCACTAGGGGAAAGTGTTATTTGCTGGGCACTTTCAGATCAGGCTGATGGCTCCTCATGTCAAGACAACATCTCTGTGAAACAGGCAACTTTGGTGAACTTTGGTTTAGTTCTGCTGGGTGCAGGTTGTGTCTTGCTCCTTGATAATATTTGTAGAGCAACATCAGTCAGCAACTTATGGAKGTTTCCCTGATACCTATCGACTCTGCCTTTAACACATGAATTTTTCTTGACAGAGTGTTACAATAACAAGTTTTCTGAGTTTAGAATAGATCTCCTGTGTCAGCTGGGARGCTCAATAATGCACCAGTAAGTTGGGTTTCTCTTTAAAACACTACCATCTGAAAGAAAACTAATCAAAAAGGAAAGGGTGTCCCTTCACAGCCAGATGTAGAAGACCAGCAAGACAACTTGGGGTAGGGAAAAAACATCAGAGAAGTTCAACATCTTTGTAGTGAACTGTGCATTGCCTGTGTKCTKCTTTTCTTTAGCTGAACCCTAATATCCAGAAGCTGAGGGCTGGCTCTAAAGTAGATCTTCTCATCTAATACCCGTTACTTCTGCATTTTGCCGTCTGCTTGTAGATTTGGGTATCTAAAATATTTGGTTGTATTCTCCTATGGTATGAATTCTTTTCTGTATTTTGACACCCACTGAGTGTTTGTATCCAGGGACATTCAGTTGTTGTGTTATCATTTGCCCAGACAAGGAGTATGCAGGAATGTGCTTGTTTATAATTGCACTAAAACCAGAAAACTGTCAGRCTCTGTTTCACGCAGGTTCATTGAAATGTTGAGCTCAGCATGGTTTGTGTTTCAATAGCTTCCAAAAGATGGCCTACAAGCTGCTGCTTTTCTCCAAACACATTTTTTTTTTTATTTTTTTTTATTTGCTGGTACTCCTTTGGCATCTAAAATTCCCTTGCTATGACAAGTTTCTTTTCCAGTGTATCAGTAGTGTCTAGTTGAGTTATTTTTTCTCTCTGCTCTCACCTCCCAAYAGAAAAATTTCAAAACAGTGTTTGAAGTGTGAGTATTGAATGCATGTATGAAGGAATTTACTTTTTAAAAATGTTTTTTTTTTCCTTTTAGGGAAAGGAGAGTTGGCATGCAGTGCTTTTACCTGTCTATGCTTTTATGTGTAGTAAAAAACACAGGGGCAATATAACTAAATAAGCTATGTGTGTTTTTAACAGGATGCAAAGCAGTCAGAAATTTGGGTTTTACCTGTTTATTTCATTTCTGAGTAGTGAGCACCCTAAAGGATATAAGAAGGCTTTTAAGCTGACAGCTGTGTTTTATTAGAAGATAAACTTGAATAACTAACTCACTAAACATAGAAATCTTGAAGCGATGTGCATAAGAGACACATGGATCAAACATCTTTAAATGTAAAATGTTCATGTAGGAGAATATCAAGTTGAAACTGATAACCTGGAAGTGCAAAAGCCACACTCATGGTCCTGTTTYTGTTTGCCCCCATGGGTGGCTGGGCAAGAGTGATGGAGAAGGGCTTGGAAGGGAATGCAGAGACCCTGCTCACCATTAGCTTTGACGTGCATCCCTCTCCCCACTTTAAAGCTGCCACTTTAACCTGGCAGTGAAAAATTCTCTCTTATTGGGAGCTACTGTCAGAAGGGGGAAACTGGTATCTTTGGTTTTAGAAATTGGGGTTTTTTTGCAATTTTCTTGCTTTTCTACTGTGTGTTTGAACTCAGCCTCTCAGTAGATGCTTGCAGACAACCATCCTTTTCGTTCAAAAGAAACTTGTAAAGGCAGCTGAAGATACACTCAGAAGGGTGCCTTTTTTACAGCACTTGGAGCACTTAATGATGGAGAACTTCATAAGTTTCAGGATGCAGCAGAAACAAGAGATTCTCCRAAGAAGAGCACCACAGTCTCTAGTRTCATCCCTGAACTTGGAAGTTGCAGGAACTGCTCTTTCCACCATGGTTTCCAAGACAGTAAAATCTAATTGCTTTAAAGACAGATKTTTTTAGATGCATAGGTTAGAATGCCAAAGGCTTAGAGGAAAGAGAATTATTTTTAAATTTTYTTTTWAATTTAGGATTTGTTTAAAAATTCCCTAGATTTATCTTTTATTCCCGCTTTCAAACATACTGTATTTGAACTTTGCTCTTTTGACCCAATGCTRCCATTTATGCTTGAAAATCCTTATGTGAACTCTGTACTCTGGTCCTGTTCATTGCTTCCAGCCCTGTTTTTTGCTTCCAGCCCTACCTCAGAAGGTATCAGAGTTGCATGTGATTTAACCTGATTTAAACTGTGTTTAAAAATAGGAAACCATCAGCCTGTGAAAAACTTTGTGATCGTGTTGTCCTCATACTCAATCTGTTCCATTTAGCATCTCCTATTTATACGAGCTGTATCTGTATTAGGCTAGATATGRGAAATTTTCTATTATTGGTAAGTGCCTAAATTTATACTGACCTGAAAAAGACAGGCTTTCAGGGTTTGCCTGGGATCTTCTTGACTGAGTGTCAGAACTTATTTTTAGCCTTTCATGGTGATCTCCTGCAGAAATCTGGTCCTGTTTTAATGAATAATTTGGCTACTAAATATTCCAGAGAGTTTACAGGATATAAACATAGGGTTAGGTGTCTTTTTATTTTTTTATTTTTTTAATGGAGCATTTTCAGATGTATTTAGAAAACAGAATAGTATAGAAAGGCAAATGTCTCATAATGTTCAAACTAGGGTTTTTCCCAAGAGCAGTGCAGGAAACAATGAGCTCTATAGTACAAAAGAATCTAGTTCTAAAGAAAAAATGAACCAAACAAACAAAAACAAGGCAAGACTTCCCTGTTTTCAGTGGTACAGGGTTAAATCATCCAAAATGAATAGAGGAGAGAACCTTTAGCTTCCCTAGCTTGGCTTCTTTTGGAAAGAATCAGTTGAGCCCATGGTGCTTAGGCATGACCCCTCATGTCCAATTTAAATAATTTTGCAGTCTTTTGTCTCTGTTCATTAATTACACATCACTTTTTAAATACTCATAGCCAAGTTATTTAAAGAAATAAAATTTTACATGCTTCTTCACTGCTTATAAAGTTACTTTATATTTTTTTTTAACTGCAGGTATGGGAACATTTACCAATTAGAATAATATAAAATGTGCTGAAAACAATGAGCATTGTTTTTACCACTATGCACAAAGCYCCTCTTTAGTTGAATAAATTAGTGTAAATTGGGTTAATCTAGTAGACACTGTTGGAGTTAATTATAATCCTATAYTTTATGGTAGCTATGAGAGGACAGTATTTGCATCCAAAATAAAGGCAGCTAGTTAGAAATTCAGATGTTCTGTGGGAAGAAAGTTTGGCTGATTATTGGCACACCAAAGGGGTATGTTTGTGTGGCTGAGCTATCTGGCCCAGGAAGCAGAGACAATCCTTGRAAATGGTTAAATGTTTCATTTAACCTGAGCAGATGCAAGCAGCTTTCTTCCAAGACAAATCTTTGGAATGGGATGAGTGAAAGGGTTCTGATGCTGAGAGAGGTAATTGTTTCAGTTCGCTTCCACTGCATACAAAGAAGAACTTGATATGTTCTTGTAAACAAGTGTTTTGTACCAGAATTCTGATTCAAACCTCTGCTTCTGACTGATAACTGATCACAAAATCCTGATTTTTGGATTTGAGGACATGGGAGTTACCACTGTGCATATGATGAACTTCTAGAAGCTAATTTTTTGGTTTTTTTCTCAATGCTTTACTCTGATAATTACTGTGAGACTTTGTAAAGATCCGTCCTGTCATATTGGTGCAACTCTTCAGTCTTCTGAGGCTGTCAGTGTGACAGAACTCACTGACAGCCCAGAAAGATGCCTGGCTGGTTCTTTTAAAACCCTTCAGTTATCTGGATCCGATTTTTAAAATGTCAGGCTTCAAAAGCTGCTAGCTAACATATTCCTGACTCAATGCAG
The DNA here is from genome assembly GCA_014549065.1 of Cardinalis cardinalis. Classification (NCBI taxonomy): domain Eukaryota; kingdom Metazoa; phylum Chordata; class Aves; order Passeriformes; family Cardinalidae; genus Cardinalis; species Cardinalis cardinalis. The sequence goes on from JACDOX010000146.1 coordinate 1,593,750, forward strand.
AAAAGTGTTTCATCAATCCTGAGGCATACACCTTTGTCTCTGAAGTATACAGCTGAAATATTTCTTGGGCACTCCTGTCTTTTCTGAGTTGCAATTAATCATAATATTTCTACCGTGTTTTAACAGGCCACTGTTGTCACTTCATTTCTTTTTGCTGCTGAACCCCTACAAACGTTGAATTTTGATCGAATTTTTGATGGGAAGTAGCCMAAATTTATTCTGTAACATGCCTTCCAAATGCAGTGCTTTTTCTCCACCACAAAGCACAGCATGGAAAAGAGGTGGACTCTTGAAAAGTTAGAGGTAGTATTTTGAAAGAGCAGATTTGGCAAATAAAACTGGGACATCTGGAAGCATAAGAGGGTAAACATGTCTGTAGTTCATATTTGTTGTGGATCGTGTTTCTTGGCATGACCTGAAATGGAGTGCAAATCAAAGCTGGCGGTGGTTTTGTAGAAATAAATGGGGAGAAAACACTTTCTTTTCAGAGTATGTATTCGTGGGCAATCATTTGATATTTTGACACTGAGCTTATTCACACCCCAGTGTATTTAATTCCTTGGGCAGCAAATTGGTGCTGGTTACAGTTCCTCTCGGAGGCCRCAAATGAGCACATTATGCTGTCTGCCTTTTACATCTTTCCACCTCCAGTTCTGGGATGCAGTGTTTGGCAGGATGATTCTTTATGTGTCAGTCTAATGTATTCTCCTTCTCCTTTCCACTGACAGGCGTAGCATTATTTCATTAAAAACTTGTCATAAGGACTCTGAGTGCTCCCGAGCACTCGAGCTGTAAGATTCATGATTTCTGTGTTGGCAAATGTGTTACAGATTTGCTCTGGGTGTACAGTGCAGCTGAGAAGGTGCAGGAATGCAAAATTAGACCTTTGTCTAATAATTAGATTTGCTAGGTATTCAATGTTCTCAAGCTAGGGCTTAGATTTGTACACGAGTCATTTGCAATCATGATGCTTCCTACCCTGCTGAAGGACATATTCATAATGCCATGGATTTTCCTGTTTTTTAATAAATTGTGATTGATACCACTTGGGGACCAGAGTGAATATGAGATGATGAATTAAATCAGTTTACAATTTTTCCCCCCTTTGTGACTAAGGTGTTGTAGCTTATTCAGTAAACCCATGACTGTGWGTTTTGTCCCATTTGTCATTTACAACTCGTTCTTATGCCTTTGTGAATGTTTGCTCTGCACTGTCTTAGAGCCAGAAAGAGCAGTAAATTCTTTTAGAGGACGCCTCTTTCTCTAAACTTTGCGTAAAATGGTTATAAAAATTTGTTAGGACTAATATTTCAACATGGAACAGCTTTCTAAGCAGTTAAGCAAAAACATTTAAATATTTGCTGGCTCGATTTCTACATTTAAAAAGTAAGGCTGATTTTCCTGCTAAGTAATTAGTGCTGAAATAATTGTAAGTATTATGTGCAATACAAGGTAAAATGAATAAAATATTTGGGCTTTAAAATTTGTGTGGAAARGTTTCTATACATAAACTTTGTTTTATTACTTCAGCTGCACAATATGCAATCTTTCCATTGTAACAAAGAGATCAGGGCATAGATTGTGCTGAGATCCATTGGCAGGCCAGTGTTTTGCTTTTCTGTGGAACTTTATTATTTTAGACYTTCAAAGCAAAAAAATAAGCCTGTAACAGCTAATACTTGTCTGTGCTAATGAACCCTTAACGTAATGCAAATATCTTGACCTTGCAAACAATCAAAACAAAGTTTGATTTACTCAATGACAATGCCCTTTGATTTTCCTGTCTTTTCTTAGAGTGTCCTGTCACTCATGGCAGCCTTCAAAGGCATTTTGTTCTGGCCAGTGGTGTTATAAGACATTCATGATGACAGTTACACCCTGTATTGTCTCTTGTGCCTTCAGATCACTGCCAAAGGCATTTCATAATGTAGGATGGATGAGTCTGAAAGCCAAGTAACTTCTAAGTGTGTGTGTGTGAATATCTTAAAAAAAAAAAAAATTTCCTCTCTTTTGTATTGCTTCTTTTGAATATGCAGATGCAGGTGCTAAAGGCACACAATTAAACGTTTTCTTTCATTTTGAAACTTTTCATAATATCTTTGGAGCAATATTCTTTAAGRCTTTATTTTGCAGAGTTCTTTCATAGTTTTTATTTTAAGCATGGGCAATGATCAAGCAATTTTTCAGAAGCAGGAGCACAAGCCCCACAGGGCTGCACCATTCCTGCACACTCTCCAAACTTCTATTTTCTGCTGTTGGTGGCTTTGAAACCTTGAGACTTTTAAATCAGTTTTTAATGAGTTACAGGTACTGGAAGACCAAACTCTTAATTCATAGGCTCTCCCAGGATACTGTACTGAGTGACATGACCTTCTGCACTGCAGAAGTGACACTTCTGACACCACAGAATTTGCTGGCTTTTTTGAACCATGCAGAAATTATTCTAAAATTAAACAGCTGAGAGAGGCTCTCTCATGTAAGTCACAGAAGTTGGTTTCTATCATCATTAACTGTTTCCTTTCCTCATTCAGCCATGACTTGCATGTCAGTGTGTTTTTRTGCTTTTATCCACGGCGAAGAGTGGTTCCTCCTACAATGGGCATTGTCCTTATTCCTTCCTCCTTCTTATTTGTCAAAGCAAGTAAAAAAAAAAGAAAAGAAAAGCAGTGGTTCTTGGAGAGGATTGTTTTTCTGGCTTCTCCAAAGCCATGCAAGTCTTACAGGTGTCTGGATTACCTCGTTCTGCTCAACGTGAGTGATGTGTCGATCAAAGGCCGGATCTCAGCCCCTCAGGCTGTGTGCARCAGATGCTGTTACAACGTTGAAGCAATAATTTATCACTGCTGCGTGTTCTCTGCATCACAAACAAAAAGTAATTCCACTTCTGAGCGGAGTTAATGGGTTGATTGTGTTCCTTGCCTGCTGCTCRGCCGCTCCAGCACCTCAGCCTCTCCCATGGAGAGCAGAGCCTGAACRTGGGGAGTGGTGAAATCTGAGGTCCCTCTGCTTGAGGAAACGTGTTCAAACACAACAAGTAGTGTTTATTTTTAGCTAAGCACTTTTCACTCTTTGCACTGTTTTACTTCTGCAATAGCTGTATCAATACACGGTTTAAAATCCAACCAACCGAACCACACCAAAACGTCTTCGACACCAGTTGCAAAATCCATATTTGAGCTGTTTAAGACAAGTTGTATTACACTTGTTCGAAGTTTTTATAGTATCTCTCCCTGTTCTTCTGAGTCACTTTTCTGTGAAATAAACTATTGTAGTTTTCCCAGTAGGATTATATGTTTTTGCTCAAAAATATATTTGCATTTAAATTTGGAAGGTGGTTGTTGTTGTTGCCTCAATAGTAAAAATGCTTATCCTAATTYTTTAAGAATAAAAGTTGAGAGGATTTTTTTCATTTGAGGAAAACTTGTGAAATTTGATGCTGACCTTGAATTTTMGGGTACAGGTATCTTATTCAGGAAACATATGCCAGCTTTGTTTTTTGTTTTGTTATTTAAGGAAATGATTTTTTTCCTTGGAGAATTATCTCCATTCAAGCTGCCCTTAAATGATAGTAATGGGAAATTTGATAAATTTTGTGCAGTATATTTCAATTCAGTGTGTGTAGGACCTTTTTAGAAAAACAGCATCATTTACAGCAGGAGGCAAGATTCACTTTCATGGTTTCTCCTGCACTCATTGAATTGCAAGACCTTCATTTCAGGGTGATGTTATTGTCAGCAACCACTGGATGGAAGACAAAATGGAGAGTTGCAGAGTGGTGAATCTTGCAGTTGGGTTGTTTGTCTGTAAACCAAATGAATTTCAGCCAAACATGGTATTACCTTGCAGCAGCCTGCCTGGGCCTTCATGCTGTGTGCATGCCAGTCATTCTATCCTGGCTTTTACTTATTACAGATAWAACAGTGAGTGAGGGGTAATCAGGTATGGCTCAGTAGCTCTAAAAAGATTTAAGTGGTTGTGTAAATTTGGAACAGGAGACAAAATACTGATTTGTGGCATAGGCTCATACTAGTCCTATGAAATGTCTTGTAGAAAAATTTCCAGATACTCTGGATTGCTTACCAGGACATAAGCATGTAACAAGATGTTGCATTTGCAAATGTTCTTAAATTATTTACTTTTCAGAGTYTGAGTACAGAAGGAGTTGATGGTCAGGATCTGTTTCTGGAAATTCTCATTCTAGCTTATAGTATGTTTTGTTTGCTTATTCTACTTGGAAACTAACTTGGGTATCTGGGAGGCATTCCTCTTTTCTAGCTGATACTACATTCAGTTTCCTAAAAAGTACTGGGTTTGCTGGCTGATCAGGTGGCAGCACATGGACTGTGCCTGTGGAACTGAAAGTGGCACTTGGATTAACTCCCTCRTCCTCAGGTACTCTGTGATATGGGGACAGGCGTCTCTAGCACCTTGGTTTGGCCAAGGAGCAAGCCTGTGGAAGGCACTTGGAATTCTGGGATGTGAAGTTTCCCAGCAAGGGATTCCAATGCCCTGAGTTCTGTGGGGTGCTGCCTTCTCTGGGCTCTTTATGCCAAGAAAGTTTCTCAGAAAAGACAAGACCCTGAAATGCATTCAAATGAGTGTAAGAACTGGTAAAAAATGAAGTCTTAAAGACAATGCAGAGTTTTAGAAACTCTTTTGTGAATGGTAGGTTTGGAGGCATGAAAAACTGGRCACAAGTACTGTGGACAAGACCTGATCAATTACTTGGTTGTTTCATTTTCTTTCAAACTCGAATGTTACAGTGAAGAGGCAAGGGTGAAGAAAAATCACATCAGAGGGCATGCAGAAATTCTTGGCAGGAAATAAAACACTTAGAATCTAAGGAAGGCCTTGAGTTTGTGCAGGGTGTTGGCGTGCTGGTTGGGTTACAGCAAGGCAACCCCAGCTTGGTATATTTGCTTCCATGGAAGAGCACTGCATCATCTCATTTACAGGTCATTTTTAGGATCCWTTGACCCAGGTTGCAGGAAGGTAGAACAGCTATGAGACCTAAATTCAGCTTTAAAGTGCAGTCACATGTTGCTGGTTGAATAAATAGGACATTAAGTCTTGGGCCAAAATGTATAAAGATAAAAGATTTTTAATATGCAGGTGCACCACCGACACTGTAGTCTAATATAAGGGGTCCTTAATATGAAATCCATTTTTCACTTATTATATTAAGAACTGTGGTTTCCAGTGATTGGTATTTTATGATTAGTATTATAGGCARTGAAATAAATGCTGTTATTAAGGCAATCCTATTAGCAGGTCCCTACGTACTGTGCACATAGTCCAGATTTATTAACATACCCTTCTCTAGTTACTTTCTTGAAAACAGTTTCACCTCCTATGAAATACTGAGCCATAATGCCATTAATAAACGTGTTTAATTGCAGTGTGGAACTGTGAAAGCCTGAATTGATCTGGATGGATTTGAACAGGGGCAGGATTATTGCAGTGGGATGTACAAACATACATTGTACATCCCTAATTTTTGTGTTGCTGTTATGTCAAGAGAAAGAGTATTAAGTATATAGTGAGGCAGCTAATAAAAACTCTAAGCCTTTTTCATAAAGAGCTGTCAGTAGATGGCAATGTGACTGTTTTATWCAGACTTTTTATTCCATATGAGGCTTAAGTCTCATAATCATCTGCCATTGCTGCTTAAATTACTGGGGTTTTTTTAAACCTCTAAGAACGCTTTAAAACTGTTCTTTAAATAATTGATAGTTACAAATGGAAATCTTAGCCCAGAACCTCCAAAAGTGATCAAAGTTGTTTTAATTTTCCAATAGTTGGGGTTGAGTGAAAGTAATGTTGCGTAACACACCATCAGTAAACAGGAGATTATTGCACTTATGTCTCATGTTGCTGCAGATTCAGTAAGCCCATGTTTTATTGATAGCTAGATAGTTTGGCCATAACTCATCCAAAACTGTGGYGCTTATAATGAGCACCAGATGGAATAACAAAAATAAACATGTTCCTGTGCTGTCAACAGTACATCCAGTGGAAAGCTTATCAGTGTTTTTTCCTTCCCCTACTCCCTCTTCCTAGTGAATTYAGCCAGGGAGAAATCAAGCTTTGGAACATCAAGCTCATCATCTGGCATTATATTAGATATTATGGTCATAACAAAAGTGCAGCACAAATGTATATGTTGAGTGCTTAAGTGGTAGTTGCTGTTGTTAATATTTCATGTGGCGGCAGTACAGTGGGACACAACGTGTTAGAGGCACTGCAAACAGCTTGGAAAAATGGTAGTGATGTATTCCTTGTTGGGCCCCATTGGTTTTCAACAGCAGCATGGGTTTGAAGGACCTGGTTTGCCACAGCTTATTTGGGCTCTGAAGTATTCAGCCCATGCTTGCAGCCAAAGAGAGGGAGGTGGTTTAGGCTTTTGAAGCAAGAGGTTGTGGCTGGTGTTTGYGATGGGAAGTTGACCCCATCTTTGAACTTTTGAAGAAATAAATTCTTTCATTGTGGGCTAGACACTGTAAACTGTTGTTTTCAGCTCTTTGCAACTATCAGCTGAGCTTTAGTGTTTTGGATTTTTTTCTGCTTATACTGGTGAAGCATTTTTTGGGCACATCCCTAGTTATCTAGACTGGCTGTATCCTCTCTTCCTAAGCAGAGCAGAAATGGATAATTACGCACAGTTTTTTTAATGCAGGCTTTTAAACCTATTTTTCCCCTTCACTCCTGCAGCCAGGGAGGTCTATTTCTATTCTCAAGGCCAAGCCTRCATCTGTTTTTCTGGCTTCCTGGTGCTTTTCTGCCTACGTGTACCAACACATCTACCTCCTGTCAATACAGGACGCGATGTTTCCAATCAATCCCCTGGGCCTCCCCACATGCCTTGCCGTTGTTTGAGCTGTTTTACTCMATTAAAGATCTTAATTCCCCCGAAAAAAAAAGAGCTGCTAGCATGCACATCTGCTCGCAGAGGCCATGATTTCCCGTGTACCAGAGGCATCCTTGCTGGCAGCCATTAACACCTTCCAGGGAAACAGCGCTCTGCAGCAGCGTGGGGCATGGAAACCCACAGCTCCCGTGGAAGAGCCCTTCTGCAGGGAAACCATCTGCCAGGATGCCTGCCCAGCCTCCCTCTTCTGATGGCTGTGCAGTGGGGAGGCAGCCTTAAAGGACCTTTGAGAATTTAAAATTTTATTTATCCGTGTATTTTGGATTCACGTTGCCTTGAAGTTAAATTAAAAAAATCCTGTAAAATCCTCACGATGCCCAAATCCCTATAACATAGCTGGAAAGATGTTTTTCTGATGTTTTTCTTCCTATGGCTTTCTATAAATAGGTTTGAGCATGTAAAATCTTTTTTCTTACATTTATGTTTTTGCTTATATTTATATATAAGACTGTCCCTTTAAATCTATCCATCCAGAGTAGTTGTTGGCCAAAGTAATTTAGGATGAGAAATTATGTCCTMCAAAAGGACAGGTTCCTGGTTAGTCTTAAATGCAGAGTTTGGAAAGAAGGACAGATTATCAACATTTAGAAGACAAATATTACTTTCTGACAAATCACAGGAAGTATTTCAATACCTTGCATACATTCCTACAGAGAAGAAATACAATCCCCTTTTTTTTTTGCTGCTCTTAACAAATTTGAAACGAGGACATTAATATGTGGTACTTCATTAGTTCCCATTATGTTTCTTCACATTCACTCATTCCAACTATTTTATTTTGCTGTGGATGCCCCTACTGTAACATTAAAAAAAACACAGTAACCTGCTTCCTTACCAGTCTCCTGAGAGCAATCCTTGGAAGATTAATGAGAAGGATGAAGTTTAGCAGCATTATATATAATTTGGAATTTCTGAATGGTTGAACAAAAACTCCTCCTGGATTGTTAAGAGCTGAAAGCTGTGTCTTACGTCATTCCACAGCTAATTTTTCCTAAGTATGTAATAGGATTTTTGATTTATCCAGTGCGCTTAATGTCATATAGCTTTAATTATTATCCATACTTTTGGAAAGGCATTGAGATAAAAAAATTACACTGTTTCTAATGAAAAGCTTTTGCTTGAACTTTCCCTGATCTGCCATTGATGATCGGCTAATATAATGGGTTTTTTTTCTTATTTGCATAGAAATTCCATCAATAAATTTAGCCTGAAAAATTTTACTTAAACACAGATGTAAATAACCTTTGACCAAACAGGAATATTTCTGCAGTAGTGGATCCTTTGAGAGATTGTGGTGGTTTTCCTGCTTTATGTTTTCAGCACTTCTACATGACTTGAAATGTTAGTCTGGTTAGACTGATGGTTACTCAGACAAAAGCTCTGGTTTTGTCGATGGAGCTGTGAGGGTTTTTTTGACTGCATAAGAAACAGAAAAGTGAGGTTACCATCATGCATTAGTGCAGCTTCACTGAGGGCTTGATTGTGAAATTAGAACGGGGAGGGTCTTTTCATTTCTGTAATGCAGAGGTAGACAACTGAAGTCACCTACACAAAGCCTCTTGCATTCATAAACCGTTGCAAGGCACATCCCAGCTTTGTTTCACTGTGAACCAATAGGAAAATATAAACATCCAATAAAAACCCTCATTACGGCTCTGAGATGCAGAAAAGAGTAACCCCACCCCAGATTTTAGAAAGCACCATACAATGAAATTGCTTTAATCTTTTGAACATCATTTACRCAGACAAAATAACTTCTGTGCTTTGGGTTTGTTGTGCTGAGGTTTTAAAAATGGGATGATTTGACACATTTAATTCAATACTYTCATTAATTCCTTGCGCTGAATGCTCTAATGCCAATCATGCAGAAATTGTTTAAATATGGCAATTTCTTTTTAATTATAATAAAACYGTGTTACAATAAAAGCAAGAAGTTGGTGAAGAAATTCAAATGACATAAGCCAAATCAGAGTTAAACAAACAAACATTGCAAAAATTGCATGTGGGAAAATGTGAGAATAACAAAAAGGCTTTCATTATGGAATCACACTTCTCTGCTCTCATGTTTCACCTGGGAGATTAAAGATGCTTCTTCTCCAGAAAATGTCTGATTTTTGTTTTGTCACAGGAAGGAATCAAATGATTCCCATTAATTTCAATATGCAKTTTAGGTATCTGAACTGGAAGGTTTTTTGTTTCCTTTACACTAAAGATTTCAGTGTTATCCAACGTTTGAAGTTGGGGAATAAGTGAGCTGCTAATAGAAGGGGGAAATATACAGCAAACCATATGCAAATATTAATGCGTTTTCTTTGATCTTATATGAGAAATACTGTAGACTTCTGAGGGCTGGAAATGTCACAGCTAAAATCAGCACCCTTCCTGGAGGGGGGATGCTGCTTTCATCACTTTCTTGATTTACCAGTAGTCTGAGTTAAGATCTCCCAGTTCTGAGACTTGATTTCATAATTTACGTATTTAGTCCAACAGGCGTTAGATCTTGCCACTTCTGCAGTTCCTTTTTAGTCCTTAGATCTGTGACTTAATGGAGGAGGGAAGAGAGAGACAACTTCTAAAGATGTGCTTGAAAGGAGAGCTTTTTATTATCAACTTGCCTCCTGTCAAGAGCCATTTCTGTAAATCAGATGAAAGAGTAAATAGATCATATAGACCTCTTGTTACTTTGGTAGCCTTGGAGAAGTATTTTCCATAGTGTTGTGATTTCCAGGGATGCAGCTGGGATGTACTCTTAAATGGCAAATCTCAAGGTGCAGTGTGGGGATCACTCATTCAGCCGGGATCCACTTGGTACTGCCCTGGATGTTCTTTCATCCATTTTTAAGCATGGCACGTAGCTGAAAGGTTCTCCCCACAGTGCTCTCCCTAGAAGCAAACATTTGCCTCCTGTCACAAGCCAATTCTGTAAATCAGATGAAAGAGTAAATAGATCATATAGACCTCTTACTTTGGTAGCCTTGGATAGTGTTGTGATTTCCAGGGATGCAGCTGGGATGTACTCTTAAATGAGAATTCTCAAGGTGCAGTGTGGGGATCACTCATTCAGCCAGGATCCACTTGGTGCTGCCCTGGATGTTATTTCATCCATTTTTACAGCATGGCATGTAGCTGAAAGGTTCTCCCCACAGTGCTCTCCCTAGAAGCAACATTTGCAGACTTATATAGATATTTGATGGCAAGCACTAGAAATGAAAGATGAGGCAGAGAATAAAAAGGTCACTTCTCTTAAAGTGTTACTATTTCTCCAAGGATCGTGTTCGCTGTTTTTWGTGAAAGATGTCTTGCCTGAGATTTGCCAAGTTTTCAAAATTGTAACGTGTGAAGGAAAAATGACTGGATTTCAATAAAAGTCACAGAAATCACAGAGTATTCTGGTTTGGAAGGGACCCACAAGGATTGTCAAGACCAACTTCAAAGTGTATGACCCACAGAGGGATCAAACCCACAGACTTRTCCTTATTAGCACCAACCTCYAACCAACTGAGCTAATYTCATATATTCATCTTGGATGGCTTGACTTGAAATTATTTTTTTTTGAAAATATGACTGCTTTCCTGCTGAGTTTTTCTTTGGAGTTATTGTTAGTCCATTGACTAGGCAGAGGCTGGTAAATTGGAATCAGTCAGTGGMTTCTCCTTGTGGATTAACTCCTTTGATAGAATGCCTTTTCCTCAATTCCTTCTTGTGAGAACTTTGAGGTTTCCACCTTTTTTCTCAGAGTCAGATCCACCTTCCCCAACCCAAAGCACAAAAAGCCTCAGCCAGCACCACCAAACACCAAAATTCTCTCTGGTATGCAACCAGCTTTCCAYTTGTATCTTAAAATTAAATAAACCTGAACAGGAAAATCTGCATGTTTGAGTGCACAGGGATGCATGTACGTACAAAACATTGCTGACTTAGAGAGATAAAGAAATCTTGGGGTTGAATTCTGCTTGTGCTTAATTCAGGATTACAGCAGTGTAGCAGCTGCTTTGGATATTTTGACCAAAAACTTCACCTTGGATCTGTTATCAGGAGTGTAACTGTTTTGTAGCAAGGGCAATACATTGAGTTGGCATTTTTGCTCTCTCTTGCCAGGAAAAAGTCTCTTAAAAGCTTTCTCAGTGCTCTCAAGTGTTACAGCACAGGAAGACACATCAGTGCTGCCCCTGAAGGAGGGCAAGGTGAGACTGGGTGTGACCCCAGCACCAGCAGAGCTGTTGCCATAAGTCCTATGGTGACCTAGCTGGGTGGGATCCACAGCTCAGGGAATGTCTGATAWGGCAAAAGATGATGGGTCAGGTCCTGCACTGGCACAGGAAGCCTGGCCAGGATCAGGAGGAGCTGGTGAATGGGACCTCTGGGAGAGTGGCAGGTCTAGCAGAACCTCCTAGTGCCCTCAGGAGCTGAAAAACTCTGGAGAATTCAGTTTTGAAACACGTTGCTCGTCCCCCTCCTATGTTTCCTGGTCAGTCGGGAAACTGCATTAATTTACTCACAGTTTGAAAGAAAGGAAGAGATATTGTGAAACAAGTGTTATGCAGGCCCTTKATCATCATTGAAGATGTCTCTCTTGAATAAGAGAGTTGCCACATGGTGGGAAGGAGAGAGCAGGGTGTGGAGGACGCATGGCTGCCTGCACAGGCCCATGCATGATATTCCTCACAAATTAATTTGGTCTGTGAGCTGGTTTTCTGCTGTGCTGCTGGTGTGGACTTTCCTTCATAGACTTTTCTGCCCAAAGACATGGTGTTGCTGCTGAAAACAGCTGTGATYGTCATGGCAGCCTACTTGCAGCTCAGATGAGATGCAAGATAATGCAGAAAAGGACATGAATTTTAATGGAAAATGTTTTAGATGACYGGGAGGATAACAAAACCAGTGAAACAAATACAGTAACAGTGTTAAAAATGAAATATCAGTAACTTTCTGTTTGTAATAGACAAAAATTTTAGAGAGAAGCCTGTTCTAAAGTTGACTGTAATAGTTTGCCTGTCAAGACAGATTATATCATTTGGGCAGAGCCGAGAAAACAAAACCTCTGTTTTCATAAAATATATCTGTGGAGCTCTCTGCTGTGCATATTGTGACAGAGATTATGACCCAATGATTTCTCTGGTGCCTTGTAAAGGAATAATGCTCCTTGGGGAACACGTGTTTTAGCATCCCTGTAAAAGTGCATTTCATACTCATAATTCTGTACAGAAGCCTTGGTGCCTGAGCTCTAAGGGTTTAATCTGTGAATAATATTGATYTGAAGGTGTAGTGKAAATGTTTAGTGGCCACAGGCTTTTGGAGATTTTGCTCTGTATGAAGRCCATCTATCTTCCAAAATTATGAGGAAATAGATCTCTTTTCTGATCCTACTGTATTTCAATGAAGATCACAGGAGTCATTTTTGTGAAGACAGTGTAGGACTTTTGTCCTCCCTTTTTCAACATAAAAGTGCTTTTGAAGTAAAAAGTTTAAGTAAGGCTGAAATGCTTGAAAAAATATAATGAAGGTGTTATGAACTATATAAATAAAATGAGGTGTAACATGAAATCCTCATACCACCACAATGGAAAAAGCAGATACAAGAGTAATTARCAAAACATAAAAATTATTTTGCCCTTTTTCTTAGGCTCCTGCAGGCAAATGACTTTTTAGGTTATGATATTCTTCTAAAGAACATTACCTTATTTTTTTTTGGTCTCTTTTCTAAGTATAGAGTTTAATGGTCAGAAAATTTACCACGTTGTCAATAGGGTTGTTCCTTGAAGGCTTTCCATTTTTAAAGCATTTTGTTGGGTAATTTGAAWGAATAATTCTTATATTAGACTTTCAAACTTTTAATTTCATTGGGCTTTCTTTGCTTATTGATTATATTGTGATGGGCCAGCTGGATCACATACCATTGCAAAGAATCCCTGATAAAAAAAAAACTTGGGACTTTTTTCAATAAATCYGAAAATAGTCAGCACCAGATAACTRATGCTCAGTTTTGGATGATGAAAATGATTGCATTAAATACTGCAGCATTTGTGAAATAGTCTTTAAAAATGTGAACATTTTCAGAACTGATAGGTACTGTCCTGTCTTCTAAGCAATAATTCAACCCAACCTGACAATTTGGTTGTAGGCTCATCAAAATTTCTCCGGCAGTTACATGCAAATTTTAACCTGTTGGAGTTGTAGTCTGTCTAGTTTTCTTGGACAGAAGAGCATTGGTCATAGCTGAAGAGCATTTCTGCAAGTAGAAAAAATAC
>JACDOX010000146.1:1607700-1764694 GCA_014549065.1 Cardinalis cardinalis
ATGCAAATTTTAACTTGTTGGAGTTGTAGTCTGTCTAGTTTTCTTGGACAGAAAAGTAGCGGTTCATAGCTGAGAAAGCATTTCTTCATGTAGGAAAAAAACCCCAAAATGTTGGGTTTTTAGGGTTTTTCTGGTCTGCTTAGTGCTGCTCATCATGGTCACACAGATGTTAATGAAAAATGCTGTGGGCCATATCCTGTGGCTGCTCTCATCCTCTGGGTTCTGCTACTGCAGGTACCGAGTGGAGTTAACAGAATTTGGCCCATTTCTCTTGGCTGTTATTTGGGAGACTCGAATTTCTGTCAAGCCAAGGCAAAACCTGCTCTGTCATTTCTGTCACATCACAGGACAGTGGTCTGTCTCTGACAGATCTGACAGATGGTAATGGCACTGAAAAAATTAACTCCACCTGACTGCCAACGTTCCACCTTAAAGACCCTTGAAGATATTAATTAGAAATATGATTTATTCTTTTAAYGAGAGTGTGTGTGCAGTATTAGTCACCAGTGGCAAGTGCCCTGTAAAGCCTTTACAGAAAAAGATATGCTGCTCAGCTATTCATCTGTGAATTGCCTTGTGTTAAGAATTTAAATCATACCCTTTTGCCACTTTAATGCAAAGTGGATTTCCATTGTGCTAAGAAATGCAGACAAAGAAGTGATTTAAGATGAATCCTGTCAAGGTGTAACTCTGTGTTAAATTCTTGGAGAACTCATCTGAAGATCAATATTGATGTGAAAAATATTTATGGTAGGAAGCTGTRYGTCAGTATTRCAGGCTTTGTGTGTTCTTCCAGCCTCCAGAAGCAATTTTTTTTTTCTTTTGTCAGTTCTCCCACAGCTAAGGCATTTGTCAGGTTGTAACTGCTTAAGAAACACCTCTTCACTTAATATTGTGGTATACAGAATTTCTAATTTTCTCAGGGAAGTCACGAAAATAGAGATTTTTAGCCTGGAGGGATAAGATAGAAGTTGTCTGACTATCAAAGGAATACTCATCTAAGAGGAGAAACCATCACAAAGTCTAGCAGTTTGAATATAAAACTGTACAAAACCTTCAAACTCTTAAGTATAAAGGAGTGTCAAATTGCTGGTAGTTTTCCTTTTTCCCTTTCTTTTCCCCAGTTTCAACGAAAATGATCCTTCAGCTGATCAAGTGTAAYGAGATGACAAGCAGTAATTTAAAGGGGATCATATTCTCTATGTAAATGATTGCAAGGGAAGAATGAAAGCTCATTTCTCCTGTGTGCCTGCACACCCAGCAGCTGCTCCTCACACAATGCTTAGGGATGGGTTCTGTGATGCTGACAGCACATTAGGTACCCAGGTAAAAGCACCAGGGAAATGCATGAAAGAAATAGCATGTGCCTGAGATGCTGCTGCAGCCAAGCTAGAGCAGATTTGTCACTGGAGATAAAACACTAATTCAAATGCATCCAAATGTAAGAAGGCCCCACCAAGAGGGAAAAAAAGAAAACCCTCTCTTTTTTCTTTTTTTCTCGCTTTTTAATTTTTTTTTTAATATTTTGACTGTTGATTTAAATGATTAATGAGAGGTTGGCCATTGTGGCTGTGTTGGGTGCACTTTGTGATTAAAAAATCAGTGGGGCTGAGGCTGCTCTGCAGCATTAGATCTGAACCTTGAGGTTTCATGCTGTTGCTTTGAAAAAGGGAAACCAGCATGAAGTCATTGTAGAAATGGCCCAAAGAAATCTGTTGAAGCTATTTTCTTTATTAAAATTATTTTCTGTGTGAGAAATGTRTGCTTTTTGCAGACAGTTTTGACTTCTGAGTGAAAAAATGAAACACCTGCAAACAGAAACTTTCAGCTTTCAGCAGAAAGCTGGAAACCTTTGATTTGAAAATGCTGCTGTGCTGGTTCACAAGTGTTGTATTCTACTAAAGAAAATGATTCTCAGAAGCAAATGKAATTGAATTCTWGCTCTCAGGAGGCTGAATTTATGACCTGTCTTGGAGATTTTTGTCTGTTATTTTGATGTGTTGTAACAGTGAAAGTTTTTGTGGGGTGGGATGAGTAAAGCTCATTTTTGGGCAACTTTTAGTTAYGGCAGATGAATTTATGAGGACACRTGGATGCTCTCTGTAATCAACCCTTCTTTTAGAATGTACAAAGACCTGATTCTTTTCACTTAAATCATACTTAACTGTCTTCCTTCCCTCACACTCCTGGAGAAATGCCTGTGTAATGGACAGCTTGTCAGCAGACAAGCTCCTTTTCATCATCACAAATAACCCTAGACATGAAATATTACTCAATTTTCTTGAGCTAGGAAAGGAGATTTACTTTAAGGGAAGGCTTAAAAAAAAATTGTTTCAACATTTCAATTTTCCATCAGAGTACACTGTGCTGTTATGTATCTTTACTCCAGCACTTTGGACAACCTCCTGCAATGTTGGAGTTTAGCATGTACCCTCCTTGCAATAATTTACTTTTAGGTGAGGCACACTTGGAAGCTCATCATGAGATAGTGAGGCATTTATGGGACCTCAAGGCTGTGTCTAAGCTGCAGTYTGGTCTGGTGRAAGATGTCCCTGCCTGCRACAAGGGGCTTGGAACCACAAGGTCTTCAAGGTCCCCTCCCAACCCAAACCATTCTGTGATTTATACTCAGTCAACTAGATGAGTGGTTTTTTAAACTCTCCATYACTTAAATTGTTTCATATTCCATTGTTGCTGAAAGTTTGACACAGAAAAATCAGGCAATTGTACAAATGTGGTTGTTCAATTATTGATACCTGCTATGACTCCTGTGCCAGAAATGAGCAGAGCAAAGGTTTTGCTTTCACAGTGGGTKATTCACCCACTTGAACCATCCAAAAGTGTCACTCCATTTTTATGAAGTGAGACAGGTGCATTAAGGCTTTAACATGCTCAGCTGCTTCTCACCTTGTCACATTAATATTCTGTCCAGATTGTTAAATAAGTTACAAGTACGCAAGTCAAACTGTGTTCATGCTGCAGGCTGCCTCCTTGTATTTCACTTGGAGCACTGCTGGTGGGTCACAGCGATATTAATCCATAATAAAGATRAGGAAATTTAAAGCAGTGATTGATTACAGGGTGACTTTACTTTTATTTGTTGAGTTACTGGGCATGATTGCCAGAAGGGCAATCATCTCCTCATCAGAGCAGCAGGAGTAGCCCTGTCAGGATGGCTGTCCACAGATGCACTGTGAGTGGCTAATGGCGGAAAACAATATCAGAGAGCTGTGTGAGCAGTTTGAAAGAGCAATTAATCTGACTAATGGAGGATTATTTCCTGTTGGTGAACRTGTGAATGCTGTTTGTGGTGTTGATTGCTATTTTAAACTGCCCCTTAAATTCTCATGAGGGAGCTTCAGCTGTTGAGGTGATAGCAAAATGCTTGCTGTTGGTATTCCCTGGAAGTAGCCAGCGTTACTGGGTGTCCCTGTATGGTTCAGATATTGTCCTATGCTTTTCCAAGGAGCCTAGAATGAGAATTCCCAATCTGGGGTGATGGATCTAATTTATGGTGGTCACATTAGGCTGAATTCTGGAACTTTGAGTTCCAGAATTGTCTGAATTCTGAGRTGTAGAATGCCTCAGCTGAGAAAAATGAAAGCTGCTAAACAGTGCTTTTAGAATTTTACCATTGGAATCCAGAGAAATTGATTTCAACAGCCTTGCAGAATCTAGAACCYTACTTATCACTTTTTGGTTGCCGCCAGAGCAGTTGCACAGCATCTTTATGTTACAATGTGGTAGTTTGAGCCTTCATCTGCATTGCATGAATGCCATTTGCTCATGAAAAAAAATGAAAAAATATTTAGGATTACAAAAAAAAAAAAGAAAGTAGCAATGAATAACTTTAAGCCACTCACATTTTTTGTTAATAATAACAGAGGTGTGGATGGCCTTTTGCTCAGTGCTGTGGTTCTCATACTGTGGCAAAAGAAATAGTTAAAATTATGGCTGCTAAATACAACTTTGAAAACTGATTGTGGACATTTTCCTTTTGTCCAGATCAAGGAGTGTGTTTCTGACAGCCTCCATGCTAGCTAATGCTGYTCTCTGAGGTTTCTCTGTCCAAGTTTACTTTCTATCCTCTTCTAAATATTTTTAATGTGACAGAAGCAGACAAGGGAGGAGGCAATGAAAAATCTTAGTTTGGTAAAGTAATTAAGTATTTATTTGCCCTGCATAAACATCTTTAAAATGTAGTTAGCTTTTCCTGTACCTTTTTCCCATGTTGGCACAGACCTGTGGCTCTGAAATTCAGAACGTTTTGTCCACACCCTTCTAATAAAAGTTTTCAGCCAAAAGATTTGGTAAAGTTCAGATATGGAGTCCTCTTATGCCTTGGTTATCTCTTGCCTGGGAAGGCAGAAGGGCTCATCATGGGCACTGACAGCTCTGAGTGGCTCACATGACAGAAACATGTACATTTGTCTTGGTGGTTTTTTTAATTTCTTGCTGCCCTAGACACCACAACAGCAGAATCTGCCACAGTGGATATGTTCATCGTAACTCTTCCTGCATAAATGTAGASCCTTTTATGGAGGAAAAAAATGGTTTCTGAATGTGGTTTCTGCTCCACTTGCCTTTCCCTCTGCATAGGCAGGTACAAGCAGAATTTTATGAGGCGTTTTGTAGGTGGTGTCTCCCTGTGCCTAATTTTGACTGCATGAGTGCTGTTAAGCACAGAGTAGTCAGCAGCCATACAGACTGTTTTAAAAACAGTAAAATTCATGCACTTTGGGTTTTTTGTTATACAGGACCAGCAAATTATGGCAGGTACTGGCTGCTGTCAGTTTTTTTTTGTGCTCTGTGGCCTATTAATGTGTTTAAAATCCCCCATATTTTCTTTATATTCTCTGTAAACTCTGTGGATTAATCTTGTTCGTGACACAGCCCATGAGGTGCTCCATGGTGGTGCTCCATCTGAGAGAAGCTTTGCTCCAGATGCTCCAGCTGTGCTCCTCTCTGTGTACCTCCTGAAGACCCACAGTCCTGTTCTAGATATAAAAAAGAAAGATTCAAAAAGTTGAGAACAGTGAAACTTTATRAACATTTCACTGGCTTCATGCTTCACACCCACTAAGGCAGCCCTAAGAATCTCAGAAATAGYATGTGTGTAGGTGGCTTCAAATCACAAAAGAGATGATCTTCATGGTGGACTCTTAGTCACAGAGCAATAAATTATTGCTGGAATCTAGAAATTCCAAGGAGGGCAGAGAAGGTTGGAAGCTACTGATGCCCCACCAAAAAACCCCAACAAGCAAGAAAGATACCCCACTTGAAAGTGTTTTCTTATGAAGCTTCAAGACAAACAAAGAGCTCTGCCGTGTTTCCAATTCAGTGCCATGCAGGAACATGGATTTTAAAAGCAGCTTTTTATTTATAGACCAGCTTTACGTGTCAAGCAGGTAACACAGCATGACTTATAGGCAATTAGAGCTGGTGCCACAAAAAATGCTAAAGGGTTTAAGTCTTGCCTTAGTGTGTTACATCTGAAATTATGACCCTCTGGAGGGAAGTGAGAGCTCTTGCAATAGTTATAATAATAACTGTCATAATAGTTATAATAATAATTTATATAATAATAATATATGAAATATATAATAGTTTAACTATTATTATTAAATATAATAATATTATAATATATAAAATATATAATAAAATATAATGATATTTAATCATAGTGGTTATAATATATTAAATAGTTATATTAAATATAGTAGTTATATCTATCATAATGTAGATCATTAAAAGAGGAAGGCATTCCAGTCTAAATAAAAGGAAGCAGTGCAACTTTCAAGTGTGYTTGTCTCTGGCACTTCTGTTCATGTATCTGCTACACGTTTTTGTGATTGGTGCCTTTTAGAATTCTCATTCTGAGACAACCAAGCTCCACAGTGTTGGAAATCTTCAAGCATTATTCAAATTGATGAAAGATCCACATGTAGTGGAGTTGTAGTTTTGCACACTTTGGGTGTAGTTCATTTGTCTAGTCTGTGAACATAGATATGGTTTTTGTGTCTTAATTAAAAGGCTTGGAAATAGTTGAGATTTCAAAAAAAAAAATCTGTTGTTTTTCCTTATTCCATTTTATAGTGCTGAAAATTTCCTAATTGTTCCAGCAGTCTGGGTTTTTTGTTGTTGTTGTTTTTGTAGTGTTTTTTTTTTTATTATTTTTTTTTGCCTTTATCACAGCCATCTCTTCTGCATGTCACTGTGAATTCACAGGCATGATATTATAATGTCAGATGAAATGCTTCTCCGAATCTTTAGAGATGTCAGTGATGCAAACCCATCATGGTTACATCATGTCAAGACATTGGTGAGCAATGTCACTGGGAATCTTTGGAGTGCATTTCATGGTACAGAATTGAAACAAAAAGATGTCAAAGCAATTTCAAAATTGGAGCCTCCTGATGATGAAGGTGATTATGAAAGACAAAAACTGTAACTTGGCCCKTGTTACCAGATGTTCTGTCTTCTGAACAACAGTTAAATCTTCCTCATATTAGCTTAGAACAAAGTAAAGATGCCCATGTCATTGAAATGTCACCTCTGTCACTTAYCTAGGATTCTGGTGGCACCTGGGGAGCAGTGGGACATCATTTGACTGACAAGGATAGAAGGAAGTTCTGGCTGARATTTTGGAAGCTGAGAGTTTCACAGTTAGGATTGAGTTCTTGGTGTGATTACTGCAATGTACACTAAGGAAGAGGTAATCCTTGTCAACAACTCTTCTGTGCAAAGGAGAAAAAGGAGAATATGGGTGGAGATGGGAGAGTTAGTTTTACCTTGTTATAACTAAATGTGTGCTCAACTCTCAGTGGCTTCTGAGCCTCAATGTATCAAAGTACAAATTAACTGAGACGTTTCTCCTGCAAGTTAGGCAGATGAAAGGAAAAGGTTGCTGTTGACGTTTGAGATCTTTCYGATCCTTTTGAACCCAGATGAAAGTTTGCAGAAAGTGTGTGTCTTTCTCGTTAGTTCCCAGCTTTTACTAAATTTCACCTTAATTTGTGATCAATCCAGTTTTTGCGGGCTGGGTTTGCTGGGACCGTTTTTCCACCCAGAAGCTTTACTACTTACAGCATTGGAATCTGAACACAGAAAGATGCAAAGCTGCTGTTTCTTCAGTTAATGTCAGGTCTAGTGTCTTTTGAATGCTGCTATTTGGTTTCGGAAGGGAAATTTCCCCCTGTATCTGATCTTGGTTGGCTGGRGATGAAATTTAAAAAATATTTATAGTTGGATGCCCAGGGCTGCCAAGGGACTTGCTCCAGAAATATTGGAGGTCACTGCACAAGGTACTACATTAGATAGGTATTTAATAGTACTGATGTTTTATGTTGCACTCAGCTATCAATAGCTTATAGATAAAAGGAATGTGAAAAAAATGTAAAATCCTTTCCTCRGTTCTTGATATCTCTCCTGTCACTTTTTTTTTTTTGGCAGAACTCGTTTAAATGTGAATTTTTTCTGCTTTGAATTTTGTCTGCCTTAAAATTCACAGCTTTCATACTGCATATTGAGATGCACAAAATGAAAAGGGAGAATCTAGAAATAATAACCTACTAAAATGTCATTTGTCCATACATATTCCTTTGTAAAGATAAACATAGTTAAAGAATTAGGATATTTTCTATTATAATAAAGACAAAGGAGGAGCTAAGCAAAAATATGGAAGCATTCATCCGTGATTTGTGATTATTCACTTGTAAATGAATTAGCTTTGCCCGGGTATTCTTATTTAAACTTTTGTTTAGTCTATTCTAGCCAGGATATGAGAATCTGTAGTTTTTTGATACCATCCTCTCGGCCAGTAAACTCCAAAGTATAATTTGATTTTCAGAGTACATTTCAATGTTCATGAAAATAGAAGGTGGAAGTTATGAAATTAACAACCAACTGGCATAAATTTCAGAGGATTTAATTCTTGACCTTATTATAAAGTCTGCTATTCAAAATAATAATGCCTTTCACTTTTAAAAAGAATCARACTAATTTGCATAGTTTCTGCAATAATCTCTGCTCCTTCCTCTAAGAAGTAACAATTTTTCAGGCTATGCCTCAAACATCAATCTATATTTTTTTAATCAAATGGTTAAATTTCCAAATAAGAAACAATTTGAATGAAAAAGTTTTCTTGGATGGAAAATGTGGAAAGAAACCTAGCAATTTTTCACAAATTAACTGGGTCTAAAAATAAAATGAAAAAATAATTGAGTAAATACAAATCTGAAGACCAGTTTTAGCCATCTAGGCAGAGTTAACAGGCTTTTTTTAAGCTAGAAAGAAATGTACCARGGATCAGTTTGATTCAAGATGATTTGAAATCTGAAAACTGCTTGTCCCTGCAGTACCTGGTGTTCACTACAGCGTTGTTACTTTAAAACTTCATCCCATTCCTTTCAATTGATTCCAATAAGACCRGAGTTGCTCTTCAAGTGTTCTTGTGGGTTTGTTGCTGTTGCTTTAGAGCTGCAAGATAGTGCAGAAAAAAGAGAAATACTTGAAATGTTTCTGATGAAGGTGGTTTTCAGATGTCTTGGCTAGGTTTTAAAAATATCTTTCTGTGAAACGTGGTGCTCTTGGGTGTTAGGTTATCTTATAAAAATTAAAGTTTCTCACAAGACACCATTGAAAAAAGGAGCTGATATTCTTAAGAGTGAGATAAATTTTCTTGTTATGCTTGAGAGAGACAGACGTCAGAAAACCCAAACTTTTCAGCTTCCAATCTCTTTATTTGAAAGACCAAGCTCATCCTAATAAATCCTGATGATTTGGCAAAGCGTTGTTGATTGGAAAATAAGTATTATTGAAAATATGATATTTGAAAAAGCTGATTTAGACTCTTGCACCCCTCCAAGATTAATYTTTGCGTAGATCTATGCTTTTTTAACTAAAGTTTACATCCTGCTTAGCTGTTGCTTTCTCTGATGGAAAATATCACCAAGAGATTGTCAAGATGGTAATGGGCCAGGTTTAACACGTTTGGACAATCTGTAACCTAATCCTGAAGCTGACCTGCTTGGTGACTCCTTAAAATGCAGAATTTTCCTTTTTTTTGGTTTTTTTTTTTGTGATTTCTTCCAGTGTAGGTCAGTCTTTAGATGTCTAGGGAGCCATGAATCTGGAGTCTAACGTGAACAAGTTTTTCTCCTTGGCTCAGGAGGACCTGGTCTGATTATTCCCTCTCTTTGGSAGTTACTCTTTGGGGGTTTGGGTTACTCCCTCTATTTTGGTCTGCAGTCCACCATCCCAAACTCTTGTGCTTCACTCATAGCAGCCTCCGACACAGCAAAAGGAGGAGGGAAGGAATGGATTTTCAGCGGTTTTAAGCAGGAAGGTGAATGCTCTGACAAAGGTAAAGCAGATGCTGCTTTTCTGGGCTGCTCCATGGGGCAGTAAGCTCTGAGGTAACTTGAAAATATGGTTTGAAGGAATGTCTTCATTCCATGTCTTCAGCCGAGGCTGGATTTCTGGGGGAGAGCTCAAAAGGATGCTGGGTCACTAGAGTGGCTCATTTCCACACCCTTGAAGTTTGTGATTGGTGTAAACCCATACTGGAGATGACCCAAGCTCATCTGAGTTTGTTTCTAGTTACTTCTTGTAGAAAAAGTTCTGACTAATGTGGTTTTTTTTTTAATTTATTTTTAACTAGATGGAGTTTTTAAATTCAAGACAGCCTTAAAAAGTCATATCTGGACTTCTTTTAATTTATTCACTGCAAATGTATTAACGCAAACACRAGGGTTGTGAGCAAACCTCTTAAGAGTTTATTTGCATTTTGCCTGAAAGAAAATAAATCAACAATTGGCTGCTGCAGACATTAAAATATAGCACTTGAATTGTAACACTGCTGTGAAATTAAATATAAA
This sequence comes from Cardinalis cardinalis, assembly GCA_014549065.1. NCBI lineage: Eukaryota > Metazoa > Chordata > Aves > Passeriformes > Cardinalidae > Cardinalis > Cardinalis cardinalis. The sequence continues at coordinate 1,617,579 of JACDOX010000146.1, forward strand.
TGCTTCAGAGATCCAAACAACATTAAAGTGTTGAAGAAGATGGAATTTTAAATCTTGATTTTCTGGCAAGAGAATACATATATAATAAACAATTAGGAAACAATCCAACTCCCTAGGAAAATAATTTCCTTGCATTAGTTTCTATCTGAGTCTACRTTCTGAAAAATGCAGTTAAATGATTGTGTAAAATATTTCGTGTTAAATGTGATGYCATGAAAGGTAAAGAGAATGAAGCAATATGAGCCTGATAATAAAATGGTGCTGTTCTTTGAGGTATGGTTTAATGAACAAGTTGAGTAACCACTTTGAAACAAAGTTAGACTCTGTTGCTTTCACWGACAAATTTGAGTGTTTATGAGTAATGCCATTCTTTTTTCTTATGTTTTACATTAAAATACAGGAAATAGCACTGATTTAGGGCTGTACTCTCAAATGACAATCAAAGACAGAAATCAGAGTAGGAAGGAACTACAAAATCATCTCTCTCCAAAAGCACTCTACTGTGCAAGAGCATATGTTACCTGATATTTTGTACTATACATAGGATTGTCTTTAAAAGGAARGTAATACAGCACCTTCAGGCAGCAATGAGTTTTGGATGTTTATTGTTTATTTGTCTAGGATTTTATGTTGAAAAGAGATACCTTCTAATATTAAAAAAAAAAACAACCCAAATAGACCCCAAACTGAAAAAAAAAGGGAAATATTTCTTTTTTCGCTTCAWCTGTAATTAGAAAATTAGATTTGTAGTCCAAATTCAGCTTCTGCTGCAGAGTGGAAGACAGTTGACCTAAAAAGGCTTGGTGATTTTTGAAGCACAGGAGACCCARCAGACCTCTACGAAGTTTGGGCTACCTGTAGGAATTCCAACATCTTGTTCTGCATGACATTTGTTAATTAATTTATAAATGTCATCAACTAACTTTTGTGATCATCATTCAGTATTTATATTCTGGAATATCTTCAGCATCTTTCATGGAAGGGACCTCCCCCAGTAACAATAAGTTAGATAAAAACCTTTTATAGAGGACGAGGCAACTGTTGTATGGCGTCTCTTCTTGCCAACAGCCTTTTGAAAATCTCCAGAGATGGGTGATGAGGYGTTTATATGGCACTACCACCCTTTCTAATAAACTTCTCAATCCTTATGACCACTAGTGAGGTTAAGGACACCAAAAGAGTTAAAGACAAATTGGAGTAGATGAAGAGAGGGAAAGCTGAGGAGATTTGAGGCTGACTARCTAAAACCCTCAGTATCTGTAATGCTTTTAGGTCCATATGGAATTTCATTTGAGATATAACTCAGCATATTTTTATCCATAATGATTCAGAACCTCATAAGGTAAAATGAAGCAAGCATGCAGTAAATTTCTTTAACAAATTAAAGTAAAAATGTAGCAGTAATTTATGAAGTAGGTCAAGCATGTTGATCACCTCACCAAAGATGGAGCTACATTGGAAGATCAGCAATTTCCTGATGCTGAGAAGGATTCACAGGGATGGGTAATAATTTTTCATGTAAACCATTCTGAAATTGAGCAGTTGTACTAAMTCTGTTTATGATTCTGCAGTAGTTAAACTTTGAATACCAAAGTAAATTCTCTAGTATGTGTCATGTATTCTCCCCCCCACTGGGTTTTAAAACTTCCACCTTACATATGGATTAACTCTCCCTTTAACACTGGTGACTCTTAACTAAAGGTGAATTTTTGCTGTTGTTTTTTTGCCAGAAATCACAAATGACAGATTTGTTACCTTGGTGGATCTTACACTGTGGAACMAGGCACAAACACTGATGCATGTCTTTGAGACAATTTTTAAGCTTTCTAAGCACGGGGTGCTCTTGTCCTGACGTCTTTATTGCGAGTCCTTGCCTATGCAAATGCTTTCATGCTCAGAATAAACAATTTTGAAAACTTTATAGAGAGGATAAAGGAAAAAAGGAGACGGCTAAAATAACATGAAAAGTAATTTGGAATGTGTCTTGCCTATCAGAGTCTTCAGAAATCCAGCAGAAGAGAAACTTTCACCAGTGATCTCAGAGTCATGTTTCACGTGCTTCTTGTTACCAGATGACTTTTGGTGGGCAGTGGCTGTTTGTTTCCTCTGTGCATGATCAGACACAGGTGTTCTGGAACATCAATCTCCCCCCGCTGATCTCTCAACTCTAGTGGCAAAATCTTTTCATTGCTGGCTTATGGTATTACAGTTATAGAGGGATTTTTATCCCGTGGACTCTTCCTGTGTGGTTTTCTGAGTGATTCAAATTAGGTCACCCTYGGCCATTTTGCCTTGGTAGCCAGGCCTGCTCACTCCCCACTGTTCAAAAAGCATTTAAAGAAGAAAATATATTCCTATTTACAGGATACATGATACACCTGTTTTCCAGATACGTGCAATCTTGTAAAAAATATCCTGTAAAATGACTCAAAAACTTCAACAACCCTAAATGAGAAAATCAGGCACTCAGACTGTGACCTGCCAAGCAACAAAATTAAGAATATAATTGCCCTCAAAGAAGAGAATTTGCAATGGAAATGGATCTACATCTAGGTCARATAGTCTATCTTCATCTTTTTATCTTGATCGAAAAACTTACTTTTAAGCTTCTTGAGATTAAACTCATTTAAAATACAAGCTTGTATAGGGTCTGTATTCTTGTGCAACCTGTTTTGGTCACAGTTTTGTGAAAGAGCTGTCAGCAATACAGTGTTACCCACTGTACTGATTCTTTTTATTATTTGTGTCCTGGAGTTGAAATAAATTTCACAGCTAAATTAGGTTCAGTATTGGCCATTGTTTTAATGCAGATAAGCAGTTTAATTATAAAATTTTGTTTAATTGTAAAATTTTGCCCAAGTTGAYAGTAGCTTTGAGAAAAACTTAAATTACTTGAGGACAATGGTACCTGACATGCCTTCCATATGATGATTGGTATCTTGAGAATAATTATCCTGTGTGCAGTCATTTGTCCTTTATGTTTCTTTCTTCCCATGTACTTTCTAGAGGGGATGTTAGGGACAAAGGATGTAGTTCCTGCTAACATCAGATTCCAAACTCTATTATCTACTGAGATACAGCCAAACCTGTAATTGCAATAGACTTGAACAGCAAAGTGAGAAAAAAAAAGGAGCTGATGTATCTGAGACACCGAGCATAGCTACGAAATGCAAAAGGGTAATGGTAGTTTCACTAGGAATGAAATATTCATGTTGCTAACTTACATAAAACAAAAGATGGAGTGTTTTCTGCAGGGAAATTACTTTTGCTGATGAGCTCCATTTATGCATGATAGAGTTTTAAATTTTTGAAAACCCCCTTGGTTATTTTTTTCTCTTTTCAGTTTTAGCGGCTTTAATTTTAGGCTTATAAACAGATATATGGAAAATTTCTTGCTGAAAGGGCCTTATTCTGTTTAAAGTCATATTTATTACATTCAGCAAAAATAGAATTGCTTCTTTCAATGGCAAGGAATACAAAATCAATATTTAAGACTGCAGTCTCACAGACTTTGCGTCGCAAAGTGAGCACTTCAGTTTTGAATTGCCCTGTAATGAAATGTATCTTCATTTATCATTCTCCTTTTAGCATCTCCAGAGGTTCTGGTTTTGCAGYAGGTAGCTGGAAAGCAGGCAGTGGCGGAGGGAGCTGAGAAACCCTGCTTTGGGCCAAGATTAAAGCATGTCCCCAGAATTACCCCAGAGGTCTGATGTGTTTTCTTCGTGCTCTTGGTGGAGGACCAACRTGTCTCAAAGGCAAACCCTGGTGGTATTAGTGGGAAACTCCCACACGCTCTGAAGCTGGAGTTTGGTCTCGAGCTAAGCCCGAATTCTCTGAAACATTCATGAGTCTACCTCGTTTCTGTATCATTACAAGCAGTTTTTTGAAGGCCAAGTGATTACTGACCTTATTGGCTTTTGGCCAAGACATCAGGCTTGAAAACTTGTAAATGGTTTCTTCTGCCAGGCTTTGGGCAGCACTTCAGGTAATATTCAGCTTCAGCAGTTCAGGGTGTGTTGTTGGCTTATGTTTGGTGTCCCAGGGGAAAAAAGCCACTAAGAGAATATAATTCCATCAAGTCTAAGAAAAATATGTTCTTGGAAGATGTTAGATAGTGCTAGGGTATACAGAATGTGTAAAACAACAGTAAATAAAACCTGTCTGTTAAAAATTAATACCATCACCTGAATTTCCTTCTCTTTTGGCTATAAATAATGCAGTATTCTTAGCATGTATATTTAGATACCAAAATACAGCCAGGTTTGTCCCATAGAACAGAAGTTTTGTAAATAAGCAGTGATTTATTGTTCTGATCTGTTTGATATTATAATATTTTGCCTATTAAATAGGTAAATAGATTTAGTTGATTGCATACAAAAAAGAGTGTAGAATATGCATCCTAGGGAATAAGTTGGTGCTTAAAATTATGTTTTGTTTTTAAAGGCTACTGTAGTTTAGAGTCTTGTACAAATGTTTGCAAAAATAAATTTGCTAGCAGTATTTTTGCCCTTGACTCTTCAAAGTGACAGATTCTGTAAGTTAGGAAAACTTCATCTTCCTTGCAGTAACCTTTTATTAACAGATCACAATGGTGGCAGAAGCATAACTCTTGTGACATTCAAGATGATGAGCTAAGAAATAGGACAGATGTGAGGCGTGTATCAACAAATGATGAGAAAATGTTTATGCTCTCCTTGCTATAAAAAGTGAGAATAGAGCATAATTTTAATACAGAGCTCTTCTAATGTAAATATAGCTATAAATGTATAGCTCTTATAATGTAATTATTAGCTATAAATAGGTGCTGGTGATGGTGAGAAACAGACTAGGACTGCCTGCTSATGCTGTGGGTGCTGAAAAATAGAGTCAGTTCTGCTGGTGGTGGTGCAGCACAGCTGGCTGAGCTGCTCAGGCCATCAGGCACCACATCTGTAAGGGTCAGCCAGCTTCCTCTGACCCTCCTTGCTGAGGGATTCCTGTGGATRAAGTCATGCACAAATCCCAAAGTACAGTGGGAAGTCTTAAAACTCTCAACTTATTGGCAAATCCATTGTTGGATCATCCTCTCCTCCACCTGCTCAAATTTGGATGCTAGTCGCAGTATGTGAGGCYGTAGTTAAATTCAGTTCTTCCCTAGGTGCAAGAATCTACAGTGTTAATAGGCACAATGTCCTTCTTTCTTCTTTTTCAGAGAAAATGTTGATAGGGTTGAATAATAATAACAGTTTCTAGTGTTGTGCTCTTTTTCTGCCACTCTCCAAAGGCCTTTGCAAAGCTGATATGAATAATTAGACCTGAACAGAAACTTCCAGGCAGGACAGAGCTCTGCTGGAGAATGCTGATGCAGCAGGACTGACTGCTTTGGCTCCAGCCTTTCATCAAAACTAACCAGTTTTGATAACAGCACAATACATGTTTATATTCTCTAATATGTAACAGTTACAAAATCTGCTTTCTGAAAAAACCCCTTCAAAGGTTCTCTCYCAAATTTACCCTAAACCAAGACACAATGGTTCTATAAATGAGTTATTCCTACAAGGAGATRTCTTTCTGTTGATTTACATGATGGCTTGTAGGAGCCCTTATTRTGCTGAGGTTGAGTCTGTGTTTGGGAACAGGCTGATAACCTTATCAGTAATTAATTGTTAATTAATATGTTGTGGAATCTATTATCTAATSCTTGGTTTCAACAGTCAGCCATAGCACTCATTCAGCACCCTGGCAGGGTGCAGGAATGTTTGGAGCTATCAAGAGGTGATACAGAAAATTGCCTCTGGAAGCTGATATTTTCCTCTCTGAGCAGATAGTTTATGAGGTGGATTTCTTAGAATTTGTTAGAACAACTACTATTTAGAAAGAAAATGAGGTAATACTGAAATTTGARCAAAGCAGGCTTTGAGATTTGATCTCAGTGTAGTGGTGATAGTTATGTTTTACTCTTCTGCTGTCAACTGCAGATGATAAAAACATGGTGATAAATGGGAACCTGTACTGTCCTAGGGAGATATGTTGCAATATAACAGCAACCCATATAAACTTTGTGAATATATTAATTAGAAATCCAGRAGAAATACTAAACTAGGAATATTAACTTAATATTAAGAGAAGATGCATAAGGTCGGCTAGCTGTAAAAAAAGCTCAAGGTAACACTTCATATCTCCAGACATTTTCTGATGAACATATGAGCCAGTATCATCTTTTCTTGATGTGGCAGAACTTCACTAAGCTCCTGGGTTTACAAATTGGAGAGATTAGGTAGGAATTCACATTATGTGTTTGACAGAAAATTGATTTTCCTCCTCTGTTTGGATTTGTGAAAGGCAACAGTTCAAAGAATGSCTAAAAACTTGTAATTCCTTGGATCCATGTTCCATCCTGCCGTAATATGCAACACTTTGAYACTTTTTACCTCAAATAATGGCAAATTCCTTAAACATTGTAGGAGTTAGTTCTGAAATGTTTCACACTGATGAGATTTACAACACACTCGGTTCATTTCAGGTGTTTTCTTCATGAATGAAGTGTGATAATGTGCAAATTAAAAAAAGAAAAAAAGGGGCAAAAAGGTTTTTCTTCAAATAAATTAAAAAATAGATCCAGGGAATATTTTTTAATCATTAGCATGAAGATGTTGCCACTTTCCAGAGGGGAAGACATTTTGTAGGAGATGTTTAGCCTCGAGGCAGTTCGTTCTTGACACAGAGGCATAAAAAATACAGCTCCTGGCTGTTTTTATCATTACTAAAAAATGAATAAGCAGACATTCTGAAAAAAAAGCRTGTTTTATCAGAAGGACATGTTACACTGTTCTTATCAATAATTCTATGCAAGTAAAATTCAAGCCTGCGGGRTTGTGTTGTTGCAATTCTTTTATGCAATCACTTTTCATAAAAGAAAAACAGACTCAGGTGATGATGAATGATGGATGAAAATTTTAGATGTAATTAAAACAAAAGAAAATAAAAAAGTTGGATTCCCAAGTTCCTTTCACAAAGGGAATTTAAAAAATACTGTAAAGCTATGGTTTGACAGATAATATTCCATTAAAGTGAGCTGCGTGCAGGAAAACGAGGCAGGTTTATATGAGAGAGATTGACAAGCTTTAAATAGCCATGATTATGTGAATAGCTGGCCGATTYTGCTTCCCATTTCAATTGTAGAGATGAAAAGATTAAGGATTGTGCTGGAGAATGCAACTGGAGCATTTAAGGGGGGAAAGACCAGAGAAACAGCAATCCTGCAGGAATAGTGCAAGAACTCAAAGGGAGTTACATAGCTATTAACAGGTCAGCTAGAGAGTGATCCAGTTGCTGCCATCAAGTGTGTGAGCACCATCAAGCAATGATTTCTGGCAGGTACCTGAGGAACAGAGGGAAGATGATCCAGTCATTGGAGTTAGTTGAGATTATCATGGACTCATTTCAGAACTTGGAAAAAAATTTTCAAAGAWAAAATCATACTTTGGCCACATATTATCCCAAACATAAGCAATTTTTCTATGCATAGTCATATTTGGTGAAGAAGAATTGTTGTTTGGAAGCTTTATCCATCAGAAGAAAGACAGCAGCTCACTTAAAATTTCCTGGGTGAGTGGCATCACCCAATGTATTTCCTCTTGCTAGTTTTCATACCAAGAGCCTAATAAAATTCTCCTCAATTCACTTTCAGATAGGTATTGGTGGACACTCAGTATTTAACAATGTGTGTGAGCTTCAATTTCTTTAAATTCGAGTTTAAAGAATTTCTAAATTTTCTTCACTGTGTTTTCCTCTGCTCTTTGGGAGATATCTGGGTTATCCAGAGCACAGAGCAGAATGGAAAGTTTCCCATCAGGACATTTACTTTTTTTATTCTCTTTGGAAAGGCTGTATCAGGAGGTTGAAATTCAGGTGCATATCCTTTCTTTTCTGTTATCAGGGAAAATCTAGGTTTTAATCCTGTGGTCCCGTTTAGCAATAGCAAAACCTCTCAAGCTTGTCTAGCTTCTCTAACTTTCCTAATGTTAAAAAAAAAATTGATTTATTTTTTGYGCCTTTTACCTTTTTTTTAGAAAACAAACCATCTTAAAAATCTAGGTCTTTATTCAGTGACAGGTAGCAAGTATGTRGGAGCAAAATTTGGCCTTTAGCCAACACTGGATTTTTGTTGCTTTCAAATACATATGCATGTATTTTTAATTTTTATTCTTCAGTTCTGCTGTGCCACAAGTTTTTTTTTTTGACTCTGCTGGCAAAATCAATGTTTTATTGCTATACAATTCTGGTAACAGTAGTATTTTCCAGKGGGGATCCACGAGAGCAGCCTATGTGAGAAATGGATCACAACACAAATTTTCCTGCCTTTGTGAGGCTGCTTGCATACATGTTACTAATGAAAAGCCCAGCATAAAGCTTGTAATTAAAAAAAAATGAATTATGAGAAAGGTCAGTTAATACTCCCAGATCTTGGAAACAAGAATGGTTTGGTTCAGAGCAGTAGTCCCAAGAGATAGATCAATCACAACTTGCCATTCTTGCAATTTCAAAGACACAAAGGCAGCAGAGACAAAGCATGAACTGCCTGACTTGACTTTTGGAGGAACCATATTCACCACAGCAAGGATTGCAGAAATTGCTCCCAATGGGAGCTGCTGCAGCCCACTSAAGGAGGTGGATATTCTTGATGTAGCTTGCTTTAATTTTGGTGTTGCTCTGAATACCAAAAGTGTCTGATTTTCTTGGAAGGRTACTCTTATTCTGGCACAAAGCTGCTGTTTCTTATCAGCACAGATAATACAGCAGCATCTGGTAGGTCATGGCTGCTTAAGAGGATGGTGGGACATTCAGAGACAATGATTCAGACTATTTTTGATGTAGCATGATGTTTTGAGGCAATTTCCCTGAACACTCCCCCAGATATTTAGATTTCTGTAATCTTGAAGGAAATAAAGGMTTCATTTGGGCAAGAATGGAAATGCCATCTGATGAGGCAGAGTAGCAACTTTCTCTGATCTTGGTGTTGAGCTCTCTTAAAGAGGGTAAGTTCTTAGAGGAGGCAGTTTAGGGGGAAGGAAATAGGTGTTTGTTCTTCCATCCAAAAGAGAAATTCCACAAAAAAATGCCTAAAATTTGTAACTGTTGGGTAATATTTATTTTTTCTCTCGGCTATGTGATTTTATTTCCAGTCTAAGARCAAAGTACAGCAATCCCTGGAGCTGTTGATTATAGGTTCATTGTTTTAAGTGCCTGTAATGGATATGGAAAAGCATGAAAAGGGGAAAAAAAAAGGATTAAGAATAGCAACTCATGGGGAAGCTTCATAGGAGAAGGATTCTTCTAAATGTTAGGAGGTGCTATCCAAAACCTACCATTCTTAGAAAACAGCATGGCTTTATGGAAAGGCATAGAGGCAGAGAAGATACCAAAGTGTAGAGATGCTCATTTTGCAGAAGGCTTATCACTCTCTAGAGAGAACACGATGGTGGTAGATGAATCTTGCAAGCAGTGACTTTTTATTATTGTTATTTTACGTAGGCTTGCTCAATAATAACAGTAATTTTAAAATAGCAATGTTTGTTACCTGTCCAGTGCATACGGGTTAAGACTCTGCCTGCCAATTTATTTAATTTCATTCATTTATTTTGACTTTTTGCTGGCACTAAATTTCAGTGGGCGTTTTCAGTGAGGACCACACACACCAAAAAAGTGGTGCCTAAATTCAGCTGTCGTTACCTGATGTTGCTGCATCCTCTTGGCACCAAAACCAGCATCTTCTGGATGTGTCACTGTGTGTATCACCCTCAGGGCAGCCACCCTTTTGTGTTTATGTTCAAAGGAATTTTGAAAACATGGATTAGGTGCATTGCAGGATCTACCTCTTTGCAAACACTTTTCTACTCGTGTGCCTGCAAAATCTGTCTCTGCCCTGGGGATGCTGCATCCTTCAGTGACCTAGAAAGGAGGAATCTTCACTCCCTTCCCTCCTCCATAATTATCCTGGCTGCTTTGCTGCATGTTCTGCTACAAAGGCCAAAGACCTTTAACCTTCTGCTGAAACTCGGGCTAAATTCTCTCCACTGTGTTTTCCTCTGCTCCTTGGAAGGTATGTGGGTTATCCAGAGCACAGASCAGAATGGAAAATTTCCAATCAGGGCATTTACTTTTTTTTTTTTTTTGCCTTTGGGAAGGCTGTATCAGGATGTTGAAATTTGGGTGCATTTCCTTTCTTTTCTGTTATTTCTTTGTGTGAGTTTCTGTTCGTCCTTAGGCTCAATGTTTACTTTTTTTTATGCTCTTAAGACGTAACTTTTTTTTTTGTCCTGCATCTTCATTCTCCATTATTTGAAGGCAGGATAGGTTCAAAACAAGGAGCATTATATTTGTCACAGTGAAATTTAAGTCTGATAAACATGAAGAACAGCCAACTGTGCTGTATAGTGGTGAGATTAGCACAAACAGAGCAGAGCACAAGGGGAACAGAGAAGATACAGAAGGTTCCTATCCCTGGAGACATCAGAGCTGGACATCAACATTTGTTGCTGGACAGCACCATTTGCTCTGAGGCACYTGATTTAGGTGAGGATGTCCCAGATTATTGCAGGGGTTTGAACCCAGTGACCTTCAGAGGTCTCTTCCAAGTCTACCCTGGTTCTGTGATTCAGAAACYGTCAGGATGGATGGGGTGCTGGTGGTGAAAGCATTTAATTCTGCTGGGCAAAGAGATCTGTGTTACATGAGGGCTGAGGTTCAGCCATATGGTAGGAGACTGGCTCTGTATTTCAGTTTGTCTGAGTACAGGAAAAATTGCTCATATCTGTCAGAAATCACGCTGTTTCTCCAGCTAATGTACAATCTCATAGCACTTGCATATTAAGTAACATTTATAAAAAATTCATAAACATAAAGAGTCTGAAGCATTCCAAACCCAATACCAGGCAATTTGATGTTAAAATCTCACAGAAAAATTGAACTCTACTTCTATTCATCTGGGACCTTGCAGGCGCTCAGCAAGGCACTCATGGGCTCGATGCTTAAACAGCCTTCCACACTCATTGGCCGTGGTGTAGATTATATTAGTTCAATGAACAGCTCTTAATGTGGCTTATCTTGGACGCTGTTTTAGCTGGATTTATTATGTGTGGCAGTGGTGTGCAGAAGCCCAGGCTGTAAAAGATGACTGCTGTGTTTCTGAGGTAGATGCCTCTCTATTCCTGGAGGTCCTCCAGCATGGCTGAGGAGATCAGGACAGGGGCGTTTAACGGGGTGCAGTCTGGAATCTCTTGTTCCTTCCGCATTTTTGAAAAATGGAAAAGGCAATCTTTTGTAGAAAGCAACACTTCCAGGGCTCCAGGGTTCCATTTTTGCCTTCTACAACAATGGTTTTGTCTGCATTTTCGTGTGGTCCTTTATTTTGAAGGGTTTTCAGTTTTCGTAAATGGAAAATCCCAGTGTCTTCCTGGCAAACAAACAAATCTGGCTCTCTGGTATTTAGGAATAAAAATCCAGTTTGATTTTTGTTTTGTGTTGAATTGAACATTAGGATTCAAGGTTATGTTTACATCAGTGAGGTGTACAGTGTTTTATTTTAATGCAGCTAACTGGTCAGTGATGTTTGGGGTACTTAAGAACTGTAGTGTTTGAATTTGGTCTCTTCTGAGAATATTAGCAAATAAGAAGTAGTTTACAAAATTCAGGTCAGCAGTTTAAAACAGATTGGAAGAGCCTGGCTCTGATATTTTCATTTTAGCCACTGTCTTCTCATGTGTGTTTTTGCAGTGATATCTACTTAGATGAGAGTCTTCCTCTGCTGAGTGATATACAAATACACAATGGATAATAATAAGGTCTGACAATGTGAGCTTCAATACAGACACAGTTAAACCTTACAGGTTCTGAAATTAAAATGAGACCAATTGATTTGGTAGGAGTAAATGGAATTTTTTTCTGTCAGAGGAAGATTGCCCTAAGGAAATGGACACAACATTTAAGACATTGCCACRCATTGGCAATCCCTCTGCCTAAGGAAATCTCAGAGGTTGCCATGGGTGTGGAGCAATTTAATTTGGACAACCATAATCAATATGCAAAGATAGCTGAAAACAGTGCAATGCAGGCTTCACAGCAGTTTCCAATCTGAAGTTCATAAGAAATTGTTGTAGTTACTGTATTTATTGAATTTAATAGCACTCCAGCGGAGTAAGGGATGTTCTGCAGCTTGCTGGTTTTGCTATCACAGAGTCTCAGAATGGTTGGGTGGGAGGGGACCTTAAAGATCATCTGGTTCCATTCCATCTGCCATGGGCAGGGACACCTCCCACCGGAGCAGGTTTTCTACTTAAGCTGGCCTTGAACACTTTCAGGGACATCCACAGCTTCTCTGGGCAGCCTGTTCCAAGCAGACATTAAATTTTTCSAAAACAAAGAGTAATATTTCCATTTCACAGACATACATAGGACTAACTGCTAGGAATACGTTATGACCTCCTGCATTATTTGACCTTCCTCATAGTACAACCTCTGCATAATTATGTTCTCTAGCAATTTAAACAGTAGTTTCTGTATCAAATTTCTATCTCATGGCACGAAMTTGCAGCATTCAAAACCACTTCAGGGTCTATGAAATGCAAAGAATTAGGAACATTCTTGGTAAAGTAGCTTGAGTACTCCCTCATTCACCTCTTTTTCTGAACTTAACTAGCTTTCAGTTTCTGTCTGTTGGGGTTTTYAAAAACTACCTTAAAGTGCTTTCTGCTCTCAGAAATTTCTGCTAGATTTTCTGTCCTGATTGCTTGTGACCAAGTTATGCTATAATCATTTATCATAAGAAGTGACTATGGATCTTCTGCCCTGGTGAAGATGGATCTTAAGTCATCCATCTGCTTTCCCTCTGAATACTTTTCAACTTTTTTTTGGAATCATAGGTGACCAAAGTGAGGCAAAATGTAGGGCATCGCCTTGATATTACCATGTGCATGCCATCTATGAAGGGAATGCTACTCTTGCTCTGTTCCAGGTGGTCCCTTATTCAAAGAATCTCTTTTGGCTACCATATTATGTCTAATTCTCTTGCTGGATATTCCATGTGTTAATTAAATTATCACCATTTTAGCGCTTATTCCTGGAAGATCTCAGAGGATGCCATCCTTCCAGAATGACATCTGGGCAATGCTGGGGGAATTGTWATGGATTAGTCTTTGATAAATTACCTTTTCTTGTAAAAACATATAAGGAGCACACAAATACTAGTTGTGTCTGGGACAACAGAAATAGCTAAATGCAAAATGTGATGATCACGYTGTCAATAACAACATGCTGAAATGAATTCTAATGTGGGGGTTATAATTATGTAATTTAAGCCAATGAACCTTCAAATAATTGTGCTRAAATTACTCTTTTTTCTTTCAGTGRTYTTTTTCTTTAAAGCTGAAGAATAATGGAGGAATATGTAACTGCATTCAAAAAGTTAAACAGTTAAAACAATATTTARTAATATTTATAYATATATTTATATATCTTTTATATAATATATATTTTATATMATATATATTTTATATAATACATATGATATATATAAAAATATATTTATCCATTATATAATAATATTTAATAATAGTGATGTATTTCKTTCTGAGACAAATCTATCAATTAGCCTCTATACCCAAACCTTTCAAGGGGGAGTGCTACAATTATTTTTATGTAAGTGTTTTTAAAGAGCAAATTACAAGAAAACAAGCATAATTTGCKGCCATTGAAGACAGAGATTGTGGCTGTTAACATTGATTAGTAGAGGGTGAGTAAAGATTGCCAGAGAAATTTCCATAAATACAGGCATAGAAATGTTTTACGACATTTTTTAAAATCCATTGCAGCGCATTAGAACTTTCTTCTTTCCCCTCATCTTCTGTTTTTTTGTTTTTTTTTTTTTTNTTTTTAAGTTTTCAGTGTCTAATTTTAAATTCACTGGCTGCAGTTGCCACTGCAGCTTGTAGCTTGCTGGCCTCCAGCTGTGCTGGGTTTCCACCAGGTCCTTGTTCATCACTGACACAAGTTACTGCTTCTGGAGGGAGAAAATCAGCAGAATATGTAGAAAATGCTCTGTTCCTGCAGCTCAGGGCAGGCTGGGTGGACAGTTTGTCACAATATTCAATAAAAATCTATATAAGATCACTGGATAACTTCTMTTGGTTTAGTCTTAAAAGGCCCAAGCTGTTTTCAACGAGGACAAAATCTCTCCTGCAGATGTTGTCTGTCTTGTACATTGGATAAAATATTGCAATTGCAGGAATGTAGTCCCTGAGAAAAATAAATTACTAGCAACTTTGAGGAGCTGCTGGCACCCTGGAAGTGAATTTAAATAGGAGTTGCAGYTCTCAAGGAAGATGAGAAGAGTCTGAGGGAAAGGTGGTGGGTAAAACTGTGACTAATTTAGGGTTTCTGGCAGCTGCTAAGCAGGAGTAAGAAGACAAAATATAAAGTGGTTTTTATAAGGGAGAAACGGGGATGAGCTGTGGAAAATGAGAAATGAGAAGCAATTAAGTGCAGGAAAGGTAAAACAATGTTAGATTTCAAAAAGAGTGGGAGAAATCTGCTCCTGAGCACTACTTTGGAGATTTGCATAGTCAACATTCCAGAGGCTGTGTGAACTTCTGCTCTGTGTGTTGTGCTTAAGGACACCCCTCTGCTAAAATAAACTCTACCAGCTGATTTTTAGTAACTTTTCTCACTCTGCAGTCGTGGCTGGGGAACCTGTGCACCTATAAATTGTTTCCTTGAGAGGTCCACTGTTTTGAGACCGTGGATGAGCTGTGTGCCTTCGCATTCAAAGCTACAAACCCCACTTTAAATTAAACTGGGCCCATGGTGGTCCAAAAATACCTTCAGCACAAACAGAGAGCTCAATCTGCTTATCTGGTGTAGCAAAGTGTGTTTTATTTCTGTGGTAAAAASTGGAGTACTTGTCACTGTGCTGTGCAAGTACTTCTTGATAGATGCTGGTATCATCCTGGAGCTTCTTTGGGGGAGGGAGATGCTGTTATCTTTCTTTACAGCTGAGAACACCAAAGCAGAAGCATTTCAGGTTGAACTTGCAAAACCAAGCCTTTGATCTTTGTTTTGCAATATGCCCTGTTTCTAATACACCCCAAGTGCTCAGAGACTGACTYAAATTGGAGATGCTGGCACTGGGACATCCTTAATTTGGATGTATARTTTCCTCATGTGTTTTGTTGTTCATGTTCTCTTTTTCTCCCTCTGGCTTTCCAATTCAGACTGCTTTTTCATGGAACTGAAAATGCTTTTCAAAAGGAGACCTCTTACAAGTTTGGAATTTAATGAAAGATCAAGATTGTAGAAAATATCTTAGAAATATCTTACTAAATCAGCCATTCAAAAATCTTTTTTGTTGTTTTCATTGYGAGTTTGTTGCTTTTTCCCTTTCAAGACCCTTCATGGAAATAATGTGTTTAGGGTAGGCCTTTTCTGGATGAAATGTTAATTTTTCACTTGTTCAACTTATATTTTGTGGGTTCTATTTTGTGCTCAATATAATGTGTTTGTTTACTCTTTTCTCTGTAAAAGCCAGTTCATGCACATGCTCTTTCTCACCAGTCTTTTTGAGTAACCTATAACATCATCCCTTCAATGGAGTTTCTTGTTTGTCTGTAGTTAATTTTGTACTTTGATCCTTTAAAAAAAAACCAACTATAATGCTCCTTCTCTTGCTTAAACTCCCAGTCTCTTGTGTGAAGAGAATTGGACAGGTATGTCTTTTGCAGAAATACAGGTGACAACCCTGTATCTTCAGAGGTACTAGAATAGAATTCAAGAAATGCAATTCAAGAAGTAGATAGCACTAGGATAGAATTCAAGAAATGTAATTCAAGAAGTAGATAGTACTAGAATAGAATTCAAGAAATGTAATTCAAGAAGTAGATAGCACTAGGATAGAATTCAAGAAATGTAATTTTACAAGGTAACACATAGAACCATTCTAAAGAGTAGTGGTTTGGGCTGTTTTTCTAGTTGAGTGGGAAAAAAAAAAGACAGCCTTTGTACATTTGTGTTTTGGTTTTTAAAGAGCTGCTTTCAAATYGAGATGGTTTAAAAATGAAAGACCCCACTCCCAAAAAACCTGCTTCTCCATACCTCCCCAAAAAACTGGGCCAGTTTATGAGTTTTCAAATATGTCAGATTTTACATGCAAGGGTTAAAATCCACTAAGTTCCTATCACCCTAGTCACGCAGATTTCCATTTAATGTAAGAAGTATRTATGATGATAGAAATTTGCCTGTTGTTAGATGGTTCTGACAGAGCACAGTCTTCATACCTTCATCTTCTAGCCCCTTGCCAAAACTGCTGTCGAGGTCCCTAAAAACATTTGTGGTGACCTTCTTGCATCAGCACTCCATGCTGATTTGTAGCAAATTTAAAGAAATGCCTCTGTGCTGTGATTATATGAATTTACTCTTTGTTTGTAGCACAAGTCTTCCAATAAAATAAAATAKAAAATTAATTACCRSTGCTGAAGTTTGATGCCGTTCCACTTCCCGCTTTTGCTGGTGTAACCAGAGTTAACTGCTGAGCAAATAAATCTTGCCCAGCAGTCTGTTGCAGTTTAAGAAAATTTATGCTCTCGGTTGAGGGAACTGCTGGAAATGTTGTACTCAAGGCTCTCCAAAACGTAATTGAGAATGTCAGGAGAAATCATTACAGCCCGGGCGATTGCCCAGATTTATCTGTTCCACCAGACAGCTTTAAAACATGCAATATGTGTGAGRGAGAGGTGGAGAGCTGCTCCTGCACAGCCATGGAGCCGGGCCAAGYCACTCTCACACTTGTTCTGGCTTACAGATATTTTAAATATAAAGGAACGATTACAAGGTGTCGGGTGCTTTATATGACTCRCATTAATTTTGAGGAGAAGAGAGGATAAAACCCAAGAACTCCTCTGTGGGTTGGATAGAGAGGATAGATGCAGGGAATTCAAAGAAACAGACAGGTGAGATGCACAGATCTTTACCCTGARTTTTGAAAGCAGCTGTTGGATTTGGACATAGAACATGAATCCCCATGACAAGTCTTAAGGCAATGTATTTCCAATACTCTGATCAATGGTTTTTAATAAATGCCATCGATATGTCATCGCATTTATTATGTCACTGTTCTATACTGTTGTCAGGTTTTATGGAATAAGCTTAGGATCTGAGTGATGACTATAATTGCTGTCTGAAGTTAGCTTTCTAAGCAGAAAAACATGTGTCTTTTAAACTTTTCAGAAATAAATCTGATGTTTTGGAAGTGTAATAAGGAAAAATGTCTGAATAGCAAAGAAAAAATGCAGAGAACTAAAACCAGAATTACACAGAGCAGCAGTGCAGAAACTGCTAATCCCATGCAGAAACTCATAAATTCAAGTGACTTGAACTGAAAATTATAAACTATGCAGGTAAGTTTGATAATTTATGTATGAAAGAATATAAGGAGCTTGAAATTCACTAGCCCATACTTGATAAAATTTACTTGTGATATACTATCACTCCTGTGGTATTAAATGAAAGACTTTGCACACCTCATTGCTTTTTTTATATGAAAGATGCTAATTTACTTTAGATTTTGGACCAGATTCCTGCTTTAAACCAAGYACATATTTGTTGAGAAATTTGGGAAAGGACATGTAAAATGGAGCTTCATGTGTAGCTAGGTAAACATGAGAAGTTATAAAAAAGGAAAAGGAAGTATGAAAAGACTCAAATTCAGATGCAATCAGAATGTTTTAATGGCAACAGTGAGGTGTAATTAATAAAGAGAGAACATGGATAAAAAAATCACATAAATCCAAGCTTTTCGTTTATTCTGTGTTTCATCTCTCTTAGAAATATTGCCTAATAAGACTGCTTTGCATTACAGAAAAGAATACAGGGATTGAAGACAATTTTTGGAAATGAATATACCTCACATAGTCAGGAGCCACAGTTTATTGCAATTTGTGCTACCATAAGGAGGTGTAAGGAGAAGTGGGTTTATCACTGTCTTATTTACTTAAACCTTGCTAATTTATTAACACTCTTTAAGTCCTACAAATATAAAGAGCATTAAGGGTGAAATACTTTTGCAGTCTGTGTGCAGAGTTTGCTTTTACCATTTTCTCCTGGTGTGAAGAGCTGGCTGACATGGATCACCATCAAAGAGTTGAGACTAAAAATAAATACTCTATAAGACTCTATAAACATTCTAAATACAATATATCTTTGTGTTTCACATCTGCATGTGTTCTGATGCTGAACACCTTTGGAAATTGATTGAACAGAGGATGGTTCAGTTGTGTTAAGGTGACATACAGGCTCCAAAAGTTGCCCAGTATGGTTTACTTAAGGTCTGTTTAGGGAACAGTGCTRCTGCTGCCTGATTTAAATCTGAGTCTTCATGAGGAAAGAGCCAGGAGCAAAGAGTTGACTCTGCAGCTTTGGGTAAGAGAGATGCCCTCCTGTCAGCAGCGTGATTTCTCATCAGCACTTGAGCAAGAGAACAGATCCAGGTGAGCTTYATCACCTACACAATATCACTTTACACACACTCATGGTTTTCCAGCCTYTAGTGCTTGCACTGATGCTAAACATTGGTCCTTTCAGTCCATTCCTTGGGCATCCTAAGGATGATAATTGTACCCAGTGTCAGTGCAAAGGGGCCTTGCACAGCCATTGCTCTGAGGGATGGGTGTCGTGGGAGGAAAATGACATTTCTGAGAGAYTGCCAGGGCCCCCACAAAGTGTTAAGGTTATTTAGATGGCTATGCTGCAAAGAAATGTACATTAACTTGAAATATGGGGAATATCTGTAATAAAGAGTTCCAGTTTATTTGATCAGGGAGAAAACCGAGATAAAGRAAACCCTTGGGTGTTTTTAAAATGTTTCTTAGTGCTTTTTATGCTTCTCAAGATGCAGTGAAGGTCAGTGCAGTAAGAAATGTCTCCATTGATTTAGATAAATGGTACCACTTTGCATTGCATTCCATTTTGCCTTTTATCCACTTGAAGAGCTACCATAAGACTTTACCTTAGGCTGCCAGGCAATGTGCAAATTTTTCATAACCACTGGTGAAGTTATTARGTTGGCATGTCTCTAACCCTTTAGGGCAAGTACTTCCACTAAGAGGCTTTATCATTGGTTGTTGTTATCATTGTGCCTGCATCATAAATATTTATTTTTGCTAATAATTAACTTCTCTTGTATTTTATTAACCTATAAACCAGAATGATATTCAGGTTAATTTGACTTTAATATAAGGATGAAAATAAAAATATTTMTTCTTTCATATTTTATTTGTGTTTTACCACAGTTGCTCTGCAACCATTACTGRGGGGCTCTGCAGGGTTTATAAGGCACATCAGAGTACTGAGCCTGAATAATGAGACAATGTACTTATGTGGGCAGCAGGTTTGATGGCATCTCATAACAGCAGAATGAATTTYAGGAAGCTCCAGCCTTGAGCCCATGGCCTTATGAACTCAGGGGGAGTTTTGAAGGCTGCATCTCTTTCAGTCCAAATACAGAAATCATTGCTATACAAAGCTATCTTGTTTAATGGGTGGTTAAAATACCTACATATAGAGGTGTGTCTATATATAAAGTAATTGTTACACATCCTCAAGGACAAAGAAGCACAAACACTGTACTTGACTGCCACTCTTGATGAGAATGTYACAGGTGAGGCCCTCGTTGTCATACTGGGGGTTGCTGGAGCTTTCCCTTACAATTGCAAAGGTTGTTGTTTGGAGCAGACAAATGCAGACTTGTCAAGTYTCACTCTGTCAGCTTCACACTTTGTTTGCTGCCTTCTTTCCAGCTACAGAGCTGTTGCCCTGGCTTGTAGCTGCTCCTGTGCCTTCATGTGAGCTTTGTGCAGGCAGAGCAGGAGCTGGAGGGATGCTGCGGTGCCGCTGCACGCRTCACTGAGCGCTTGGGAAAGGAAGGTTTTCCTAAGGAAAAACGGGCAGAATTTGCCTGCTGGAGTCTCTTCTGTCACACCTGAATATGTGTAAGTCTGTGAGTCAGCTGGGAATTGCTGTGACTGGAGTGTTTGGAAGAGAGATCAGGGGAGTTTTAGGCTTCACGCTTGGCTCTTTTCTGGGTTGACAGTGCGCATGGCCAAAGATCAGTTCTTCACCTGACAGAAATGATCACTGCACACCCATAACAATCAGTCCCTTACAAAACTTATCCCAATTTAGCTGTGATATGCAATACCACTGGACTGGCGTTAAGATTGATGATTCAGGACCTTGGAAGCTCAAGGTGGGCAGTCCCAAGGACTCATTAATGAAGCAAGTCCCAGCTTTCTTCATGCCTTCTTGGTGCYTTTTGCTCCTCTGACCCTTTCCCAACAGGAAAAGGGCTCATCTCATCTGGCCATGCCGTCTTAATTTTATGATGATTACATCTGATTTCCCCTAGTCTTTTGGTATCAATGTATGAGAGGTTCAAAGTGTTACAAGATCAGGGTTGGTATTTAAAGTGCAAAACAGATTTGTCATATGCAGAAGTTAACAGAACTGAGGCCAAAATACAATACATCCTTTGCTGAAAATAATAGTCAAAATACATAATTTARTGTTCTTTGCTAAGTTATCCTTCAGAGATTGAAGCAACTCTAAACATAATGAAAGACAGTGCAAGGAATCATCTTTAGCTTGTACCAACTCTAATAAAAAATGCGAAATACTCTCCTACAGGAAAAAACTCCGTGAATAGTTTTCTGCTGAGTCAGTGAGCTGAACTGACTCCATAAATATTGTCAGCCACGCCAAAGCTGATTTCAGCTTTGGGATGATGCATGGAGGGACAAGAGTGAAGGTGAAATGAACTTYATCCAGGAGGAAGTAAGCTCACCATCTTATGGAACTTCCCTCTGAGAAGTATATTTTTGGGGGAACTGTAGATTTTTACACCTTATCATTAGTTAGAACAAACTTAGGGAGATGTACCTGCCCCAGTGTTAGTCAGGAGTGACTGGCCCTGTTGCAAAATTGAAAATCACCCAAATTTTTGTCTCCTCCAGCAAAGATGAAGGATATAAACCACTGCATTATTGATGCAGGCTAGATACTGAAGCTTATTTTGTTTGGAATTTCTTGGTGTCACCTTAATGGATCAACATTTTTTTTTAATTGTTGTGCTCTCTGTGGTTTAAGGAGTAACATTTTTTTGGTCCACACTGAGCAGTAAGTGTTGAAAGCCCAGAAGAGCTGTTTTTATAAAAAATACCATAAATAAATGTCTGCAGTTTAGTTCTTCACAATGCTCTAAATGGTAATAATTTGTCTTCTCAAATCGTGTTGTATCAGGTTTTAACCTCAGATTGGCCTACAGATCATGCAGGAAGTAAAACCAGATGAATTTACAACTGGACCACACTACTAAATTCACCTTTGGGAGTATATTGAACTACTACTTCAATCAGTTTGAAACTGTCAAAAAATACCTTTAGTGCAGGAAAATTCAGAGATAAACACCTGGTTRAAAGCCAGTGCTAAGAGTTAGAAATTCGGAGTGCTGCCGTTGCTTCTCAGAATAAGGACAAATCTGTATCTTGTCACCTTTCTGCTTTGATGTGAGAGTTCTTGTGGTTCAAATTGTGTTGGCATGAAACTGTTCCTTGAGATTGCATTCCAACACATAGTTTAGATCTGAGTCATAGGGGGATTGAAAAAAAAAACCTTATTTTTTTCTTTGTTTCTTGAGAGAATATTTCATTTTGAGCTTGTGTGGCTGCATGACATTTTTGTTAATATCTTAAGCATGGATGTAACAATGTTTATGAATTTCAGAATTAGTTAATTGCTCTTTAAATATTMCAGGCCAAGGCAGCATTGCCCTTGGTTGTCATTCTTTTCCCAATAACATGATACTACAGGTGAGATAAGGGGTTTTTTTACCTGTTTTTTTTTCCCTTTGTGCTGTCACTTGTGTGCATTAGTGAGATGGAAGTGCTCAAATTCTACTAAAATCATTGACTTCAGGAGTTTACTTGATTYATATCTACAGGTGGCTTCAGATTTAGCTGCATTTGTTGCAGGCAACGTAGGATTAGAAATGAGAAATTTCATATCTAAATTATGGGGATGAGTGGTGGCTTAGTAACAACTAGAGTGATGGAAAAGTATGATTTCTCATCAATGTTATTTGTTGATACCACGTGGCTCCAGTTCTGTTGCTCAAAAGCACATTGCATGTTCTGTAATCTCTAATTTCAGCCACAAATGCCATATTGAGCTACCTTTGTTTATTGCTAGACATACCAGATTTGGATGTGTTACACTGAAGCATTCTGATATTATTCATTGTATAGACATTATTTATTGCTGGAATGGTCACAGGTAAAATGAAGTGTAGAMAACTGATATTTTTTGGCAAGAATTAGACTTTATGAGGAATTGCATTGCATAAAGTATGAAATGAAGGATATACAACTTCCCACAGAGATGTTTACAGTTACTCAGGTATCTTACCATTAATCATTCTGCTACTAGATTAGATAAAAGGAAAAATTTATGCTGAGGAGTCTGAYGTACCGTTTAAAATTTAGTAATTTAGTTGTGGGTTTTAATATTGCCTGAATATGAGCCTTAAAACAGTWGAGTTATGGGAAAAACTTCTTTGTCACTGTCACTGATTGGAATGGTCCTATTGAGAGTCTATAAAGCACCTGGAGAATCCAGAATTAAGTAAACWCTTATGTTGAAAAATAAGAAATTAATAAATCAGAGAAGATTGGGGGGGGGGAAAAGAGTTACTGTATAGATTTTACGCCCTCAAATAGAAAACCAGGAATTAARGAGCAGATAGTCAAATAATTTTACGGCCTTTTATTTAAGCAGTGGTTGTACACCACACTCAGACGGGTACACGAAAATATGAAATTATGTTTGTTTTTGAGGTTCTATTTCTGTGCTGCTCCTCTTTATTTCTGCAGTGCTCCTTAAAGAAACTTGCTGGGTCCTGTATGCTGCTTATTGGCAGTCTTTCACACTCTAATGTTAATTTTTTAGGGTGGAGGATGACATTTACAGTGATTATCTTCACAGGGTATTGTGTCATCTATTACTTGTGCATATTGGCCTCTTTCAGAGCTGCTCATTTGGGACTGCTGAGTTTTATTTCCATGTTGCTTAGTTGGCTTTTATGAATGACTGTATTGATGAGGGTGCAAAGTGATGAATGTATTTTCAGCTGAATTATCAACATTTTCCCCATCTAAAGATGAAGGTTAAGGATGGATTTGTAACTTGTCACAGACAGGTTCCCTCTGTTATTTTCACGGATTTGTGATGCTTTAATTTGTTTTAATTTTGAGACAGAAGTCATGAATCATTGCAAGAATCTGAGAAACTGCATTAACTTTTTAAAGAGGTGAAATTAAAGAGAGAGGTCAAGCTGAGGGAACTGCTGGCCCCAAAAATGTCCCTTTAAATAACATAATGAGATTCCAGGAGGCTTTTTTGTCCTTTGTGAGTTTCCCTTAAGAAGCAGCAGGTTCYAGCCTATTTGTAAACACATTAGCTGCATTTCCTTCTGTCTTCAAAGGGATAAAAGCRATTGTAAGAGAGTGTTTGAGACTTTAGGAGCCATCCTTGCCCTTTTTCTCACACTCCACAGGCAGCAGAGTGGTAGAATACACAGTGGGATGCCGACTTTCAAGTCCTCATTTTACCCTCAAAAGCTGTGCTGCTGACAGTGCATTTTTGAAAAGGTCTTCAGCTTGAAGTGGCAAAAAGGTCTATATGCTAAATACAGGGGGCTTTGATGTTTTTTTTTGTTTTCTTCCCCTCTGAAATTTTAAATGGGGTTGAAAAGTCCTGTGAATTGAGTGACCTATCCAGCAATAGCTGTTGTCAATATGTTAGGTGGATTCGAATGAGCATTGCTTCCAGCTTTTTATAAGAGTTGATAATATTGTTTGAATCTAGTTTTACACTTGTGTCTGAAATATGGCTTTAGGAAAGCAGAGAAATTTATGACAAATGTGATTCTTCCTTCTGTCCCTATTTACTTTTGCTTTTGGAACCTCTATTAAGAGTGCAGCTGTATGCATTGGTACCTAATAATTTGCAGGAAGCAAGGGTGAAGCAAGCTGTGCATGGAAAAAGAAATCTATGGATTTTGGAATGGTTGATTGTTTTTACAGTTAGTCAACATGAAGCTCCTGGAATTTTTTTGTTCTTTTTTTCACTAGATGCCTAGTATCTACATATGGAATCTGAATTTTGATGGTGCAAAATTTCCTTATGAAAGTTAGCAAGGGTCTGTAATAATAGTCATTATATTTATTCAAATTGTCTTGTTGAAGTGTTGTCCAATGACCTCTGATTAATACAAGTTTGATAGGTCTGTATATAATAACAAATATCCATATATATGTATATATATGCAGCACACAGTGTTTAGGTTTTAAACMAGTTTGATAGGTCTATATTAATATCAAATGTCCACATATATATATATGCAGTATACAGGGTTTAGGTTKCATTTTAAATGGTTCTTTTCTGTTRCTGTTTCTCTTTTTGACTTGTTGATGATACATTGCCTGAAAGGCAGAAGTAATGAAAACATTCTAATAGAGAGTGCTCTTGTTGAATTCAGTTCTTTTATATTCTTCACTACTGATCTCTATGCTGCTYATATCAAAGCAGTCCAGGCTGGTATCTCTGAAAAGAGACTGATATTTTATGTGTTTGTTCCCTGGGTATATTTAGCTTATGAATAGACTACAGAGRTCTGGAGAAGTTTTGAGGCGTGAATTGCGGAGGGCAAGAGTTATCAGCCCCTACAAAAATCTTGGGGTATTAAAAGTGCTCCTCTGTAGCTCCACATTCAGAACCATTACTGAGGCTTGCATAGGGCACGTGTGCCATAACCCTTTTAGCAGCTCAGGCAGTTTTCCTGGCATAATTGACACAGACATAATTAAGGCATGTCTGCACCCGGCTGTGAGCCTCTGTTACTACACCAAGGGCTGGCCATATCTCCGTGCTCCTTCACCTGGCCTTTGGCCAGCATCCTGGTGACAGCTGTGTGAGACAGAACAAGAAAATCTCCTCTTTAGGAACCCTCTTTCTCTGCTTTATCTTCTGATTAAGAAATCTTGAGGTGTTTGATGCAGGCTGCTAGTAAAATAGTCTTTACTGCAAGATTCTCGTCTGGTTCACTTTTCAGGTTCCAACCCTTATGYTCATCACTGCTCAAGTCTGGGATGGGCTTATGGTCCTCTTTAACTGGTAGTGCTGTTTTCTGCAGCTGACATTGCTCCAGCATTGCTGATGTACATGAGCATCCAACACAAGGAGGATTAGATGTCCGACGTTCCTGACTGCTTGAATTTTCACATTAAATTGGACAGAGGGCAAGGTAAATCCAAGATAAGAGTAAGGAAGCCTGGAGAGTGTGTGAGGGGCATTAGAACAGACTAGGGACCAAAAACAGTCTAGCAATCTCAGCAGGCACCTCTTGAGCTATTGGTTCTTACCTTTGTGCCAAGGTCTTCAAGGTGGAAGGCTAATAGTGAATTCAGTTCACTGTCTATTCTTTTGAGAGCTCCAGAGGTTAAAGCTATTGAGGAGTGAGGATGACARTCTCTTGTAATGTTAAAACTACTGTTGAATTGGAATTAGATGCTAGGGTTGACAATTTCTAACCCATGGGAATTTGAACCTGCATCACTTTATCTCTCAGCTCTCCACCTGGAGCACTGAAAGGAGCTCCTTCAGTGAGCAGCACTCTTCACAAAGGGGTTAAACCTTTAACTTCTGGTGCTTTTCATTCTTAATCGACGATTCCTCCTCTCCCTTGTGCCTTTTTGCTTTGAAAGGGAGGACTTTGGTAATTWTTGATACACTGTCTGGGTTTGGTTGCTGTTTGTTAGTGGGAATGAGCCTCTCCCTGTCCAGAAGCCCAGAGGCAGCAGTGGGTGGTGACTTTGGCACTTGGGATTTTTGTGAAATTGGTGTTGGAGAACGAACAGTGAAGGCTAAGCACTGGCATCACTGTATCCCCAGGTGAATAATTTGAATTACCCATCTGTGACCGTGTTCACAGGGGCTCTTGGATTGGGGAAGAGACAAGGATCTGACTCCATGTTTCAGAAGGCTTGATTTATTATTTWATGATATATATTACATTCAAACTATACTAAAAGAATAGAAGAAAAGGTTTCATCAGAAGACCAGCTAAGAATAGAATAGCAAAGAATGATAACAAAGGCTTGTGTCTTGGACAGAGAGTCTAAGCCAGCTGACTGTGATTGGCCATTAATTAGAAACAACTTTATGAGACCAATCCCAGATGCACCTGTTGCATTCCACAGCAGCAGATAATCAATSTTTACATTTTGTTGCTCTCAGCTTCTCAGGAGGAAAAAATCCTAAAGAAAGGATTTTTCATRAAAGTTGTCTGCGACACCCATCTCTTTCAGAAGGGTGCATATTGAGCTCACTGACTGCACCTGGCTCTGYATCTTCCCTTTCTATTTTCAGTTTCCAGCAGCCTGCTGGTGCTGGTTCTGGTCATCTCAGGGGATGTAACCTGCTTCTGTCCCTCTGCAAGCTCTATTAGGCCTGTGTGCAGTACTCTCACMTGCTTGAGGTGGGCTTAGGATGTGAATTTAGACTGCACATATGGCAAGGTATTGGRCTTAGTATTGACTTCAATTAGACTTGCATTAGCCTGGGGAACCTGGGCAAGGTATTCCTTAATTAAAATGAAGCAAGTGTGCTCCCCAAGCAGGGAGTCCTACCTTGTTCTGCTCTCATAAACACACYTAGTATTTGATGCTGCCTTCAAACAGGGATGGCTGAGGAAGATTAAAGTAGATCCTGGTCTCAGATTTATGGATGGGAAAAACTCAAACTGTTTCTAGTATCAGCAGGTTTTGCCTAGAGCTTTAAATAAAGAACTTTTTTTTTTTTTTTTCCTGGGTTATTTTTCTTGTTCTCATGCATGTTACTATTAAAGGGAACAGTGGGTGCTAGCTGCCTCTACTACCAGGTTGTTCATACTCATTGCCATAGACTTGATACTCCCTATAGATKGTTCAACTTCAAGGTATAATTCCTAAAGTGCCAGACACATCATTTTGGAGGCTCAGGTTTTGGTATTGGGGAAAAAAATTCCTTCAGCATGGCATGGGTGATTGCAGAGTTAGCTATTTTAGTGAAAAAATGTTAAATGAAATATCAGCTGTTGCTGTGAGACTTTAGCCACMGGGTAATTTTGAGTGTTCTGGCACTGCAAAGAGCACAGGGACTGAGCTTTCTGAGTAGCAATCCTTTCAGTTCATAAATTAGATCATTTTAATGGTCCACAAAGTGCATGGAAAATACTGTTTTCAAAGATGTGAGATGTTCCTAAGCAGCCATGATACTTGTTCATCTGTGAGAAAATCAAGAGGGTTTTTAGTTTCCTTTTCAGTTCTAAAGTAAAAAAGTAGGTATGCATTGAAATGAAATTATTCAACATTTATGATTGTGTTAGGTTGGACTTTTCAACCTTATTTATTTTTAAAATGAACTTCTTATTCACTCAACTAGTGAGAAATAATGTGGGATTCGGAATTCTCAGCAGAAAACAAAATGAGAAAGGGAAGAAAATTTAAGCTCATATTTTGCTTTAGGTATAGATCWCTTGTTCACCAGACTCACAGATAGCTGCAACATTAAAGGGAGAGGGAGAAATTCCTTTCTGTTGCTATTTTTATGAAGTTAAGCATCTAAAATGTCCTTGTTTAACAAACTGGATTTTCTTATTTACCTGAAACGAAGTTACTAAAATGGTACGTTCAAAAATTTTGTCAAAAATGCAATAAAATAAGAATTTTGGTAGCATGGCCATTTTTTAGGAGTAAGAGAGGGGAAAACAATACCTTGGCAGTGASGTTCAGTGCTAAATCCTGCTTGCTTTAATCTTGCAGAATTCCCATTGACTGACRGTGGGAGATTCTTCTAAGCAGGGTTTTGCTTGGAGCTCTATGAATAATGGAGCTTATGCTTCTCATGCAAAATTTTTAGAATGGTTTTTTTTTCAGTGGGTGAAAAAAAAAAAATCATGTACTGGCTTTATTCTTTCAGACCCAGGCATATTGAGAAACAATTGGAGATTTTTAGCTCCAGTTTTAAAGCCTTGCTCGGAAAAGAGGAGGTAGAGACCAAGTAKGATGTTTTGCCTGAGATCTACACACTTGGATTTCTGGAGGGCAGACTTTGGCCTGCTCAAGACATTGATTCAGGGAGCCAGCTTTTAAAAACAAAGATGTCCAGGAAGAATGGATGTCCTTCAAGAATGAAATCTTGAAGGTGCAGGAACTGAGCGCCCCTATGTGCTGAAAGATGAGCCAGCTTTGAAGATGACTGGACTGCATGGGCAGGGAGTTTGGAAGGGATTAAGGAAAAAAAAGAGGGTGTATCACCTTTGGAATGAGGGGCAGGATATTCAGGAAGTATTTAGCATGTTGCTCGGTCATGTAGGAAGAAAATTAGAGAGGCAAAAGGCCAATTAGAACTTAATGTGGGCACTTGTCTGGTGGATAATAAGGAAAATATTTTTTAAAAAGGCAGTAATGGCAAAAGGAGGGGCAAGAAGAATCTCCATTAGTAGACATGGTGGGGGGAACGTAGTCACCAAAGATGAGAAAAAGTCTGAGGTATTTAACACCTCCTTKGCCTCAGTTTTCAGCAGAAAGACMGGTTGTCCCCAGGACAGCTGTCCTYCTGGGCTTGTAGATGGGGTCAGGGAGCAGAATTACCCAGTTATCCAGGAGGAAGCAGTCAGAGAACTGCTGAGCCACTTGGATGTTCATAAATCTATGGATCCATCCCAGGGTGCTGAGGGAGCTGGCACAAGAGTTCTCCAAGCTGCTCTCCATCATTTACCATCAGCCCTGGCTCCCTGGGAAGGTCCCATGTGRTCCTTGTGAGGTCCCCAGGATGAGGTGAGAGCTGAGAATCTGGCTCCATGTTCTCAGGAGGCTGATTTATTATTTTATGGTATTATATTATATTAAAGAATGCTATACTAAAACTATACTGAGGAAAGAGAAGGATACAGACAGAAGGCTTAAAAAGCTTGATCATAAAGCTTGATAATAAAACAAGAATGATAATAAAAATCTGATTCCTCAGGGTCCGACACAGCTCGACCATGATTAGTCATTAATTAAAAACAGTTCACATGCTGGATAAACAATCTCCAGACAACATTCCAGAGCAGCCACACATGGAGAAGCTGAGGCTTCTCCTCTTGCCAGGAGAAGAAACCCTGGCAARGGGATTTTTCARAAAATATGGCARTGACAGTCCCAGATGACTGGAAGCTGCCCAGTGTGATGCCYATCCACAAGAGTGGCTGGAAGGAGGATCCAGGAAACTCCAGGATGCATCCAGCTGGGGGCCAGTCATCAGTGGTGTCATTATAGATAAAATAATATATATATATATATTTAAAATATATATTTTTTTCCCGTATAGACTGTGCTCATTCAGGTCCTTGCTGTTGAGAGTATGCATTTTCTAGTTTATTTAGTGGAGGTAGGTCTTTCAGAAGGATTTGCTTCCATTGTAACACCCCCTTGATTCACCCCAGTTAGAATGAACAGGAAGATGACAAGATGGCACCAGAATTCTCAAGAATTTCCCTTTATTTATTATATGAGGTATTTTAAAATCTTGTCTAAGGTTGTACAAAACAAATACTAGAAATGGTGCTTTTCATTGTGGTCTAACTACTGAACTCAAAATTTGAAGTTGAGCGAATCCAGCTTGCATGTGTTTATTCACAATGCTCTGAGGTTTTCTGGAGATTTATCTCGTTCATATTACAATGTGATTATGATATTGGTGACTAATAATATTGATGACTATTACAATAATTGGTGACTACATAATATGTGATTGTATCAGCTGCACKGATGATCCTGAAAGAGACTGGGGTCAGTGCCTCAGTGGTATTGGTAGCCTCTGTAGTGGCAAAAGTGTATCATGGGGAAAAAATTACATCTTTTTTATTTTTTCTCAAGTGTTGTTCTTCTTATCATAATTCTGGAAAGGCTTTGAGAGTTTCAGTGCACGAGTTGGAGACAAGTCTCGTGTGATTAATCATTGTGACCAAAAARAAGAGGAAAAAAATGGGTCCAAATATGACTCTCACTCTGAACACCAATAATGAAAACAGAGAAAGCTTTTTCCAAAATTATATTCAATYGAAATTATATCTGGAGTGCCTGTAACAAAAGCTCTCTCCCTGTAATCTTGCATGGTTAAGTTTTAAACAAGAACAACTGATGAGGACATTTTCTTCYCTTCCAACCATCTTGCAAGTAAAACAATACTGCAAAAGTTTCATCCTCAGAAGCATTTCAGCTGATAATATAAACCAGTTTATAAAAGCTATTCTTAGTCCAAACAACCCTTATGAACCTTCTAAATGTCTTAATCTAGCACAGTGCATCATCATGGCTCATTACATGCCATGAATGGCACAGTGCAGTGACTGGATATACTTTTTGAATCACACTAATTCTGAGAGACTAGCACTCTTGTGCCACTTTGCCCTGGTAAAAGCTCTGTTTCCATGAGATTTTATTAGCTGCTGCATCAGTCATTTGCTCTGATATATATATTCTACATTCTTTTTGCTGTCACATCATTTACCTCGCTGGGCTTGCTAGRAAACCTGCATCAGCAGAATGTTCCAGATGCATCTGGTAAAGCATCCTTACAAAAATATGATCATATATAGAGCAAACAAAGTTTCACTCATACCTTTGATTTATGAAGCTCATGACCTTAACAAGGCAGCATATGCCCAGTCTTTCAGTGCCAAAACCCCAGTTCTGAGGTGTTAGATGAAGCAGACTTGTCCTGCCCTTAGAAAGGCGCAATCATCACCGCAGGATCTGAGGTCGGATATATCTCTTCCATAATTTCTAGTTAAAATGCCTGGATGATGTGAGCAGTGATTTGAGGTGAGGGCAGAGAGAAAATGTGGGCTACCTAATTGCATTGGCTTGAACTCTTCTCAAGCTCAGAGATTTTGGATCAAAGCATGAACGCAGAAGCAGCCTGTCACCRTGATATTTTACGAAAAATCCCTTCTCCAGGGTTTTTCTCCTGAGAAGCTGGAAAGCCTCAGAAAAGAAATGTAAATAATWATTATGTGATTSCTTGCAATGTGGTCTGGAGGTTGCTYRCCAACAGGGGCATCTTTGATTRGTTCCATGTGTATTGTTTTTAATTAATGACCAATCCCAGTCCAGCTGTGTCRGACTCTCTGGTCAGTCACRRGWTTTTATTATYATTCTTGTGAAGCCTTCTGATGTCTCCTTTCTCTTTCTTTAGTATAGTTTTCATAGTAATTATATACTAATATAATTTTCTTTTAGTATTATATATATAATAAAATAATAAATYAGCCTTCTGAGAACTTGGAGYCAATTCTCTTCTCTCACCTCATCCTGGGGACCCTCACAACACTGCAACAGCAGTCGTGTCTGTYTGTGTAGAAATGCTTTAAAAACTCACACTCAAATCATGTCATAGCAGGCAGACTCATAACCTGCCACCATAAGCTGTGAATTTTCTGCTGAAGACAGTATAAAATTGTACAATTTTTCTTTTGTCAGTTGATATATGGAGGGTATTTTTGGATGTTGTTTCTATTGACCTAAATGTTCTGCTAGAGGTTAAATTTCTCTCTCTCTGCCTACGGTGCACCTCCTCTGCACCTTCCTATGATTTTTATCTGGATGCCTCCTTTCCAGCTACAGAAAACATGCTAGGATGTRTTCTCCTGATTTTTGGAGTTTGTAAGTATTTTGAGGATGGTAGTGCTGGGAGGAGCTTTGATTTCTGATAGGAGCATATGTGCTCACAAGGAGCATGCTCTCCTTGTGCCTGCTTGGGTGATAGTTAAATTTGTGTATGTGTAAATCAGAATCAGACTTCCTGTGCACTAGCCTCAGATTCAAATTAAATATATAGGTTTTCCTCACCTTCAGAGAGGCAATCTTAAAAGAAATTTAAAAAAAGAAATTGAAAGTTATATTCTCAGGGTTAAAGTGAAAGAAGTTTTGGGGATGGCACAAACAGCAATTTCCCAATACCACAGAGCGTTTCTTTGAAKGTTTTTCTTTTCTCATGTACTTTGAAGAAGGATGTTTCATTCTTACTGCATCTTAAAAGTTTATGATCTCCCAGTAAGCAGTGAGCCAGCCATGAAGTCAATACCCCTGATCGCAGATGCATCAGATCTTGGGGAATCTCTCACAGAGCTCTTTGGGTGAGTTCTCCTCTAGCTTGGCTTCCAAGCYTTTATCCTCTTTTAGCCTCTGCTCACTTGCACCTCAGGTGAAGAGACTTCTGGAAAAAAAAATAATCAACCAAAATTAAAAAAAAAACCACCAAAACCAAAAACCCAATCAACAATTCGTGAAAARCCAACAAGAAAACCTGTTGTCTGCCTCTTTTAAAAATATTTTAAGTTCTATCATACTGACTTCCAAACCCTTCATTATGCATCACATCTTGTACTGCTTTCTGTAGATTTTCAAGTATCTGGATACTTCAGCCTTGTTTGGCTGTATAAACAAAGTGGAAATTAAGAATCCTGGTTTGCTCAGCTGTCTGGTTTGGCTTGGTTTTATTTTTGCTTGGTCATAGCTGCAAATCTTGAGTAGCAAAGCCTGGGGATACGGATGTGCTTTCCTGTAAAAATACAGTGGTATTGGTCRAAAGGGAGAGGATTTCAAGAGCACACCGATCTATCAAGAATMAATGTATTGCTGGATTATTTTGTAATTACCAGCATTACAAGAGTAAGATTTTATCATATATAGATCAGAAATTTTGCTGATATTTAATTATTTTAAGTCCCAAAACACATATTCATTAGTCCCAGACTTTTTGTCCTGGTTGCATGAGATTCAGGTGCAATATTTTTCCTTGACTCTTRAAACTGTAGCCTCTGCTCTATATACTCATCTTTCTAAAGGAMTTTTTAATATGCTAATAAAAGAGTTAAAAACCAGTTTTATGTGTGACTTTAGAGTATAAATTATGTATGTCAGTTTCAAATATTTCCCTGTAAGTAATGCATCATTAGCAGCTTATCCTTCAAACTGATATCCCAGAAGAGGTAAATTTTCAGGCAGATTTTTGAATATTTTTAATATTTYTCCATGAAATGTCAAGAGAACTGACATATTAGAGGAAATCAAGGTGCCAGCAGGGTGGTTACCTTGTGTTGTTCTCTAAGCAGTCATCAGTTTGATATTTACAGAAAAAAAAATTGACAGTTTGATTTTTATTTTGCTATTGTAGCATCCCAAGTCCTTGAATGCTGAAAAAGATCAGAATCTTTGCTGCATCTAATACCATTATTTAATCTTTGTTTAAAAACCAAAGAATGACATAGAATTCTCATGAATTCAACATTGCCACGTCTTCCTTTCTAGTATTTTTTCTGACGATTTGTGAAGATACAATCACTCTCCTTTGTTTCAGCTGAGTCTTAAAATGTCCATATTTTGACCTTTTCAGAAGCAGAACTGAGTGACTTGTGCTGTCTTTCTTTTTCCTTGTATTATGCACAGGCATTATATATTTGGCAAAAAAAATGCAGTGCTGCTGAGAGGTTTTGGTTTATATAATTGCCAGTTCTCACAACTGGACAAAAGGGTAGACCCCTTATTTATAAAAATGTTTCAACTTGATTGTGCTTACAAATTCATWAAAAAGAATATGAATTATTCTATTCAACAAGGGAATTTGAATTTGTATGGATATTTTATTAATTATTGAAGTTTTTCTGTCTCAAATYCTCTAAGATTTGGGCCATCCAGTCAGATGGAGCTTTCTGGAATAATAATGTTACCTGAGTAATATCTAGAGGGCAGTGAGTAGTCAGAAATGGATGCATGACAAAAAAAAAATAGCAAAACACAAGGTGGCATAAGTTTGAATGGTGTGGTTATACAAAATTGCAAATAAATAATTTTCTCTATTTTTATTTATTAAAWAAATTATTTGGTAAATCTGCATGTCATATAGAAAATAAGTGAGAAAAGGACTGCGTTTTTCAGCTGCAATTTGTTTTCTCCCACTCAGTAATCACTACATTGTTTTACAAGTGGAGYCCCTGGAAGCACATTCTGAAAAACACTGATTCACATATCACTTTTAAGATCTCTATTGATTTCTTTTAAGAATATGTGGCAGAGCCCAGGAAGGAATTCTGTTTCCAGCTTAGACCTGAAAATTTCACTCTATCTCTGTGTCTGGATGGGTTTGTTTTGGAGAATAGGAATTGTGTCTTCAGTTTTGCTGAGATGTGAGGAGCTGAGCTGTGTTTTCCCAGCTGTTGATGTGGATCTATTCACTAGGAAAAATAGGGCAGATTGCCCATGAGAAAAGAAGAAAAAGTTGTGTTTTATTCTTTGGAAGCCATCTGGGTGCTGCAGAGGGGGTTGGWGCAGCCACCTCTGGGTTCCTGGAGGTCCAGCTGCTCAGCAGAAAATAAGACCAGGCTGTTGCTGCCATAAATCACATCCTTGGCCATGCCACAGTGCCTGTGCTGCTTGCATGGACAGAGCTTTTGGCACACTTGAGGCTGCTGGCCAAAGGTGTAACTTCCCAGGTATGAACTGAAGTGCGGGACAAAGTGAACAAGGTGGAAAAAAAAACCAAAAAAATTGAAAATTAACAGTTGAGTGGATAGAAAAATATTGAGAAGGGCTTAGACATCAGACTGAATATTGCTGCAGTAGCAATCGTGGCAAGCTCTGGAGTGCAAGCCCTTCATGTGTGACTTGAAATAAATCTTGAGGTTGTAAACTGGCAAGGGAGGGAAAAAGGGAAACAATCCATAGCATAGAAGCCGAAATATACTCCAGATTAAACAGCCTTGCAACACTAGAATGCACCAAATGATGAAAATAATTAAAGGAGAGCTATTGAGATATAAAAATGGAGATGAATGCTCTTGGTGAGAGCAGTGTGGCATTCATTCTCCTCCTGAAAGATCCTTTGTCTTTGGAGATAAGAGCACAGTGCCAAATCCCCAGCGAGGGCTGCCTAGCAACTAACCCACCAAGTGAGGGCAATGCAGCACTTAATCTCTTTAGTAAGCAAGTGTAGCTATTAATTTAATTAGCAGAGGCAGCACACCATGAATCAGTATGGTAAACCAGCAAAAAAAAATTGAATGAAGATTATTTTTGAGTTCTAAACTTGAGTGGTTGCATCMGGGATTGCCTCCCTGTTACGGTGGGATGGTTGAAACCTTATTAAAGTAAATTTTATTAAAAGTAAAGCTCAGGGTCCTGTGCTRTGGGGTGGGATCCACTAACAATAAGCAAGAATTTATTTTTGTTTTTGGCTGAGAGAGGCGCCTAAAAGATGGGAGGTCCCAACAGGCCTCCATGCATTTCTCACYACTTTCATCTCTTCTGATTTGTGTTCTGGCTATTAAACACGATGACGGTGATGATGATGGCTCCTCCTGACAATAGGGGTGGTGGATCACTCTGGGATGGAGAGCATTGGTGAGAAGTTCCCTGTGGTATGTGGAGTAGTACATGTACTTGTCAAAACAAACCTTCACTTCAGAGAAGAGTAGGAAATGTTTTCAGGAAGTCCACTCATTTGAGATTTTGTAATCAGAATGAAGACTCTGAAATCCAAGGAGGACCACAGTGATGTGTGACAAATATATACTAAATATTTAAACTTCTCTAAATAGTATCAGCTGTTTGTATTTGTCATCACAAAAAACGTTACTATTGGCAGTTATATAATGCAACAGGAGCTAATCTATATCATTGGAGCAGTCTCTTAGACATATGAAGATTTTTTCAAAATAGCCTGAAGGTATCTTTTCCTCAAAAAAATCCCAAACCTGCTGTTTGGTGCCAGCACTTGTATGCTCAAACAAAAGTATTTGGTCTTCATAAATAGTTCTGCAAGTTTCCCACCAGCCCTGGAGAAGATGGGAAAGTGACATTTCCAGTGGTTTCTGTGAGATCTCTCATTGAGTGACAGAAATTTTACATCATAGCTGATGCATGTTGTGCTGTATGAAGGTGTATTTTATGTGGAAATATCCTTTAATGTAGTGCTTAAAAAAAAAGTTCTCTTCACTCAGTTCCATTTTATGGCAGAAACCAATGAAAGTTCTGTTATAAAAGCTCTAATGTAAGATGCTTTGTTAACAGAAAATTGTAATATWTTCCCASTTTCAGGCTGTAACCAAAATCTGTCTTTCACTTTTTGCTAACCAGAACAGTAAATATTACTTACCAGATGATTTTCAAGTGAACATGAAACTATAGATTATTCCTGTAAAGGTACTTGGGATTTGGATTTGGCTGCAGTCAGTGATGAATGTTAGTAGTGCTATGGGATTAGAGGAAAAAGGATCAAGCAGTTAGGGTTATGAATATCATATGTATATACATGTGAATTTAATATGTGAATAGGTGTGCATACCTTCTATTTTTTCCATAAATAATTTTCTGACCTTGTTAAAACAGTGCAGAATATTTTGTTGTTGCTAATGGCATAGTTTATAGCAGCAGGAAGGTGCAACAAGATTAGTTATTTGTGTGATTGACTCTATGGCAGCAATATGTGAGGGCCATGAMAATAGTTCTGGTTTCCTCTGAGACCTAAATGAAATGCACATGAAGGGAGTTTTAATTTAGATTTTATCCTGCTGCCTATTAGTGACCTTTTTCTTGCTTTTGMTCTCCCATGCACATATCCTGAATCACTTAGGAATTGAAGCTTCTGAATACCCAACAAAAGTTGCTAAGAAAGTGCTGAAATAGAATGCTCAGAGCAGAGATTTTGAGTTATCTATCCCCCATTTTCCTGTGAATTTAGTGTGAATTATTGCAATGAATATGCTGTGAATTCCTACCAGTGAGTGAGCAGCCACGAGCTCTACAGAACAGGTGAATTTCAATGGCATTTTGAGTGAAGAGAGGATTGTATTTCACTGCTAAATCTGTGCTCTAGCCAGTCAACTTTAGGTTAAGTTGATTGCAAGAAATACCGTTATACACTTTAATACTTCATTGCTGAAAACTAAACTTGTTTTTAGTTATTCTAAGAGCTTTATTCATGTGTTAAATCACTGAATGAGAGGCTCCTGTTGTAGGACAAATAGAACATTAGCAAAGATATGAATCCTTTTTTAATTACACCCTGAAGTGCTTGGGATGGAGWTCCTGCTTTAGTAAAGCCTTTGGTGAAGTGGTCTCATTTTAAGGGTCAGCATTTAATATCATGTATTTTTACCTGTTTAAGAAAAACCAAAAAMGTCCATGTTTGGTTTTGTTTGCTTTTTTTCCCTCACTGAACTTGTGTAGCTGCCAGTACTCTGCCATGTGAATTAAACTGGTGTAAACATTGGGGCATTAAAGCAAAGGTTTGGTTTCATTATGCACAGCTCAAGTGTGGTAGTGATAACCACATATATAGTCCTTCTTTTGTAACTTAGTGCAAAAATCTTTAATAYTGCCATAAGGCATGAATGAACTGACCCTGCTTTAGTGTTCAAGGGTGCTAAAATACATATTCCAGTCTTGTGCTAGAGTGCTAGCCCAATTTACTTTTGTTCAAACCTTATCCATGGTTAACATGAGGACTTAAAAATACTGAAAAATTTCAGACTTGTGACACCAAAAGACAAAAAAACCCCTTCCCATCATATCTTTTTTTTTCCTTTTGACTTTCTTTTTTATGTCTCATGACCAAATGAGATGTTTTATTTTCTTTCTTTTCCTTTTCCTTCTTTCTTTTCTTCTTTCTTTTCCTTTTCTTTCTTTCTTTTCCTTTTCTTTCTTTTCCTTTTCTTTCTCTTTTCTTTCTCTTTTTTCTTTCTTTTCCTTTTCTTTCTCTTTTCTTTCTTTTCCTTTTCTTTCTTTTCTTTCTTCTTTTCCTTTTCTTTATTTTTTTAGATTTGTTTCTTCTTTTTCTTTTCTTTCTTTCTTTTCCATTTCTTTCTTCCTTTCTTTTCTTTCTTTCTTTTCCTTTTCTTTCTTTCTTTTCCTTTTCTTTCTTTCTTTTCCTTTTCTTTCTTTTTTTTTCCCTTTTGTTTCTTTTCTTCCTTTTGTTTCTTTCTTTTCTTTTTCGTTCATCTTTTCCTTTTCGTTCTTCTTTTCCTTTTTTTGTTCTTTTCTTTCTTTCTATTCCTTTTCTTTCTTCTTTTTTTCCTTTTCTTTCTTCTCTTTTTTTCCCCTTCTTTCTTCTCTTTTTTTCCTCTTCTTTCTTCTCTTTTTTTCCCTCTTCTTTCTTTCTACATTTTCTTTTGTTTTTTCTTTTTTTCTTTTTTTTTTCCATTTAGTAATCTGGCTCTAGAAAAGCTGCTTCATTGCAATTACCACAGATGCTTTTTCACCTCRGGTGTTGATACTCTTCTCTCCTGTCATTTTCAGAGCTCGCCTACATCATTGCCTGTTATTTTGTGCTGCAGCTTGAATTTACCTTCTCACCACCTTTGTAAACATGGCACTGCCTTTAAGTTTATAGAGAGATTGAGGATGTGAGCTCCCAGGTCAGACCTAAACCAGTCATGCTCATGGCAGGCAGAACTGCTGCAGCTGAGACATTTTTGTTCCTGTTCCCACCACAATTCCCTGCTCCTGGCTGTGTAAGCATTTGGTCTAGGGTGAAGCATGTCAGAAAAGACACATGCAAGAAGCAGTTTGGGTTTTAGGTGTAGAAACACAAACCTCAGACGTTTTTTCAATGAAAGAGAGGGAAGGAAAGAAGTTTTCAACTTCCAGCCACTTTTAAAGAGTTCTGGAATTTGTAACTATTTCTTTTATAGTGGTGAACAGCTCGGGGTGGGGAAGGAAACGGAACAAGAGTGACAGCAAGAGGATATGGAGCAATTATTTCATGATCTTGTTTCAGTAAGACTTCTGGGAAATGGTAAAAATCTGTGTTGCTGGATAACAATCCTCACTGTGCAGTAACTCACTGCACACCCACATGAGCTGCTTTTTCCAAGTGAGTGGCTCTATTGAAAGAATCACCCAGAGGAGCAAAGCCTGCTCACCCAGATGTGCTTGCAGAGAGATGTTATCCTGCTCTTGTTTTATATTCAGTAAACAAGAAGATATTTGTGTTTCACTAAAAACCAAACAAAACAGAGGAAGAAATAAATGTATGAGTGCAAGTGCGTGTAACATTACCTTTAATTATGAGACTCAAATGAGTCCTTGTCCATCAAGGTCTGGAACTACTCTTAACATCATAAAAATACATTTTACTAAAATCAACCAAAAATTACTGGGTCTGATCTCAAACTAAGGCTAACCCTTAAATTACTTGTGTTAAAATCAATCTACATGCTCTTTTTTGGTAATGAGTGGCAGAAAAGGCAGATGCTCCTATCAAATTCTGGCCTCAAKATTTGCCTCATAGTTTCAGACCAACTGTGAGAAGACAATATTTCAAAGTTATAATAAAGGTGCAGTAGAGYATTTATATATTGATATAAATTTATGCCATCAACTCCACAGTAAAAAGGTTTAACTTCCTGTTTTAAAGAATGATCATCAAATTATCTCTTGTATCCTTGAGAGTAGTTATTTTATTATTGCAAGGAATGTCTTCAATTTTTAAGATATGCTGAGGTGGAAGAGTCAAGCTTTATAAAAGTGAGAAATTAAATGTGAAGTTCACCCARCTATACTGTCCTGAGGGATCAGATGTAACTGAGGATATTTAAAGCTGCTCAAGGTGCTGTAAAACCTTTGTGGTCACTTCAGTTTGGAAATCTTACCCAATGAATTGTGAGAATTTGTTGGTTGGCTTTCCTTCTGCAGTTAAGTATAAGTCTGTGTTTATCTGGTTATGTTAAATAAATAGGGCTGATAGAAAGGASCAAGGTGATTARTGACAACAGAAAATCACWTTTTTTTCTTGTATTTTTCATTGACATTCACTTAACAGTAAACAGGACATTGGGCAYGGGTCTCATGGCTGGCAGGATCRCTCGAGGCTGGAGAATCTYGTGTCCTCTGTCTCCAGCTTGGATYTTTCACTCTTTGAAATGGAGTATAAAGCTGCTGGGAGACAATGCACTACTACAGTCCTTGGGCTTGCAGAAAGCTGTATTTATTTACCTAAAAAAGTTGTCTGAAACTTTATCTTTTCACAAAAAATTTTTGTTTGATTTTTTGGACAAACCTTTCAGAACCTGAGCAGCCCCATTCATCCCCACTTAAGTTTTTCTCATGGAAGGAAATTTGCCTTTTGTCTCTTATGTGAGTAAATTGGGAGCACAGAGGTGGGGAAGGATAGGGAGGCTCTGTTATTCTGTGCAGCACTGTCACAGTCTTGCCTCTTCCTTCCAGCTAATTATTTATATAAGAAAAYGTCTTGAAACTTCAGAAGTGAAGTTGGTATAATTGATCAAAGCTCAACTAAATAGGAATTAGGTATTTTTCTTTTATCTGTACTAAAAATGTCTCTTTTACCTACTGTGAGGGATGTTGCCAGCTCTAAGAGACTGATTTAATGCTCATATTAAAGAAAGGGATTTTGGGCCTGATCAGTTAAACACATGAGCTAAGGCTTCAGTAAGGAACGTGAATCATTTTGGCAGGTTGTAAATATTAAAATTGATATGAGCTCAGAGACGGCATTTTTTGTTAACTGGAGAAAAAGAGTCAATGTAGAAACAGATCAGAAATTGAGTTGGAAGAAGAAAATGTTGTCAAGTTCAGTTTTCTATGGCTTGGATGCATCTTATTGGATGCATCTGTCATTGCTATGAAAAAACTGGAATTTCCAGGAGTGAATAGCTGCTGTGGAACAAAATGGCGCCACAACAATTGTAAATACAGAGAAGGGAGGGAAAGGAGTGTCCAAAGGTGGATGAAGTCTTATGGAATAAAATAGCTCAGTAAATTTTTGGATTAAACCAGCAGTATTTGGAATGAAACATTCAGAATAAAAAGGATTCACAGAACTCCAAGTCAATAGCAGTGGCATGGTCGTTGTACAAGTCCAAGACTTGTTCCACAGCTTGAAGGATTAAGGAAGAACTGATTTTGATAAATTCCTCAAAACCCCCCTTAATTTTATGAACAAGGGGAGATAATCAGCATTTTGCTCGTTAAACAAGATAAAACTTCTGAAGTTGTTTGATGGGTGGTGCATTGCCAGATTAGGGGTGTTCATTGCTCAGGGCAGGATCTATCCTGCGTCCAATTCCCTTCAATATTGTATTAATAGAGTCCAATGTTATCACTGAAAGCACTTTTCTCCTGCTTATTTATGGTGTCAAGCCTAGTAGGGCTGCAGTTATTTCTGAGAGAACAAGAAATTGTGTATTATTTTATATTTTGTATATTAGACCAAAAAATTTGACTCAACAGGTTCTTGCTTGTTTGTTTGTTTTTTTCTCTTATAGTTTTCCCCCTTTTGAATTACATCCTGCTGCCAAATGCTATGCTTAGAGGGTAATAACCCAGCAATAATTCCTCAGAATATAGAGTTTAGAGCAAATTACAAACTGAGCCTACACCACCAGTGTTATTGAAGGAACTGAAAACATTCAGTTTCATGGAAACATCATCTTTACATGTCTAAAAAAACCCATTTTGATTAAGCTGCTGTTTTCCCTCAGTGCTGAGGAGGTGGTCCCATTAAATGCTTTGCCCATTTTGGGCATGCAGGCACACTTCCAAAAGCAAATCTAAACTTTCTGCAGGTGAACATAGCACACGCTGCTGTAGGTTGTCCACTGAGATAAAGGAGTCRCTGCTTTTTCAAATTCTTAAGCAGCTATAAGTCAAATATCTGTCACAAACATGCAAGGAAAGTTCTGTGGGAATTTTATGAAATTAGATTTCCTCCACAAAATCCCAGGGCTCTCTGCAGATTTTTTTTTTCCCCTGAAGAACTCTGTCCTAAACATTTCTTTCTGCCTCTGATAATTGCTGGGCTTTTATCCAGTGTCACTCGTAATTATTCTGATGTTTTYTGTTATTTTGATAGTGTTGATATAAAACCTCTGAGCTAGTTGYTATTCTGGATAAGATTTACCACTCTGCTCTTGTTTGACTCATACTTTAGGCCACACATTGTAAATTAATCAACTTATTCTATTCCAGGGAAAAAGAAATGTCTTTTGAATGCTAAACGTATTTTGGTGTGTTTTTACTTTTTCTGTCAATATTTGTYTCATCCATTCTGCAACAAAATCTTCACCGTGTAGCAGGTCAGTTTCTGGCTAACAAAAATCYAGAGTGCTTTCTACAAAATGAGACATTTGTTTGATGGAGTTTTCCTAAGGAAATATTATGGAGTTTTCATAAGGGAATATTAGCAGTGTTTTGATTGAACTAGCTGGAAAGATTTTTTGAGGGGAGATGCTTGCTATTCTTTATATTAGGACAAAGAATCACTAATAATATTTCTTATTTCTTGTGAAAATACGTATTTTCTGTCAGGGCCTACTMGAATAGCCACCACTTTCCCCTGCTAGTCTCTGCCTGTGATATTCACCTTCCTAAGAGTGAAAGGGATAATGGAATTCTGTATTCCAGCTGCAAGGGTGGGCATCAGTAACTGAGTGAGAGAGCAGCTGTTGGGGCTCAGTTATTCAGAGGAGGAGCAGCTCTTGAAAGGATGGAGAATCAGGCCTGGCTACAGCTCAACAGCTTTGGGGAAAAACAGATTCAGCCAAAAGGAAGTAAAGGATGAGTAGTGTTGATGATTTAATGAGGCAGATGGTTTATTGTTTTGAAACTACTACAGACTGCCGTGTTTTAACTTCATGTTTAAAACTGATGATTTTTTAGAGACTGGACTGTAGTTCCTGTTGGCCTGTTTCTGTAGCAGCATTTATGTTTATATCAAATGACTGGCAACCCCTTACAATACACATTAGGTATTCAATTGATTCACCTAAAATTTGGTTATCAATTCTTTGACATAAAATCAGCACAGTTCCATCAAAAATTTTTGAAGTGGTTCATGAAAACTAACCTGCTTTGGCCACCACTTAATTCAGTAGTGCTGCTCCCTAGGGTGTTGCCAGTAGAGGTTGATGGGCCTCCACAGAAAACCTAAAACTGCAGAGTGTGTGTTCTGGGCTTCAATAGATGGTCCACTTCAAAATATTTCAACCTTTGCCTGGACTTCTTGGATGAAACTAAACTGAATTCAGCATCAAAGTAATTGTGCAGAAATGTGTAGCCTTTGAGGGGAGATGCTTGCTAGTCTCTACATTAGGACAGAGAATCATTCATGGTATTTCTTGTTTCTTGTGGTCTTCTAGATACCCAAATTATTTTTGAGGTCTTTTGCTTGTGACATGGCAGAAAAAGAATCCTAGTAGCTGCTATCTAATTATTCTAACCTCTGCAATGTTAACATTGAATAGTTTGATTTCAGACCCCATAAAAGGGTTATAAATAAAAATGATTGTCAGAATAGATTTGGATCTGTTGATCTTCAGCATCAGACTGGCCAGAAGGAAGACCCACAGTATCTATGTTAATTTTGGGGGAGCACTAATGAATTTCAGGCTACTTTTGAGTTTGGATTGCATACTACATTTCCCATCTCTGTTTGCTGAAGAGTTTTTTCTTAGATTCTGTAAACTAGGGCAATAAACTGTGCTTTCAGAGGTAATAATACAGTGCAGAGAGCCTCTTTCATCAAAGCTTAATGACCTGATTTGTTAATGGCTTTGGCTACTTAGATGGACAAAATTATGCTAAAATCTCATTTTGCAAGCTGCTGTGTTTTGTTTTCTCTTCAGACACAAGGAATTTTCTCTGTCATAAGAGGCTAATCCTCTCAAAGAGAAATCAATGCCCTGGAGAGGGGCTGGGCCTTTCTCCTCAGCAAATACATCTGCAACTGCAGCAGGGACAAACCTGAAAAAATGATACCAGGAGAGAAAGAGAATTTCAGACTTTCAGGTTGGAAAAATTAAATTCATTTAATTAGATTAATTAGGTATCTTTGGAATGACCTTAATATAGTATAGAATCCAAGGAAGGAAAGAAAAAGGAAATGTGTGGCCTGAACTAGCACTGAGTACAGAGGGACAATCATTGCCATCTATACCTAATGACACTCTCCACACTGAGTTTTACTCTATTTTATAGAGTATTTATTTTATTTACTGTGCTGCTTTGGCTGGGGTAGCATTAATTTCCTTCACAGTGGCTAACATGAAACCACAACACCCACTTAGTCCATTATTTGATTGTGGGGTCCAGCTTTGTTGGTGCAAAAAATCCTTTGCTGTGTCTCCCAGAAGATTTACCTGTTGGTAATACAGAACATCATGGCCCTTCAGGATTCTGTTTAATTACTCAAAGTCAATTATGCTCTACGTTTTATTTATTAAATATGTTTCCTATTAGCTCATGTGTCCCGAAGGCAAAGCAATTTTTACGATTGAAAAGGTAATTATGTTACAGTGTTTTCTTAATTTTAACAGCAGATTTGTTGACAAAAAGAATGTCCTCTACTAGAGGAAAAAAAGTTAAAAAAAATATAAATTGGCATTTCAGGCATGTGTATGAAAACACGAAATGTGTTTAGATCAAGGAAACTTAGTTTTGAATGTACTTGTTGCTTTTGGTCTACTTTTACAGGCCCCAATTGTACATAAAATATTTAAT
Source organism: Cardinalis cardinalis (assembly GCA_014549065.1). NCBI lineage: Eukaryota > Metazoa > Chordata > Aves > Passeriformes > Cardinalidae > Cardinalis > Cardinalis cardinalis. The sequence continues at coordinate 1,662,254 of JACDOX010000146.1, forward strand.
TAAAATCTGCCTATATTTCAATCAAGTGTCATTTAGAAATAGCTAATTTGATGTGTCATTCTGACAAATTAGATATAATAAAAGAAACAGAGTATCTTTTTTTTTTTAAATTAGCCTCTTGCCTTCAGAGATTATGTCARTTTTTAAGAAGTATAATCAAAACATTTTTTAAAAAAAGAATTCTCACATGCCATAGATAACATCAAGTATTTCCTAATGAAGTAGAGAAGAAATGAGATGTGCAAGAATGATGTAAAAGACTTTGRTGGTTGGTTTYTCMCCAWAATATTTTGAAGMMATSAATGCTAGWGAATTACAGCAGATTTATTCACCATTAAGCCTAAAGATAAACCCTGTTGTGCACTCAGCAGGAAGTTCTTCCAGCTTCTATTTTCCAAAATTTTGCTGATCTTAGAGCAGTAGAGGCTCTATAAGCTTGGTAGTTCCTTTGTTTCACTCCTTTGGGGTTCATAGTTCAGTCAGAACCTACTATTCAAATACAAAACATTATTGAAAGGTTTGGAAAAGTTTGTCAGAAAAATCATTACATGAAGATAACAAAAGACAGCAAGGACAGGAGATTATGGGGTAAATAAACAACCTTGGCAAGGGGAGCTGAGTTTCTGGAGAAGGAGTTGAAGAAACATTAGGTACAGGTGAAGCCACAAAGTCATTTTGGTCTGGAGTGCTGACAAGGACAGGTTAAAAAGAGAGAGAAGAAGCAGTGGCCAGAGACTGTGAGGCTTCTCAGAGAAATTTCTGGGGGTCTGAACACCAAGCAGGGGATTTCTGAGGGGCACAAAATTGGCCGTGGAGCTGTAGGAGAATAAGGGATGCTGGTGCTAAGAGACATGACAGAGATTTAAAGGAGGCATTTTTCCACCCTACATRTAATTAGCTTATGGAAATTATTGCCGTGAAATAGCAAGAAAGTAGAGAGCTTAGTGGGATTAGGTACCTGCACAGGTAATGAGAACACAGGCAGTTAGTTACGTTAGATGGGATAAAATTAATTAGGCCTAAAGCTTCTCCTACCTGGAGGCATGAAGCAAGCAGTAATGGTAGAGGCTAAGGAAAGGAAAGATCCCTAGAGATTATTTTGGAGGACTGAATTTTCAAGTCTAGCCTGCTCCTGGATTGTAAATCCCAAATTCTAGGCAGAATAGATGGTCTAATGATCACATCTAATGTCAGACTWGTGGAGGTTATCAGAAGTGGTAATGATGATGGCCTGAAGTTGACAATGCTGCATTGCTAATCAATTTTTCCACTTTTCTGGTTGATCTAAMAGTTCTTCAAGATATCTAAAAGCAATAGATGTTATTTATAGACTTGATTTCAAGAACAAAACAGAACAAAACCCTAAAGAATAGGAGACTAGAAAGCATTACTTTGGACTCAGATTTATAAAACTGGTTTTGAAGAATAATAACAGAAAATAAACATGATTTTGATGGATTTAGGCATATTGGGACTATGTTAATAACTTTGGAAATACAGGACCATTTAGTCAATTAAACTGTTCAGACAGTTTTAAGAATCTTAGTCCAGTTCACTCATAATTTATTCCCCATCTCTGCCATTAAACTTAATGGTTTTGCTTCTCTCATCTGACTTCAAAGCTTTCTACCAAAATTCTGCTTTRTTCTTTCAGGCTGTGCAAATTTACAACTCATTTACCTCCTGTAGTAACATTCTTCCTCCTGACTCCTGTTTATTGTGGTCCCTAACACGTCCTTGAAAAGGCAATGTACTTCTGGCTTGCCAAATGCTGCATTGGATGTTGGATTGTGTGTGTGGTTGACAGAAACATTCAGTAAATGGATTGTCTGCAGTAATCATAATAATAATAAAAGATTTTAATTTTCCTTTACAAAAGATTTTAATTTTCCCTTATTTATTTTTCAAAAGAATACACATGAGCATTTTTCAGTAAATACCATTAAATRCTTTAAATGCTCCAGCCTTAGAGCTCAGAAACAGAAAGTGTTTTCCCCCCCTTTTATTTTGTACTTTTTCATCCCATAAAAATGTCTTCTTTCATTAGTRAGAACCAGGAGACTACATTGTTTATTAGAAACTACTGTCATGAAGACAAATTCCCCAAAGATTTGAGTCTCCRAACTGGAATACAACCGATATTTTGCCAAAAAAAGAAAAAGAAAAAAAAGTAGTAAAGAAGGATGGAAACTAGTACTTGGAACACTTCACTAATACAAAATATAAAAAATATCTCTGTTAGTATTGTTGCATGTTACTAACAGCAATATYTTTTAAATTTTGTATTAGTGAGGTTGGGAAATGATTGTGATGCAATCYGTTAAGCTAGGGAAGTAAAATTCTGTTGGTGTAATGGACACAACAAATGTATACATGCCACATATATGTGYGTGTGTTTGTGTTTTTCAGCTATGCATGTCCATTGCAGATCCCTTTCCTTTGGAGTATCTACAAAAAAAACCCAAACAAATTCACCTGTTCAGACTGAACAATGGCAATCTGTGCTCTGTGTCACAATATTCAAGTGTGGTAGTTCCCAGTGTTTTCCTCCATAAATCTGCCATTCTTCATGGGATACCTAGCAACTGGAACAGCTGCCTTCAGAAAGGTTGATTTGTGATGGTCACACATTATGTCAGGAAATGGTGATTTCTGACTGCCACTTTAGCAAGAGGTTGTARAATTCCTCTTTAGAGAAAAATGTAATCCAGGATAGCATTCTCTGGGCTGTTTGGGATGCAGCACAAAATGCCATGCTCCTACTGTTTATTCCTGTGTTTCTTAATTCTGGACCTCAGCAGCTTTATTGCCAAGATCATTGATGTGCCTTGCTTTTCACTAGTTTCCCTATTTCTTTAGYGTTCATTGTTAGGTTTTGTTGCAAATATTGAAGCTGCACCCAATCACTACTGAAAGCAGTTAACAATATTTGTTTTGGTGTACTTGTTTGGGTGAGTAAGAGAGGAAGGAAATTAATTTTTTGGAACCTCTAACTTGATCAAAAACTTTCTTATACATCTGGCCCAAGTTTGTTATTCTTGCAGCTATGAGGACAAATCCCTTTCCCTTTTCCTTTCCCTGTGAAAAGCTCTCTTTTGGCTACCAGTTTTCTTCAAGTCACTGAAATGGATTTTCAGTTTGAACATGCTGAAGTCTAGTAAAGGACAGATGTGTATCTTGCTGTTCCTATTTAAAGTAAAAGCTTTCACTGATTGTATTACACTAAAATAATTTTGTTCCCACAGCAGAGTTCAGAATCTGTACACACTCCTTGTCCTTAAGGAGTTCATTGTTTTGACTCAAGTGCAAAAAGAATCCATTTCCAGAAAGAGGTTTTCACAAAAGMGTTTCCAATGTGGCAGAGAGAAGAGGATGGGGTTTTAAAAAAGCTCTTACTGGATTTTGAAGTGGAAATCCTATTGGAACTTGAAAGGAARTTTGAATTTTATACCTACTGTTACTAACTGCTCTTAAAACAGAAGAACTACTTTTAATAAAACTCTTTTCTAAACAGTTCTTGATGTGAGCAGCATATGGTGTTTGATGCTTCTGCAAGTTGAAATTTACATTTCTAAAGCCTTAAAGTAATTACATTACAAACACTTAACAATTGCTGTAACTTTGTAAATGCAACAGATTTTGGGTTATGCTTAATTTGGGAAACTCTCTTTTTCCTAGTGTTAGGTTAAAATGATTCAAACTTTGGGTTTGGAATTAATTTATTGTATCAATCTTTGAACAGATAACTGGTGGAAATTTCAAGAGGTTCCAAAATAGRATTGTACAAATGTCATTTACAATTATAGGAATTAAATGATGACAAGAGATTCAGAAGTTGCTTATTTGATTTATAGATGGTTGCATCAAATTTATCCAGCTTTACAAGTACAGTTATGTGCTAACAAATAATTATAAATGCTATTTCAAAATGAATACACATTTTAGCACAAAACTAGCTTGATTTTCTAAATTCATTAATGTTTTGGTATAATGTGCATAGACTTGTATTTACYTACTTATACATAAATATATTTCTTGATTGTAGTTCCATTGAGTCTTTATGGAAATATTTAAAACTTCTTTTTGATCTATATAGAAATGCATTACAAAAATTTCCGTTTTCAGTTGATAATACAGGTTCATGCACATTCCACCATAAGGAAAACCATTTACAGGCAACATCAGCAATCATACTTTGATGCAGTTCTGGGCCTCTTCTCTCTGTGTCACTCACATCMCCCAACCCATCAACACCTGCTGAATCTTCTCCCCAGCAGTGATCAATCATGAGCCATCAGTCAGACACTTGATAATTAACAGAGAGAGGGGGAAAAAAACCAAAAAAAACCAAGGCTGAAATGATTTCTTCCTGGTGCCTTCATGCATAAACTCAAATAGCAAAGAGAAAGGTTTAATGAGAGCCTCACTGCCTGTGCACCTGTGAAACAAACCCATCAAAGTGGAGCCCAGCAGTACATGGAACACAGAGACTTTCCCCATGGTTGTTATGTCCTCTGCTTGAATTGCAGCTCTGAGATTGTGGCACAAAAGGGGAACTGAAGTTGGTTGAAGTCTCAAAGCAGAGCTTGTGGAAAAGATGCTGGAGGATGATTTTGAAGCCTGCTGTTGTGAGGCGCTTCTGTGGTCCTTGTAGGGTCAGTATTCCCAAAGGAAAGATCCATCCCTGAAAAAGGCCTCTCTTAGGATTGTTCTTCACTGTCTGGGTTGGATGAGTGTGCTGAAAATACAAGACAAATATTTGTAAATATCCCCACTCTGAGTGGGCTAAGTGAGGGCCACCAAAAAGATCACTCCCAATTTATTGTTTTATTGAACCCACTCTAATAACATTAGCATCTGAGTTAATCATGCTTTGAGTTGACCCAATATTTTCACTGATGGAATGGTTTTAAGTTTAGCYCATTTGATAATTTACAAAAACAGAGAAAATGAAACCAAGATGTACTATAGAGGTGAAAAGCTGCTAGAAACCTGTTAAGACACTTCCTTTCTACTACCTTTACTTGTTAGGATACTTCCTTTTCTTCATTCAAAGTAAATATCCTGTTTATTTTGAGGTCAGTCCAATTTCTGATGTTCTGTGGTATTGCTGAGGGTGAATATATGAATATTTACTCTGTGTACATCACTTCTGCATGAGGTATGAAAAGGAGTGCAGGATTTCTCAGGGACATTCTCTTGAAYGCTGATGTTAGTGCTCCTTGTTCTCATTAACTCATCAATTTGTGTTCAGGGCAGTGTATTGCATGCAAAATAAACATTTTTGTACATAAAGAGATCACTCATGGCACCTCACTCCTCACCCTTTCCTATTCAGAAGTTTCTGTGATGACTTTCCCATCATCTTGGCTTGTTAATGGGATTTCAGCATAGGGTGCTCATAATCTTTCTTTTGCAGCTAATTTTTTATTTTAATTTTTATTTTTCATTTTATTTTCATCTTCTGCATTTCTTGACTAAACAAAGGAGCTCAATAAGGGAAGTTATATACTGAAAAACTTCCCCAACAGGTTAAAAGTAGGTTTATCCTGCTTTTTGTGTCCTATAGCCATTTGTTTGTCCTTTCCTTCCCTGAATAGGTCCAGTGAGACTGAATTGCATGTTTMCCAGACTCCAGAGAGTGTTACGAAAAGTAGGGAATAATCTAGAGTAATCAGAAAGTTACCAGTGTAACCAGAGTAGTAGGGTCATAAATGTAGACAGAGAAAAAAAAGGAAAAGATTTTCCCCAGCACCAGAGGCCTGTATTTGGAAATCTGAAAAACGGGCATGGAATAATRTCAGGAAGTCAAGATTCCTAAGTCTATAAATATGACATTGGTGTATCTCAGTTTTAAGTCTTATTTTTTTTATGARGCTKCATTGGATCCTCTGCACTTTTATGGCGTACATAAGTAGAAAATTGTTYATATATTAAAAAATAATAGTTTTAAATATTTGAGATAGATAACAAATATATCCCTCGTGAAACATGAACCAGTTGAAACTGAAGTTGGTTTTCATTGTTTATTTAGTATTTTAATTTAGGTTGCAAAGCAGGTGCAGCACACCAGCCTTCCTTGCTCCTGCTTTCCCACTCCTTTTTCTCCTCCTGCCTCTCTCCTCCCCTTCAGCACGTGAGCTGCAGAYAGAAACAGCAGAGGAGAAGCCAGGAAAACAAACTGACCCATTTCCCATGCATATTTCATGTATTTGCCTAATTTCCTGCAGTGCTGACTTAATTAGGTAATTATTCCACCCTCYTATGACCAGTGAATATCCTTAACATCACTAGGTCAATATTAAAAAAAACCCCAACAAATAAACAAACAAATCAATGAGGTTTTCAGTGGCAATGAGTCACATGAGAGCTTTTCAGTGCTGGTCATGCTGGAGATGAAAACGAGTTCTTGTTTTTTGAATGGGTGTAGCATCCTAGGGACACTCCCTAAGTTCTTCCCTATCCCCAGCTGTTTGTTTCCAGAAGGGAAAGATTTTCCCATTTAAAAATTCATTTTCTGATACTGTTTGTTGCTCCCCAGCCTTAAATCAATGCCTTGATTCTTCCTTTTCAAAGATATTAATTCTTTTTTCTTGTATTTTYATTCTTCTACTTTTTAAATTCATGCTTCTATTTTAAAAGATATTCTTTCATTTTATAATTTAGCTTTGATTTTCAAATATATTCTGAATTCTGGAGCCTGATATACCAAATAGATGATGACGATGTCCCTTTCCTGCTGATGCAACATTTTGCAAAAGATACTAAATCCATGAGTTTCATCAAAGTCATAACTGGTTGGAAAAGAAAATTCCTGTTCATCATCCCCACTCTTCAACCTCACAACCTCTCCCTCTTCAACCTCACAACCTCTCTCCAAAAGGAAAAGTTGTATTAAAAAAATTAAAAAGAGAAGGATTAGAGCTCTGTTTAGCCTTTAGTAAGAAACTGAAGGTTCTGTGATGACCATGAAAATATCCTTACATGTTWTTGTAAGGAGAGAACACAGCAATTTATGCTTGATTACGTTCCAGCACAAATTAATTTATGGAAATAGAATATATAATAGGAAAATTAGTGCTACCAGTAAGTCATGACATAGGTTCTATTTCAGTTTCTTAGACCCCATGTAATAGCTTCTCAGAGATGTGACATGCTATGATGAAACCTTTGACTTTCTATGCAGTAATTAATGTCAAATTTTTCTATCAGCATCATAGGGGTTTATTCTCTCTGTTTAAGCCTAATTAAGGGTTGAAAATATTTCCAGAGGACTCAAAAGAAAGCAATAAATATTCTGCACAATTTCTTACTTATTTAAAAGGAACAGAACTTTAAAGAACATTTAATTGCAGACTCTGCTGCAGTGCTTTTTCAGGTAACAGTTAACAGCCACGAGTGGCCAAAGGTGCCAGAACCACTTGTGTGCTTTCAAAGGRGTAACTTTAATTAGGAACAAGCTTTTCAAGGTCAATATCTTTATTCCAGAGCCTTAACTGTGTGGCACACACATGGAGTGCAATGACTTCACCAAGGGGAAATGTGAGGAAGGGGGGATGTCTGATTCACCAGGCTGGTTTGTTAACTTCTGCAGAAGTTTGCAGGAATCAGGCTGGTGGGATTTGCCTCTTGATGGTGTGAGTTTTCCCCTCATTCTCTTTCCTCCTGTATTCCATACAGCTGCCCTGGTTACATGCAGGAAATAAAACTGGAAATAAAACTGTCATTTTTTGTCAGAACTGACCCACTGATATAAATGCCCAGTTCAGAYGTCCAAATCTTTATTTTGTTATCACACGCTGCAAATTTCACAAGGATTGACCTCAGAAGTATTTAGTTAGAAGAATGAGGTCTCTTAAAGGCTTGGTGGTTGGTATTTGGTTTTGGGATTGATATTTCCAGTGACAGGCTTGCTGGGAGGAGAAGGGATTTGTGTTTCTGCTTTTCTACCAAATCCACTAATACAGCACTTGTGAATGATGCAATTTAAACGACCATACCTTACACTAATATTTTCAGATATGAAAAAATCCCTCCAGGCCATTATTTTACACATCACTTTTCTCAGACAAGGCAGTCACTTTCTCAAAGAGAAAACCCTCATGAAATTGTTCGGTTTCTCCTGAAAAGGTTCAAATGTTGGTGTTTTCTGCTTAGCACATCAGCAAAGGTTGGAAACTCTTCAAAAATGGCAAATTCTCTGCTACTTTCTGTCCACGTTACTTCCTCTCTCCAGTTTTTCTCCCATTTTCAGTTCCTTCCACAGATCTGACTGCTGCAGGTTGGGCTCCCTTTTGGATCTGGTTTTGCTCACCCTTTAGCTCTGAGGATCAACCAAGTAATGCTCTCATGTGGGAATGCTAATGCCCAGTTTTCCAACACTTGAGACATTGTGACAATTCTATTTAGCTTATGGTAAATATTTCAGAAAGGAAAAAAAAAATCCCTTGCCTTGCAGCTTAATGGACTGTCACAGCAGATGCAGCTGTGTAAAATGGATTTGAAATCCTCTTTACTTTTTCTTCTAAATATTTTCACTTCTGGCTTTACATTGTTCCCTGGTTGTTTAAAGCTGCTTTGGATTTCCAGCGCCTTCCTTAAATATTAGGAAATCTTGGTAGAGAACTAAACAATACAGTGTAAAGGGCTTCAGCTTCCTTTTGAAGTGAAGATAGAGCTTGAAGTAGCCAGTGGGACCTCTTAAATCCTGCCTAATTACATTTTCCCTTAAGTGAGGCTATACATAGCTCTTAGGGAAGTCTGCAGAAAAGAGTCACAGGGCATTTTCAAAAAAACCCTACTAAAATGTCAATTATCAGAACATCAACATTTTTACTTGGGATAGTTTCTCAGTTTGAACTTCTCACTGCAAAGTACAATTTGAGCAATGACTTATGGTCAGCTAAATGTCAAGCTGAATCTCATTAGTGATGAAGCACTCACCTTTCTGATGCAGATATTTCAGCCTTGCACACAATAAATTCATTTGCATATTTAAATTTCTCCAACATGCATGAGAAATTGCAATGTTCTGACGTTTAATGGTTTTCTGAGGAGCAGTCCTTGAGGAGCTGCAAAAGGGGAATAATGGTAAATAGTGGTAACATTGCAGCAATAAGGAAAGAGTAAGCAAAAGTAAGATTAACTACAAAGAGAACACAAAGCTATTGACAGTAAATATATTGTGGTTTTGAAAAGATTTAGTGTCACAAGAAGTTGTTGTAGGCAGGAAAGAAATGGGATTTTTGGTGCTTTTCCAAATGAGGTGAGAATTTTCTTAGGAAGYCTTTTAAGCTGCTGGTCACTACGAAATCAATGGTAGAAAAAAAATTAAACTGTTTTTTGRTGTGCAGAATGAAAACTGTAGAGAAGTTGTCTGTGAATAATAAAGATAAACACCATGTACTGAAGAGGAAAAGCCCAGGGTTTCAGTATATTTGTCATTTAAACATTTTGAGGTAACCTCATCAMAGATCTCATGGAAATGAGCTGCAAATATCTCTGAAAGAGGTTTGGGTGATAAYCACCATCAGTGGTTCACTGGAAGTTGTCAGAAATACTTGTGATGTGTTGCCCTTTTTGAATCACCTAAGCATTGAAAATTCATACCTGTTTCTAGATGTTTTCAGCTGAAAATGGCTGGGATTTATTTTTTTTTCAAATAAAAATGTTTTTGGGGGGAAAAGAGAAGAGTTCAGAAAAAATGGACTGATGTGACTTTGGGCTTTTAAAATGATGGTTGAAGGGTGAAATTATGAAAAAATGAGAAGCCCCAGTGTGCAACAGGGAACTGAAGCTCCCAGCTTGATGATTTTTGTTCTAGCATATGTCTTCTTGTCCACTATCAGGAATAAGATTGCATGTGCAAAAAAAAGTCCTTCAGAAAGCAAKAAGACAAAATTTGTGTTAGGATTAGTGTTACCCAGAACAAAAAATTGAGACAAAATTTGTGTTGGGGTTGGTGTTACCTAGAACAAAAAATTGAGGCCATATAATGARGCAGAAGGACCATTTGCCATGGTCAATTTTATTTGCATCCTATCTGCTCCTTGCTTGGCGGAGTTTTAGAAGTTTCATGTTCCAGCACCATTCTATTAAAATTTGGAGAAGATTTAGATATTGATCTATTTTTTGGAAATTTGCAAGTGTTTCCGACTACGAAAGATGGCCTCAGAAGGAGACTATAAGATCTTTGAAAATTCAACAGTTGGAGAACTGGTTGGGAAAATAAGAGGATGATGCTTTGGGAAACCAGTGATACAGGAAGATAATTTCACATTTAATTCAGAGAGAAAAGAGAGCCACTGAAGGAAAACAGACTTGACAGGGTATGTGGGACTTAGGAGAAAACTGAATTTTGTGCAGAGTTTTGAGTGGATTTCCTTGGTGTAAAGTGGAGGAGGTTAAGGCTGATGAGAAGATAGAAGTCTGATGGAAACAAGACCAACCAGGTGCTAATTTCATCTGTTCAGACACAAAAGAAAATCTTCCCTTTGGAAAATTTGTGTAGGAAAATGAAGTGAGATAAGAATATCGTAGCATTTTTGAGGGCTTGGGAAAGGTCTGCATTGAAGRCAACAGCTGGGTCTGTGGTTTGAATTACAGATAAGATGTGAATGGTATTTATAGAGACTGAAAAATATTAATTAGGGCAGCGAGGTGGAAAATAGATGCTTAGATTTGTTCATGCTGAGTGTAAAGTTATACCTGGCAACATCAATATAAAGTTCACAGTGGGAGACTCTTTTTGGTACACAGGCAAAKTTTTGTGCAATTTATGTCAATGAAAATCCTCTTTTTGTTGTTATTACTTTTGCTGATTTTTGTTCCCTGAAAGGAGCAAAAATTTCCATTTATGGAGTTAATCACACAAGTAGCTGGTGTGCCCACGTTTTATCAGACAGTTCAGTTTTGGCAATGGAAATTCCTTCCAATGAGAATATGTGAACGAGGGTGTTGCTCATACTTGTTTGATACAATGCTTTGACTTTTAGCTCCTGTCACATGTTTGAGATCAGAAGCTGTCTAAAACATTTTCAAACACAGTGAGAGATGGGAAAATACTGTATAAAATAAAGCTAATTGTGAAAGTTTAATGTAGAAAATATCAAAGAATAGCTGAACGTCCCTAAAGCCTTTTATTTTTTTTTTTCCTGGATACCTACAGGTTAATTTGGGTATGCCAGTAACATGCTTTGCTTGGTTTTCTGGAAATTTAGGCTCATGAAGAGGTCTCATAGGACATACTGGAATGTCAGCTTGGGATGAAATATCTTCTGAACTTCAGGTAAAAAATGTAACTTATGTTGATAATTTCATCAATGGGATGATATCAGTTTGTTTTTCCTAGGACTCAGGACTATTAAAAACACAAAAAACACATTAAAAAGACAAAAACACATTAAAAAAAAACCCCTCTAGATATTTTTCAGATTACAAATACGGTTATTTTTATAAATTCACTTTTATATGAAATATTCCCAGTGGAAGAACTGCAACCAATCTGTTAAATTCCCAAGGATGATGYCCTGTGCTGTCACTGTCTTCAGGGACATGCTGTTGCTTCTGATGTTATGGAGACAGAATGAAAGACACTGCTTTCATCTTGCCTCAAATAAGTCAAAAAATTCAAATTCTGAACTGACAGTTCTAGGCTTGCAGTGTATCTGTAACATTTCTGATTTCTCCTATATGTGTGTATATATATATATTTCAATTTCAAGCATTTTGGGACAAGCGCTATGACAAAGTCAGATGTGCAAAGCTCTGAAAGAGCTGAGGATTTTTAACAAGAAGATGTATAATGGTAACTAATTACTTGATAGGAGCCCTTGTAATGGTGTGCTGCATTTGTGTGGCTGGGCTAATGCCTTAGGTGCCAGCAAGAAACACCATTYTCACATTTTCTTGGGGCAAATTTAATGCCCGCAATTCTTAATTTTAAAGYCGCAATTGGATTTCTGTTGATTTCCAAAGTAGACCAAGGTGGGTTTTTCTTTTTAGAAAGTGCCTGCTTTCAGGAAACGCTAAATGCAAACAAAACCATCTGTGAGGGTTGGAGTGTCCTGAAAAGGAGCAGCAGAGTAAGCTCCTTGTCAGCATGAAGAGGCACATGCAGTCACCAGGGGTGGAAGAAAAGAGAGGATTGCACGTCCGCATCCCATCCAGCCAAACAGTGCACATTTCCTTCAGCTAAATTGTACATGACACCAATCTAAATCCAGAATTCCAGTGCTATGAATATGAATTTCCTCAGTGCTTGTAAACATCTTGGTACAATATTAGTGCCATGCAGCTGCAAAACACTTTAAAGATATGCTTGACAGCCTAATGTAAGTTAGACCTGAATATGTTAAAGCCTCATGCAGAGCTCTAGTAATTGATTTGGCTGTAATTGGACATCTGTTATTAAATGTAAAGTGCTGGTGACTTTTGAATACCAGCTCTGCTGCATTTCTTCTTCTGGTGTTTTCCCAGGTTAAAAAACCAAAAAAGCGTCAATCCCATGTGAATATTTTTTAGATTTTCTGAGGCACTGGCTCACAAGACCTGCTAGTGTACAGTGCAATTAGTGGGGTCCCTTTCCAACATGTGCTGAATTTCGTATTTCTATTTTTCTAAATGGCTTTAATTTGCTGCAGCTTGCATTGATGGTATTATTTTATACACAGGAACACTGTGATCCCTTTAATAATAGATATGTATGATAATAATAGCATAGACCATGAACTTATTTTCACTTTGCATGTTCTACTATCTTAAAATCTGTGATTTAAAAAAAAAAATCAAAGTGTGTATTAATACCTTTGCATTAAAACCCGTGTACATTTTACTATCATTCAGCTTATAGCTAAAGGCTGCAATCTTTTATTAAAGCCTTTTATATTTTATATGACATCCTAAGGGACCTTTATAGTTGAAAAATGGGTCAAATACAGGGATTTTATGAAACCTCCATTCATTGTGTGCTCTATCAGCTTATTTTTTTTTTCTTTTTTGCTCATCTTTCAGCTGGGGCAGAGGCAGACCTGTTCATTTAAGGCAAGCTAATGACTGTTTCAGTTTCTGACTTGTAGCGCTCTAGGATGTTACTGTATTTCAGCTGAAAAACTGCAGATGCCTATTTATTTTGGGCTAAAAAATATAAAGATAACTTACTAATTAAATGTCCAGTGTTGCATTTAATTTCAGAATTTTYTAAAGACTAAAGGGKTTTTTTTTGTTTGTTTTTAGTAWATATTTTGAGGCATGTGTGTCCAGAGGTACAAACTGTTCTGGTACTACCCATATAAATTAAAAAATTTCAGTTTTACACTAGCAAAATACTTGAGCATAAAATTGACAGAACAGGCACATGACAGGGTTGGAAATGTTTTCATGCTTCTAAGCTGAAATGCCTTGCTGATTTACCTTTTTGTGATTGATTAGAACCCCTTTTAGTCCAGCTATCTGTCCAGAGTGCACTAAAATAATATAATATGTACAGACAATGTAAAGTTGTGAAAGAGCAATAGGCTGTGAAATAAGTTGCCATAGACATGGGTGTGTGTTAAAACTGTGCTGATTCAATGAGGAAAACCTTCCAGGAAGGTAAATCCTTTCAGCATTACACCATCCATTGAAACATTTCATTTGAGGGATCTGCTTCACCTGTTTGAAGGTGTTCAAGCCCTGAAGGAAGCAGCATTTGTGTTTTCTTTATTTTTATTGTGTTCTTTTTGGCCCTGCCATTGGTGAAGGGTCTGAGGAGCTTTGGGCTGACCCTCTACAGCCCTTTGTACATTTGAGATGCTGCTCATATTCTCAATATTATGGGATTTTATATTCTGACCTTACTGAAATGCACTTACATGATGACATGTGAAGCAGTAGCATACGAATAGTTTGGAATTACATTTATTTAGTTACTTTTGGTGACATTTCAACTGTAATGCCTTCAGTCCTGAGCTTGGCTTTGCAGCTTGAGAACATAGAAAACACAAGGCAGACAGTATGCCAGTGGGCTTACAACCAACTCATAAATAGAAGGACTATATGTTTTTATTATTGCAGGCAACAGTTGGCACATTTGACATTAAAAAAATCTGTTTTGTTTTGTTGKTTTTTTTTTTCAGTTCTTGTTGGAATCCAAGAGATTCCAAATCAARTATAATTTATGTTTTGGGATAACTCAAATAATTTTGTCTTGCTGCCCAAGCATAACTGACACCTGTTCCCCACATCTGAACTATTGATGAACTTRAAGAGGGACAGCAAGGGAATCCAGATGGTTTTGCTCTGAAGTGGCTTTATYTGTGCAGCTCTGACTGGAGAGGCTTCCCAGTCTCTGAATCCACGGCTGCTTCTCGCTGTTTCTTTGCAAGCTGTCTCTTAGGACTGGAAGCTTCATGTGCACTTGCTCAGATCTGCATTTCTGGACAATTACAGCCTAATTCTTCCACCTTGGATCAGGGGGCTGCACTCATAATGGCAGGTGGAGGTACCTWGCATACCTGGGGAAGGTATAAAAATATTTTATGAATATGATGCCTCTCAGACAATGAACTCCACATACAATGAAGTTCACAGTTGTAAACTTCACATTTTTGTGTTGTTTGTTTATTGTTGGGAGAGTTTGGTGTGTGGAAAATTAAGTTCTCCACTGTGCTCCTTGTTCAGGTGCACACAGCTGATTTCTGTGCACTTGCATGCATTCAACCTTACTGGGCTACATGTTGGTTTTTTATCATTTCATGTTAATTTAGATTTAATCTAGGAAGGAAAAGCACTCAGAMAATGCAGTAGGACATTAATAAATGTGTGGATCGTGCCTAGAATTTAAGAAAAGGCAGCAAAGGTGACCTCTCAGGTGGTGAGCAGCTCTCTGTCCTCACCCCTCAGGCAGGAGGGGTGAAGAGGGGTGTGACAGAGCATTTTGGCTGTGCTCACTTGATATATTGCTCTAGGGGCTGGAGCCAGCTGGTACCTATTAGTGTCCTTCAGCCTCATCTAAATAACTTCAGGGTATRGAATGGTACAGAGACTTTYTTTTGGTGACTTTCTTCTTGGCCAYTAGTGTGCCAAGAGTATCTCTGCAGGGCTGAAAGGGCAAATTTTAATTATTTTTTWAAATTTTGAAAATCGGGGAAGCTTGCCTAGCATATTAAAGATGGACAGAAAGATGATGGGCATCCCTCTTTAATGATTTTTGGAATGCATTGAAAGTAGAACTGTCTGAAGTGCTTTTGCCAGCAATGCTTTTACTCTGGTTGGAGTAACCAGCAAACTCAGACAAGAAGCTGAGGCTTTGCATGAYCTACAAGCCTCATCCTTTGAGTTTTCGAGAACTCACCTGTTGTTACTTTATTTATAATGATTCAAAAAAATAAAATCAAATCCTGAAGTGACYGCACTATTCTAATCTTACCCCTCCCTGTAATTTCATTACAAATATAAGTGTGGACAATTACAGCACTCATTACCCACCCTRCCACTTACACAATCCTGTATCTTATGGTGCAGGTCAAAGAGAGGCTTTGCTTTTGGCTTAGGTGGGTTTGATATCCCACTAATTTATGGGGGCATTACTCAGYATAGCCTGACACAGCCCTGCAAGTCGTTTCATACAGCATCACTTTCCCTCGGCTCAGATATTTGTTTTCAATTTGCATGGAGAATACCTCATCTAAATTRATTGCTCTGGAGACAAGWGAGCCAGACAYTRTCACGACCATACTGGGTGCATGTCYCTGTCTACTGGTTTAGAGGSACCATAAATTAATTTGCCATTATTAATCTTATCTTGGGAAGCTAAATAGAATTTAATTCTAGTGAATATTGCAAACAGTTTGCTGCATCAGGTTTATTTACAGTTTCATGGATACTTTACACAGTCTGTTGCATATTGCACACAGCAGCCTGCTTTGCCTGTCTTTACCTTGGATTTGAGTAAATCACTGTCAAATAAAAAAGAAAAGCTTAAAAATACATGTATATATATGGTCCTTCATGATAGTACCAGACACCTCAGCTGAGAGGTTTTTTTTGTCTCCAGTTCTGCTGGTGCCAAATTCTGCCCAGGTCTTTCTGCTTCATGGCTTTCTATTCCTCATCCCCTAGCTCAGCTTGGGCCGTACTCAAGTTCCAACCCACCAAATGSCTTCTTGCCAGCCACATTTTGTACAATCCACTCTCTTTAAAATGCAGACATGTATGTGTTTGTATCTTCCTGGCATGCCYCCTTCCTCTTTTAAGCTGTCTGCTCCGTTCTTCCCCCATTTTTTATCTGTACAGCTGAGGAATGAGCAGCATTTCTTCTTCTTTTTATCTCTTCACCCTTTCTCTSTTTGGTGCAACAATCCAAAACCTACTGATAATAGCTGTCTCTTAATTTATGTTTCACTAACAAGTGTCTCTGAAATGTCTTTCATTGTCATGAAAACTCTGTTTTAACAAAGCTCTCCCTGGGAGGCCTATTAATCCAAAAGTAATCCAGTAGACAAAACAGCCAAAATAATATCCAGTGGAYATTATTTTAATATGTTAAAACCCATATTTTAATATGTTATATAATATTATATATTTAATATATTATATTATGTTATATWAATATTAAAATATTATCCAGTGGATATTATTTTAATATTATTAGAATATAATATAAAAATAATAATATAATAKWATATATTATTACTTTCTTATATTATTTTATTATATTATTATATTATATAATTATTTATTAATGTATTAATAAATAACAATATAATATTATAATATAATYATAATAATAATTCTATTAMTACTAATAGAATTAATATGTTCCAGTTTGGAACATTTTAATTCCCCAGGTAGCCTATAGCTTTATTCTGTAGCTGTATTCTTTAACTTTTAATTAAATGCTGACTATTTTAAGACTATAGCACTCTTAATGTCAAGTGTTTGGAGTGTTTAGATGGGACCAAATTGCTCCAGAGGTGAAAGGCAACAGCTCAGAGCTCACAAAATTAAAAGTGTTTTCTTACAGGGTTGAGGTCTAAACTGGTTTTATATAACAAAATTTATACAAGACGTTTTCCACCAAAATTTACACAGGCGACTGAGCCACTTTATTTTACCTTGAATTTGCAATATTTTACCAATAACCTGAAATTTTATCTAGCATTTAATTTTTTCAACTGATGGTTAAACTTCTGCTTAATATTCTAAAAACCATTATTAATTACCAATTACTTCAAGTTAGATTCAGTAAAATTTTTAGAATTTCTATTCCTTCTTGCACCATAGCTTCTCTGTTCTATTATTCTCTTCTCATTTTTAATGGAATTGCTTTTGAGTGCTTCTCTTTATCAAATTAACTAAAAGTATTTTGCAGGATARACATGGGTTCACTTTTTATATCTTACTTTAATTTATAGATCAACTGCTTTCACTGACTTTTAAAATACAATTTTAAAGGACAGACTTGTAGGCAGATTTGTTTGTTTGAAAGAATTCCCAAAAACTGATGGGTCCCTTTCAACTTCCAATATTTATGATTCTATGATATTTTATCTTTTTATGCTTGTTCTTGATTCACACTTATACAAACATTGATTGAGGGATGCATAAATAAGCTTGGTCATATTATGAGTGTTGTACATGAGGGGTTTTGTCCAGGGGAATTTTGGCATAATTTTTTCCTCCCCTATAGTATGAGAGGATTTATTTTCCTCTTTCTATGCTTTTCTTATCTTTTAGTTGATAGTCTAACATTGGGCAGATAGATTGTCTGTCAGTGGTTTTAGACACTTTGAGAGTATTTTTAGACACTTTTTTTTTAGACACTTTGAGAGTATTTGTTCTCTTTCCCATCCTAGATTTATATATTCAGCTTTGATCTGCATTATATGCTTATACATTTGCCTGAGAAATGTTTGAGTTTTTTTTTTTTGTGGTCTGCCACTGTTTTAGGGTCTTGCAGTTTGCTTTTCCAAGAAGATAGCAGCAGAAACTTAATTCAGTATTGAAAAGCTCATGTACTGAAATTCCAGCTGCTTTAAGKTACAACTTGCATTTATCATAAAAACAGAACATGGGATAAAAAGGTGTGGTGTAAATGTTCACTGGCAATTCTTATAGGTATCAAAGATTGATAAGCAGCAAGGACATGARTGAGCTGTGTAGATCATCTAAGTAACAATGTAGTAATGTTTTTAGCATGTGCCATAAATACCATTAGAGAAAAGAACCTTATTAACAATGGATTTAGAGATTGTTGTTCTTGTTGCTATTTTGCTATCTAGGAAATTGCTGAGAGATGGATCTCCTTAGTAACATGGAYCTATTTGTTCTAGTCTCAGAGGGTGAAAACAATTTTAATTCACTCATTTCAAGGGAACCTTTGAAGCCCTCTTAACAAAACTTTTCTACAAACGACAAWATAACAGTTAATAAGATCTGGTATTTGGTGCCAGCTGTGCTTRAAAGCGAGCGTGGCTTATAAAGCATGAGCTCTGGCATGGTTTTAACCTTGTGCTGTATAAAATAATTTTGGGTTTGAGGGAAGCTGGGGTGGCCCAGCTGCAGCTCAGTGAGGATCCCTTGGACACTGGGCTGGGGCAGGTCCACAGGAACTGCAGGCAGTTTTAGACAGCAGTCTGGTTTTCCTTAATCTTGGAACATTTCTCACTCTTTAAATTTGCTCTTTACCAGAAAGATGTATTCTRTTTCAAGTTGTAGTGAGTTAAACCTAAGTGATCAAACCTTATACACAAGGAAGAATAATCTGGTGTATTTTTGAGTCTGTAATTTCACTTCTGGGAAAAAGAGGGTTGTCTTGCCTCTCAGGCACCTTTTCAAGCACTTCCCTTCTCAGGTTGCTCACTTTYCWCTCTAAGATTGCTGCAGTTGTTTCCATGAGCAGAATTTTGCATCTTTCAGTGAAGCAGTGGCTGCAAACCAGCACTGAATAGATGATAATGGTCTGGCAGAATCAGTGCTCTGCTGCTGTACTCAGCACCATGCAGTGAACAGTACATGGMAAAGATTAAATTTCTTCTGTGTCTCCCAATTGTACTTGGGACAGACACAGGTAGAAAAGTACCATTGCAGGACTTTGAAGTTATGAAACTAAGATTATGGAAAAAATGTTATGTGAGTCACTGAAGTATTCATGAAGAACCACATGGGAACTCTTCCTTGATGAACACTGCTCTGGAGGTGCATAAATGGAGAGAAATAATACCTAAAATTTTGATTGATTGCTCCATATGGTAAAGCAATGATGTTGCTGCTGAGTTATTTGGAAGGAGGATCAGGCATTACATTATTTTACTGAAATAATTCTGTGATCCAGTGAAAAAGCTATGAAGAACCTTATTCTGATCTCCAAAGGGTGAGTGCAGCAGCAGGTGCTGGATTTCATGCTTGACCCTGCGTTTTCTCTACTTCTTCAGAGCAGGAAAGAAAACAGAAATCTCACTTGAGAACTGGATATTCCACCAGATAGTTCTCTTSGGAAAGGTTGATCTGACCATTGTCTTGTTGCCTTTTATTGGTTTGYCTGCTGCTTTCCAGATATTCTTCACAATAACACATAACACAAAGGGAACACGTTATAGCATAAAGCAGATGCCTGAGTTGGATCATGACCAGCCYTAAAACTCAGAATTTGTAGGTGGGTTAAAGCTGCCAACCTCTTCTTTCCCACC
The DNA here is from genome assembly GCA_014549065.1 of Cardinalis cardinalis. NCBI lineage: Eukaryota > Metazoa > Chordata > Aves > Passeriformes > Cardinalidae > Cardinalis > Cardinalis cardinalis. Next base: position 1,681,921 of record JACDOX010000146.1, read on the forward strand.
TTGCACATAAAACCTCTCCATCTACACAAACTATGAAACTTGTTCCCCAAGTGTTTGAGCTTTAGTTTGATAGTGTAAAATTTATATGCATTTGGATTATCTAAGGCACATTTTAGGGCTGAAAGCTTTTTTATTATCTACATRTTCTAAAGGTGGCAAATCTCCATTTTTCTGTCCAAAAAGTCACAATTTAAATTGCTCTACACCCACTGTAATGCTTTCCTGAGTCATTTCTAATAAAGGTCAGGTTTATGAGATGATATGCTATTATGGGATKGTTTCTAGCTGTTTTGTGTGCTTTATACATTTGACAGCTGAAGAAGCAGCAATTCATTTACACAGAAAATGCTTCCCCACAAGCCAACCAGAACATGCCCACAGCCATAGATAGAAGTGTGTTGGTGGATCCATAATGTTTCAGTGTCTCTGCCTCTGAAATGTGTGTGCTCCTAAGCCCTGATTCCTAGGCCAAACAAGAGGCATTTTATGGCTAKTAGGGACTTTATTTCCCAATAACTGTCCTGCTTTCTGCTTATGGTAGTGAGGGTGAGTTCTGACGTCAAATAGGGCAGCTAATGGAGAGRGGATGTCTTGGTTGAAACACATTTGGGGCAAGTCATGAGCACAAGGAAAGCGTGTGCCCCTGGCTCACTGAACACCATTTTCCTTAACAAGGTTCACCATTTCTTCATTAGGAGTACACCAGGACAAGGTCAATCACGCTCCAGAAGGATTCATGTATCTGTGGGAGCTTTGTGCTACTGAGACAAGGAAGCCTGCCCCAGCTCCTTTAAAGCTGGGGCAGCTGCTGTCTCTGAGTTGTTCTGCATTCTTTGGTGCAGGTTTAGTTATTTTCTAAGGTCTTTCTTGGCCCATTACAAGCAGATTACAGGCCCATTGCTCTTACCGAAGAGTTTCAGTTTCATCTTGCTTTTCAGATGAGAGCAAATGAAAAATTTCATAGGTTTCATTTATATTCAAAGTTTTTGAGTGTTTTTTTTTTAATTGACATTTTGGTACTTGTATACAAATGTACAGTGGAGGGCTGAAGCAAGTGGAAGCATGGTGTGACACATGCAGTAGCCTCCTGCATTAGCCATTGGAATATCTGTATTTACAGTAACRTGGAAAGGTCAGCTGAATCATTTGTACCTTTAAATATGGATTTTGAATGTGTATCCTCAGATGTGCTTCTTAGTGACATTTCTGTAGCAACCTGAGGTTTTTTTCTTGAGCACAGCATGGAAGTAAAAGAATGTTGGAAGTATGAGAGTGTGAGACCCAGAGAGCTCTTCTTATCTCCTTTGTGTATTGAAAGCTACTTTTAATTTTGCTTTTTGTGTTGATGCTGGTTGGCAAGATGCTGCTTCCTTGTATACTCTGATGTTTCTGGCTTATTGCAYTCCCTGGGAGTGAAACACAGTCTTTACAGGAACCAGTCTAGAACCAGAATGYACCCAAAGGCTTCCTAATCATCAGGTTTCCTATAACCCAGGCTTTCTTTACAAAGAATCTAAATAATAGTTTTAAAAGTTTGCAATATGCTTTTATGAGCTTTTGGTGTAGTCCTGAGGGGTGAAGCAAGACTGCAGGGGAGGTAAATTTGTCAAGCAAAACCTTTGAAAAAACTCTGCAATGATTTAAGGGGAAGTGCATGCATACAAGTGAGTTCAAATATAGAAATTTCAGAAAGGCTGTAAATAAAATAAGGATTTAATATCCTTTGTATGAAATTGTTTTTTGATAGTTATCTGTTTTCTTGTCACTGCTCACAGCAATGTTTCCTCTCGGAGGGAAATTCATCTCAGTGCCAAAATCCAGGGCAGGTCTTTGCACATCACTTGGGGTTTTGTGCAGACAATCTAAAGGGATTTTGTGACTTGTGTTGGTTGCTCTGTCGCTGATTGGAGCCCCCAAGGCAGGTGTCCATATGCTGATCTTGCACGTAGTAAGTCCCATAGTTGGGACAGGCTGGGTCAAGGCTCAGCAGTGCTTAAATGCTTACTACATTTAAATAGTCTGGAGGCTTCATTATGCCTTTGAAAATGTTAGGAAGGAATTAAGTTAGAAATCCAAATGATCTAGAAGAGAAGGAGGAAAATATATTCTCAATAGTCCTTTTATTTTCTTGTGGGAAGCAGACATCATCTGACWTGTCAATGAATTCAACTTCAGTTTGCAGGGAAAAAAAGAACTAAAAGATGCAAATTGAGGTGATTTATTGTGATTGTTTAAAGTAATGTAACAAAATTCAAGCGCGTGTATGTTCCATGCAYATCTTTAAAAACCAACATAACCAAAGGGAAAGCATTTCCTGCATATCAAAGGACATTGAAAAGCAATTCTGCCAATCAGTAGACTTTGTGTAAATATAGATGTACGAATTTTGCACCCCRGAGACACACATTAAGAAAAATAAAAAAAATCCTGTTTTCAAATGTCAGAATGTGGGAAATCTGTGGAGATTTCATTCACCTCCTCAATGAATCCATAGCTGGAAAGGTTTTAATTGGCACTTGACATAGGTTCTCCCTTTCACAGGACCTCTGCCCTTTACACTGTGTATCTATGTAGTTCATATATGCACTTAAACACCACTGGACAGTGGTCACCATGGGGAGAATTGTTCAAAATTTACCTGAACTGAATCAGAGGTTACATATCCCCAACTCTTATTTACCTTGCCATCCAGACTCTGCAGAGTACAAAATTACTGGCTTCCTTTTGTGCCCCTTTGATGTATGTGATAGATGTAGCATTGAACTGTTTTACAAAACCTAAGGAATAAAAGCAATCTCAAGATTTTTATTGTTTCTCCTTTCTTATCCCCATTCAGTGGAGAATTGAAGGCCAAAATTTTCACTAATTTTGAGTGTCAAACTTGATCCAGTTTTGCATCCATTTTGATATTGATACAGTACTTCCAGAATTCAAAGCTCAGTTCCTGCTGATTTGAATATTCAGCACATCAGTTTTATAAACCTTTGAGCTGCAAATCACTGGACTGCAGGGGATTTTTTTTCACCATATGCTTCTTTTATTCTTATACTGGATCTGAAACATCCATTGTGGGTCAACATTGGGGTCACCAGGGAGAAGGTTCACCTGTTTTGACACCACCATTCTTCTTTTCCAAAGGACAAAACCAACCATTTGATTGGCCTTTTTCTCATGAAAGTGCTTGGCCTTTTTCTAATGAAAGGGTGTGGGTCATTTTGTCTGGAAGGCACAGAGCAGGGAGAAGAAAAGGGAAAGGAACACATGGCATGCACGTGTTGTGTAAAGCATTATTGAAATGGCAGGGTTTGTGGCTGAAGCCTCTGAGATATGTTGCACAATACACCTTCATTTTATTTCCTGCCTTTTGGAGTGTTTTCTTTCCAGTCTTAACCTTTCACACAATGATTTCAGGTGAATTTTTTTTTTTTACTTTTTTGAGTGAAGGGTAAAAAATGGAAAAATTCCATTATTTGAAACTGCACATGAGGCTTGGAGTTATCTAGCCCTGCTTGATCTAACTCAGCAAGTTGATAGAAAAAAACAACAAAAAACCCAAAAAACCAAAACAACCCAACCCCCCTAAGTTTTTAAATCAATGTTCAAAGTCAAGCAGGTGCTGTTGCGTGGCTGCCATGTCTATGGAGTTTCTGGGCTGTAAACAAGATACCACTGACATAAATTAATGTAATGCTTTATGTGCATTAAATTTATGTAGTTTGGACCATATATATCTATATTTATCTTATGTGCTTCATTGACATCACTTTGTTCATAACTTTGTTTCTCGGACTGTTCTTTGGAAGATTTTGTGAGCTGTTCAATGTCCTCCTTGTGCCACCTTAAGAATTTGAGCAGCTCCATAAGGAAAGAAGCCAAAATCCTTCAGCCCTCAGGAAACACACTTTGCTTTCTTGGCAGCTCCACTGATCTCTAGGAATTCCCTCTATTTCCAGTTATTGAATGATTACCTAGTTTGGTGTCTGTGACCTAAACTGACGTTGAATTTTAATGCTGGACAAAGATTCACATACGAGTTGCTTAAAACAAATCCAGTCCAGAAGAGCAGTTAACATGGAACTTATTCTGAAAAAAATTTGGGTTGGGTACATTTTTAAGAGTATAGCAATGGGACCACACAAATATTAGAATGGTTGAAGCTATGGAAGATTAAAGATCACTAGAAAATTATGATTGACAAGCCAACAGCTGCTGAATGTCCACTATTGTCCAACACATTCATTAAGAAAAAATAATAATTATTTGAATCTTCTGGAAACTAATTCTTTCTAACTGGATTTTTCACAAAATATGTGTATTAAATAGAATAGCAAAACTTTAAACTCAGGAAATTGAAAAAGGAATGAACTGAAATAAAATCTTTCCAAACAGTCCTGTAGACTGATTACCAGAGATTTCTTCCCCAAGGAGCTTATAATTGGGACATTGGAAGGTTTTGATCTGTGATTAGTCATTCATGGGCTGAGGATCTTTGATTGTTTCTAAGAAAATTTCAAAATAAGAAAGGCAGAAGAAAAGTTAATTAATGTCCCACAACATTCTATATATGTGAAAAGTTTTTGAAGTGAGCTGCATCTTCTCTGGAAAATTTAGTACACTGCAAATTTTTGATAGGTTGAAAACCACTGGACTTCAAAGATGTGAGGGTAAAAAACATATCTGGTGGTTGTTAATGATTATAGACTTTAATTTCTTCTAGCAATTTATATTCCCTAAAATTGTATTAATGATCTTAGTCCTTCCTTCCTGAACCACAGAATGTTTCTGTAAAAAGGTAAATGTTTTTGACGCCCTTGTATTTCTTTTTCTTATCAAAAGAAATGCTCCATAGAAAATTTTCAAAAAGTGGAAATATTTGTGCAAACAGGAAGGTGAACAAACTTTGACAGTAAGAGATACTTGCAGTTCATTCACAGTGATTTATCTCCTATTATCAAATTTACATATATAGCATGTGAAGAGAATTCTGTGATATGCTTGAGATATTTAACATTGCTTGTTTTCATACAATTCAATAGTCATAATTTTTGATTATGTCTTCCTCATAGAGAAGTGAGCTACTGGAAGGTTAGGAAAAATATTATTTATTCTTCCCTGTATTAGTTCTCATGGCAGCTAAATGCAGCGTAGGGATTACTTAATTTTTTTTCTGGAGACTGAACTTGCTCTACTTTGCCATAAAGGTCCAATTTTTATGTGGCACTTTTTACTTCATTGCTGTTACCTTGAATCAAGTACTGCCTCAGCTAGATTTTGCAATTATTCATAGGACTACTCAATTCCAAGAATGTTTTTATGCAAGAGGAAATGTTACCTTTAACAAAAGGCATCTAATCATCCTTGCTTATTGGTGGTGACAGCTTTTTCTTTCAACAAGCAAGCAGATAAACCATAGCAAAGCTAGACAAGCCAGACACAGAGGGTGCAACCTGAAGTGTTCTAAAACACTCTAGAATAGCTTCTTTTTATATTCATTTTCTGTGTGTAATAATAGCAGGATTTTTTTTCTTTAAACTTAAGCTTGTGTGTTGATGCTCTAATTATTTTTTACGTATTGGCTTCTAAGACAAACTGCATAACCCTTGTTCTGCTTTCATGGATTCCTATTATGTCTTCACTTAACAATATTTACCAGCAGGAAACAAAGATAAAACACATTCATGATTACTTTGATCTTTCTCATCTCTGTTAGAATAGTCTTGGTTTTGATGTGGTGGTCCTGCTGTTTATTTACTTGCTCACACAGCCTAGGAAAATAAATAAAAGATAATATCAATACTTTGGAGTCTCCTATCAGCTGTTGCTGAAGCATTTAGGAGTAGTTCTTGCTCTTTTCTCAGGTCCCCTGTTCTGTTTAGCATCATCAGCCCTCCCTTTTGGTGCTGATTGGTGTATTTCTGCTTCAGAAACAGTGTGCTCCACTTATTTCTCGGCAAACAACTTTTTTTTTGGTATGAAACAAACAACTCTTGGTTGTTGGCCATTGAAATACAAGATTTCTGGATTAAAATGAGAACAAGCACTGTTCCCTCTGCTTCCCTCACGTGTTGTTACTGCCTCTGACACACCAAGTCAGAAGGTGCTATAAAAAGCAGGGGAAAAAATTCCATCGTGGGCCTGTTGAATGCTGGGTTCTGTACCTTAATGAAATATTGGAAAGCAGCTCTGCCAGAGCTGGTGTTTAACTGCATTTAGGGAGAATTGAAGTGAGCATTATCTTCTCCCTATTTCACGGTCCAAGCCCAACTCTCTGCTTCATGCACTAGCCAGAATGATTTTTTTTTAAAAAACAAATATATTTAAGCTATTATTTTAAAGACGCTCAGTGGAGTGTTCAAAATGAAAACCAAATTAAGATGTATGGAAACCAATGAAGCTGAATAAGATTCATTTGCCAGCATCAGCACATATTCAGAATATCTTGGTCTCTTTTGAACATTGTTTCATGTGAGTAATTACCTTAACTCAGCCTTTTCTCTGAGTTAGCTGCCAAGGCAAAATAAGCAAGGAATGTCTTGTGCATTCAAGATGGAAGTACAGACCTGGTTGTTTTTAGTATTGTTGTTGAAACTGAATTTTCATCCCAGCAGGTGAAAAAACCACAGAAATAGGAAGCAGTAGAGTTTCATGGACTAGTTTTCAGACCAGTGCTCCTGGTTCGTTTCCATTAAAATGAAGTAATAATTTATTTTTTAAGTGTTTTGAACTTCCTGACATTCTGCAACCTATCTCTATTTCATGTCCTGCCACTTCTACGAAATAAACCTGAACATCATTCAGCACCCTGTTCAAACAAAGAACCCAAATCCAATTTATTATAACAGGATGATTTAGCCTTTAAAATTTCTCCATGGAGATATTATTGTTAATTAAATCAAAGTCCTTTCCATATGCAGTGCTAACAGTCCTAGACCTGCATCCATTCTCCAAACAGTGTATGACATTGATGGACTAACTCAATTAAAGCAGGAGCATTAGAGGAGGAATGTGGAGAGCTGAAGTGATCTTTAAAAATCCACCTTTAAAACTTATTTATTAATTTTAAATTAATAAATAATTAAATGAATATTTCAATAATTTCAGTCAATAATAAATAATTCAATAAATATTTCAAAATGAATTGTTCATAACTTTTGCTGAGGAGACCCATCAATGAGACTGGATGGAAATTCAAGTCATTTACTCTAAGTAAAGTTGCTTTTGGTTACCCTATTACCTTTGTTTCCTTTTCAATTATTTTTTCTTCCAGAAAAATTAAAACCAGAATGCAACAACAGCAAAAACTACTTTTTCCACAGCTAACTGTGAAGTAGCATTCCTTCTGTAATTTGACATTTTCTTGCAGTTATTGTTTTTTAAGATAGAAAAGATTTTTGTAAAACATGGGCAGTATTTAAAAACATACAGTAATTGCTGTTAGACTGTGCTAACTCCTAAAGAAAAACATCAGGACTTAAAAATGACATGTAAACATCTCTAATAAGCAGAATTATTTCCCCCAAATGCTAAAACTGAGGTTGGGGATTAATCTGTTGATTGACACCTCTAAATTAATATGCTGGGAACTGGGTAGTCAAGGAACTACAAAGGAAGTGTCAAGAGACCTTATGAAATATTTTTTTCATGGTGAAATATCTTTGACTGGAGTCCTTATAGTTTGATTTATAATTTTAGTTTGTTACCTGGTCATTGTCATGCTTGAATATCTTTCACACCATCTACAAATTCAAGACCAAAGTTTTAGGGGATAATTTCAATTTTTTTTCATCTTTAAGAACGTCCATCTTAAATACTTTTTAATCAGTGGTGCTCTGAGGCTGCACGGTTCATTTTGTATCAGTGAAATATAGACACGATCTGAATTTTTGAGATTTATCTTAGCATTTGCTTTGCTAAATTTATTTTGGACTTTTTTGTATTTTAATAGTTCATGGGCTTCAGATTCTTATTCAGATTCAAGAGGCTTTTGCTTGATTTTGCTGGAGTAGAAGTGAACTGAAAATATCCATTCTTTTTGGCAAGAGCTACATTTAAATGTGACTATTTAACTTATACTGGAAATAATTAAATTGTTCAGACCATGTGGCATAACTTTATTGCAATTGAAGAGTGTTAATTTATTAACTGCTGAAGTGCCAAAGTATAAAAGAAAGGGAAGAAACGTTTTCAACAGAACATCAGTGTTGAATGTGTGAAAGCAGATCCTTGGCCAGTGTTTTTCTAGAGCCTCAAAAACCCATTTTTCATGTTAACACACTCTTTCCCCATCTATCCTCCACTTGTTAAAGGTCACTAAAATGATAATGGAAAAGATGTCTGTAGATGGGGTGAGGTAATAAATCTAAATCCCTTTTCATGGAAGAGAAGAGTGACACACAACATTTTAAACCTACTAATCTCCGCGACGAGTGCATATGGAAGTCTTGCATGCGTAACAGTTTTTAATTAATCTGCAATTATCTTTGCACTTGGGAGGATGGTCTGGAGGCTGAGGTACTTGTCTTGAAGGTAAAAAATCCACGGTCAGTTTTCAGTCAAGGCACAGATATCCTTTGTGGGATGGGGTTGGTCCTCTCCATTTGCCTCTGCCCTTGCTCTCCATCTCTAATGCAAAAATTTTGTTTCCCTTTCAGAGTTTTGTAAGTCTAAAGAACTGCTCATAGGTTTGACAGGTTTGGATAGTGTGGGGGAATATCAAATATTTGCCTACAAAGACAGATATTAGATTCAGGTGTTTTGAGAAAGAATAACATTAACCACACCACTCAAAGGAGGTAGCGGTGCACCTGGAAATTGTGCAATAAAGTAAAGGTCTTTACCAAAATACCCACTTCAAGTACAAGAGGGGGAAATCAGAATAATCTGTCCATAAGCAAATTTTCTTTGTCTCTCAGTACAGCTGTGTGCAGCCTAATTAGGTGAACAGTAGCATCAGTACCACATTTAAATACACAAATAGCCTTTTTTGATCTGTCTGGGGAGCAGACAGAATTAGGCCAGATTCAGGTAAGAAATATTTTCTACCGTAGGTTTTTTTCTATAACATTTCTAAACGCCAGCAAAGAGAAGAATAATTTTATTTTATTAATTCTTTAGTCATAAGTACCAACCATAAATGCATTTGGGAACATGGAATAGACACTGCTGGCAGCCTCTAAGCTCCTGAAGCTGCAGCTACAGAGCCCTGCAGTTTCTGCCTGTGGGGATGCTCTTGAAGGGCAGAAATGGTGATAATGTTTAGCTGCTAATGACCTGTGTAGAGTCCACTCTTTACAAAAGCCTCCAACCAAGAATTTGGAGCAAATGTCCCTCCTTCTCATTTCAAAGTAGATTTTTGTCGTTGTTCACTTGAAGAGAAGATCCTACACAGGAGTATTTTGAAGTTTGCACTCTGCTTATGTATTTATCTGCTCATCTCCCCTAATGTAGGTGATACAGGTGGCTAAACCCCTTATGGCAGTGCAGGTTTTCAAGTCTCTCTATCCACATGTACATAAATTATGTAATGATAACTTTGCAGAAGTCCCTAACCTAAGTCTCATTTCTATAGGCTAAAGAGATATAAAAAAGTAGGAAAACTGGTATAGTTTCACCTAAATTCCTATAAAAAATTAGATTTTAACCTGGTTTTATACGAATTTTTAATATGTGGTGGAAGATGCATAATGGTCTCTTTGGTAAAATATATCCATGTTGGTAATCATTTTAATTTCAAGAGATGTGCTAAATAAATTGGGTTGGTAAAAATATTATTATATTTAAAATATATATTATATACACATATATATTTTTATTTTATATGTATTATTATATATATTTATTATATATATTATAAATATTTATAATAATATATAAATATATATATGTAAAAGATAAGAGATATATGTAAAATATTGTTATTTTGAAAAATTAACAAAAAAACATGTAAACTACTAACTGAACCTTCACCTAAGCATTCTTATTTTAAACACACACAGCCACAGACTTCCTTTCAACTTCTTAAGCTGTTTGCAGGTGCTGTGATTTTTTTTTTTTTCTCTTTCTGTATCATTCCTGAAAAATTGGCTGTGGAGGATGTGTTGGATGGCCCCAGCTTGAAGCAGAGCTTTGATTTTGCCCCTTTCAGGCAGCCACCTCTGCAGTGAGGTGTGACTTGGCATCAGCCTGTCAGTTCTTTTCCTTTGGCCTCTGGGAGATGCTGTTCTGTGAACAAAAGAGCAGCACGTTTGGTGGTCGTGCCTTCTGCAGCTCCTCGTGCTGGAGCTCTGCCTCTGCAGGCTCTGGAGCAATTGAGCTCCACAGTGGCTTTTCTCTGGAGTATGAACAATGAAAAACCCAAAACTCCGAAGCTGCAGATCCCACCGAGCATCCTTTAGAGGCAGAGCTTGCGACCTGGATGGTAAAATTTGCCTGACATTTCCCTTCCTGGGGGGTGACCTTTGTGAACTATTTCTGCCTGCAGATGGAGTGCATAAAACTTTCCTTTAGAAGTGACTGTCAGGCAAATTCAAACCCACCTGGCAAACAAGCAGGAAACATTTGGTGTGCTTGCCACCCCCAGCTCATTCCAGAAAAAACCTTCTTTGTACACAGCACAATTCTGCTTTTCACTGGAAAGTTTAAAGATGCTATTTGGAATCTTTTGTGAAGAACTGTTACTGCTTCTGGATGATGAACTAGAAAGGGTTACAGCAGCTGGACTAATGATAATATTTCTGTCCTTTATGTGCACTCTAGATTATGCTTTTTCCCCTTGGCACTAGAAGTTTTGAAACATTCAAGAACTCTCATAAACTTTTGGACTAATGAACCCCTCCCTGGAAGGGCAACTCTGAATTAGCATCGCACATCTCTATAGTCTAGTAGAGTTCTTGGGCTTATTTATTTGGATTGTTTTTCTCCCCAGCAATACTTGGCCAAAAGAATTTGGGATTTTTTGAGGGGGTGTTTTGGTTGTTGGTTCTGTTTGTTTGGTGTTTTGTTTGTTGGCTGGTTTTTGTTTGTTTGGGTTGTTCTTTGACTTGTGAATCAGCATTGTTTTTAATCTTCAATGCACTGGCTCTTTTGAGACAAGTCAGCAGTGTATTTGATCTGGTATGTTCCCAAATACAACCCTCTTTTTAATTTTCAAGTAACTACAAAGCACAAATAATCAATAATCAACTGTCTTTTATTTTTATATGTATATATATACATATATAAAAGACAGTTATACATATATATAAGATATATTATATATATCTTATATATATAGGATAATATATCAAATTGGATTTAACTCATCTCACTATATATGTAGTCATACATATATATATTTAATTTTCAAGTAACTACAAAACACAAATAATAATCAACTCTCTTATATATCTATGACAGTTGATTATTGATTATTTGTATATATATTATTTTTATATATGACAGTTGATGATTGATTATATATATTATTTGTATATATATATGACAGTTGATTATTGATTATTTGTGTATATATATTATTTGTATATATTTATATGACAGTTGATTATTGATTATTTGTATATATATATAATTTGTATATATATATATATATATATATATATAATATGACAGTTGATTATTGATTATTTGTGCTTTGTAGTTCCTTGAAAATTAAATATATATATATATATGACTACAGTGAGATGAGTTAAATCCAATTTCTCCTGTCATTCCTGAGACTCCACAGCCCCTCAGGCCCCCATTTGAACTGTTAGAGCTTCCAGCACACAGAAAATTAGGGTTATTCTGAATATATTAAACAGCAACTTGTGATGCTCTTATAAAGGGTTAAAAGAAGATTTGATGTAAACTGCCAGTAAATGATATAGCAAGAGTTGATTTTTCAGTGAGCTGTTTCCATATATATGGAATATGCTCCATTATTAACAAGGTACCATTTGAGCATTCAGTCATAGGGCTGGCTGTAATGCCTTGAATATAAAATCAATTTTTTTAAGGTGCAGCACATAAGCCCTTGCCTAGATTTAGACACTCAAGTAGGTGCTTTTATGCCACAGCCATCCCACAGGTGCTTTAAGTATTTTTACAGAGTCAGCCCTGCTTGTATTTACATCAGAGGTTCCTGATTTGGGTGTGAGCAACGCAGGAACCAAGCAAAATATGGAAAGCTGTGCTAAAATTAAAAAAATATAATTGTTCTGTGTGAAATGTTAAACAATCAAAAGGATAAAACAGGTAATTACTGATGATTTAATAACTATTGTATGCAAAGAGGATTAGATAATGAATACAAGATCAGTGCTTTCAGTTAAAAAAAGAAAGGAATAAAAAGGTTTACATTAAATTGGAAACTTAGTACCACATAAAAGTTATCCATTCATACAGCAAATGTGCTTGGAGGATGATGTCTAAAAGACTTAAAAATACATGATTGCACTGAAGAAAAAGCATTTATAATTTAAATTAACATAATCAGTGCTTGTACCTGTAAGGAGTCAATTTTGCTTCTAAGTAATTTTAATTATTAAATAGAATTAATCTTACATTGCAGGGAGGTTTCTGTAAAAACAGTGGAGACAAATAAGATTATGTATGGTATGTCAGAGCAAAGAAAGATTAAGTGTCATTTATTGATTAGATTTCTTTATACCTAGAAGTCTTAAAAAAATAGTTTAGTCTTCTCTTTGTGAATGAGCATCTTTATCATTAGCATTCTGATTTGCAGTCTCTCTCATTTCACAGATTTGGCCTGGATATTTTAGCTCTAATATCACCATGATTTGAATCAATAATAAAATGAAATCAGCAAACACAGTAGTGGGGTTTTTAAATGAGAAATAAATAAGACTTCACAGCAGATAATGCAATTGGAGTTCCACTGAAATCAATAGGCATTTGCACGTGGAGTGGCTAATGGAACAGGATTCCAAACAACCCTATAATAATTTAATGAGCTCCTGCAAACTGCTATTCTGAAACACTGAAGGCATTTTCCCAATATGAATACAGAACAAGCAGGTTTTGTATTCCATGGTTTACTCAAGGAAAATATTTAAAGTAAATCTGTGGGATTTTCCAGGTTTTGGGTTATGAATCGCTGGGATGGCTGGATTTTTCAGAAGCAGCTTGTTAACCTGACATCTTTTTCTTACTCTAATCTATAATTTCTTACTCCAATCTAGTTGGAATAGTGTATGTAAATATCTGTATAATGTCAGAAAAGAACCAATATACTTGGCTTTTGCAATACACATGTACTGAACAGAGTGGGTCATAGATAATCATTGTAGATAAACACTTTGGGATTTAATAACTTTTTCCACCCGTGAATTATCCATGGCCTGCTAATGATTTTTTTATATGACTCTGTGCGTGTGTTTTATGTAGTTCATCAAATAATCTTACAACCACATTAGGCTTGTGGAGTTTTGTAAGCGCTCCTCTGAGTATAATTTTCAGGATGAGTTATTCACACTGGTTACCCAAGTCACAAGAAAGTTTTTCCAGCCTGCTATTTGTTGGCTTAATGTCTGCAAACAAGATGACTGGTGTAATAAGATCTTTGTAAACAGGGTATTTGTTAAGAAGGAAAGCAGGTTTTGTGGATCTTAAAGCCTTCACAGTCTTATTTTTGTACTCTTTCTGTATTGAGAGAGCATCATATACAGCAGAATCCTACCTGCAGTAGAAATATGAGCTCTTTTCTGAGCAAAAAGGCTTAAATTAGGTTCATGAGAAACCTTCTCACTTCCTAACCCCTGTGAGCAGCAGCTGCTTTGGAATCCCTCTCTGAGCATGGTAAAGCTGCTGGTGAGGCAAAATGGGTCAGTCAGATTTCACAGAGTTCTTGTTTTGTATTTCATATCGGGCTTTCCAAAATCTATTTCATAAGCCTTCTCTTGCCTAATACAGAATTCAAGCATCTAACAGCTTCAAAAGACCTGAGTTGTTGCTCTCTTTTCAGTGAGTGTACATGTAGTCATATTTCAAACTATTTTCTTCATATCTATAAAAGTTTTCTTTTTCCAGTTATTTTCTTAAGGAAAGGACGATTTAAGACCTCTCCGCCTCTGTTCATCACTTTGTCCAATAACTTTTGAACTTAACTAGCCAATTTAAATCAGATCAGAAAGAAAAAAAAGGTAAATAGAATGCAAAAAGAAAGAAAAAAACCAAAAAGAATTACCATCTCCAGTGAAGGAAAGCCTGGTAAGAATGGCATGTTACACAGCCTTTGTGGTGGCAGCTGTGGTGTTTTTCTGTGATAAATGTAAGAATCAGAATTTACTGTGATGTTCTGAGAGGGCTGGGAGGGCACTGGGCTGTATCAGACTTAGCTTCCTTAGCTCCACCATTGATGGAGGTTCTGTTTCATTTTTAAGTGAAATCACTACTCTCGACACGAAAAATCCTGTTTTATTGCATGTTTCATGGTAGAAACAAATTCCTCCTGATATCACCACCCTGACAGTTGGGATTTCAATAAGGTGGGGGAAATAAAGGTATTGGCTAATGGAATATGGTCCCAGAGAACAAGGGAAACACAGGGCACCCAAGATTCCGTGCTCAGATGTGTGGGTATATCCTCCGTGCTGATGCTTTATCCTTTACGACTGTGCTTCTCACATGATCTTTTAATCTGGGATACTTCCAAGAGTCATCTGAACCCTCTTGTAGGACAGGCAGAGTGTAAATGAGACCAGGAAAATGATTCTTCAGTTCCATTCAGGAAATGAAAAAAAAGATAGAAACTAGCCAGGGCATTTATCACACAATACAAACTGTCATTGTAAGCAGAATTTTTGGAGTAATCCGTTTTGGATTGGATAAGAATCATATGGAAAATGTGAGCAAAGAAAGGGAGCAGTGGAGGGTGAGGGCCATGGGCTGAAATTCAGTTTCTGTTATTGGGTAATGCCATCAACTTCTGGCTTCTTTCCCCATGCATTTCTATCTGAATTCTGCTATCTTAATTTTGTATGAAAGTGTCAGTCCAGTCTTCACTTTTTGGAAGGGTGAGTTATTCCTAAAGGCCAACACATTTCTGTGCAGCATTGATTTGTTTTTTAGAAGTAGAAGGGTAAAAATAAAGTTCTGAACAATATGCTGCATACAGATGTTTTCCAAAACCAGCAGCTAGTGCATTTTCTGCATACCAGAAGAACACATTACATAAGAAAAAGCTATGGAAAATTGAGACAACTATTTTAAAAAACATTTTATAGTTTTTAATGGCTTTTAATAGTGGGATATAGATAAGGGAGCCAGAAAACTGTTAGCTACTCAGAAATATCTTAGGGGAAAGAAAGTGATAGCAAGGTTGTAGCAGTTTTATTTTAAAGAGATTTTCACTACCAAAGTCTACTATAGAAAATATATTAAAAATCATTGTTGTTGGTTTACATTTAAAGCTATGACAGATTTTCAAATCATTCTCTGAGGCAGGCATTAGGGAAAAGATTGTTAGATAATTGTATAAACACCTTCTTTATTTATTAAATAGACTAAAGTGGAACAATTACTTTATTTGTGAGTTGAACTTTTGAAAGATAATGAAGCAGCTTTACTGTGGTAAGAGTGGATGATCTTCTCTTACTTGCATATTAAACAAAGGTAAGCACAGTGGGTTTTTTCCATTAAAATAAGAAAGTTAAAGAAACTCAAGGTGTGAAGGATTCTTTCCTCACTTCACTGGAAGATAAGCTATAAATCTGCCACTTCCTTGAGGTATGTAAAATCTTAGAAAAAGTCTGTTTATATGATATCAGGAAAATTTCTCTTGAATCTCAGCATCTACAGGAGATAGAAGGTTAGGTGAAAGATGATCTTTTTCTGAAGGCACATGCTTTTCTAAGTGTTCATGGGATTTGAAGTTTTATGATTTATTTAGACCTCACGTTCCAAGGGAAACATTAACAAGCATAACCCATCTTGGTGTCCTCTCCCAGGTAAAAACCGTGACAGGATGGGAGGAAATGGCCTCAGGTTGCACCAGGGGAGGTTTAGATTGGATGCTAGGAAAAATTTCTTCACTGGAAGAGTGAGTAGGCATTGTAACCAGCTGCCCAGGGAACTTGTAGCATCACTATCCTTGGAAGTGTTCAAAAACCACGTGGAGGTGGCACTTGGGGACACGTGGTGAACATGGTGGCAGTGCTGGGTTAATGGTTGGACTTGATGACCTTAGAGATCTTTTTTGAACCTTAATGATTCTATGATTCTAAATTTCATCCTTTTGTGGGTCTTTCTGTTGATGCTTGGTTACTTTATCACCTCCTGGACAAGACCAAGGGTGGCATTGCTGCTGCATTAAATTAACAAAAAAAAAGAATCTGATTTCTCTTGTGGATTAACAAATCCACACCCACCTCAGAAGAAAATATCTGCTTGGAGGCACTCAGTAATTTTTAACAGCCCCTTTTCTCACTTTAATTTTTTGGCCAAACTTCCTTTCTTACACCTCTCTTAGAGTCACCTGCTATTGACACCATGATTGCTTGCAGGGAGTGCYTCCACTGTGGGTAATTGTGATAATKAATATAATATAAATATCTGYAAGGTAGGT
Organism: Cardinalis cardinalis; assembly: GCA_014549065.1. Taxonomy (NCBI): domain Eukaryota; kingdom Metazoa; phylum Chordata; class Aves; order Passeriformes; family Cardinalidae; genus Cardinalis; species Cardinalis cardinalis. The sequence continues at coordinate 1,698,482 of JACDOX010000146.1, forward strand.
GCTGCAAACAGATCCCTGGGTAAGCCATCTGTGGTCCTGCACATCATGTGTGTGGAGAGTTAAATTGATTAAAAGTCATTGGAAATGACACAATGAGAATGGCAAACTGCCTTAACTAGTAAGTAAAAAATAGCAAATAAATCCTGAAATGCCTGAAATCTTACCTCTTACCCTTTACCATGCTGCTCAGACCTCGAAGTGGGCATCTCCATTTCCACCACCTCCACTCTAAAGAGCTCTTTCCTATTGGTAAGTGTTTCTAACTGGCTTTTCTCATCACAGTCCTGTTTATTCCTGAAGCAGGGCTGGACAGGAGYGATGGTCACAGAGCTGTCTGCTTTGCTCCATTTGTATTTTCCTTAGCACCAGGCGAGCCATGTGAAACATGAAGTAATCTGGCTGGGGCAGCAATCTCAGCAGCCATCCTAACTTTGCCCTTGGAGCTGCTCCACCATGTAGAAAAGGCTGCAATGGTCACAGGAGAAGAGACAGCACAAGTGACACGATGGCTTGCACCATGCTCAGGCATGCCTGCAGAAGGACTGCTGGCCTCTGCTCTCTGCAGGCAGCAGCRTTTGTGCAATCTACATTCAGCAGTCAGCCCAGAGAACAGGGCCTGAACTGAATGAAAGGCTACTGAATGCTATTTTCACCCTCTCTTTGCATTTTAGGACAAAGGACGCCAGTTTGTAGCATTTGACATTTGCTCTTGCTGTACACATGTAATTTAGCCAGGAGAATTACCTGGCTAAACTTCTGCAGGTGACARCAGAGAGAGTGTTTTCCTGATTAGAATTCAGAGCCTCTTTGCTTTGAATTGCTTTTTTCACTGATTGCTGGGGAAGTTTGCCACATGCCAAGCAGGTACCTGCAGACCCTCTCACCTGGCACGTTTTAACTGCACAGTGAATGACTATTGGATTTTGCCCCCTTGTAGGCAAAGGTGGGACTGCTTGCTGGCTGGTTTGCCTTAGAAGTGTCAATTCCTTTTAAGTGAGGCAGTTCTGAGGGCATAGAGAGCTTCTGTCAAATTAGGAAAGAGGAGTAACYTGTAAAAGAATATAACTTGGAAATCCTGCATGTCACACACTATGGCCTTAGGGGCCTGCAAGTTCAGCAGGTGCTGAGTCAGGTATTTCAGGACTGCAGCTCTGAATTTGGTATCTCTACCTTAATTGTGTAGAGTCCAAGGTTGCCTCTACTGACTGTGAGCTCTGATGTTTTAAGTTAGCAACCTAAATTTTAATGCTAGAATATGACACGTGACGTATTTGCCGCAGTAGGCGCCTGCAGAGCCTCTCACCAAGTGTCCAACCTGGGATGTTTTAAAATACCAAGCTGTCTGAAACCAGGTGTGTTTCAACCCCAGCTATCTGAAACCAGTATTTATTCCCTTACCATTTACTGCCTGGCTGCTGTTTCGTTGCTGCTGTCAATGTTTTGATGTGATTCTTCCTTGTCTTGCTCTGGGAAGTCAGGATGAAGTTTTTTGGGTTTTGTGGTGCGCTGTGCCGCTTGCTGTAAGATGTTGTATCTTCCACATGTGAAGCCAGATGGATTTCCCAAATAAGGAAGGGACAGGGAAAGAAAAAGATGTTTATTTGAGGCTTGCTAAGAATTAACTCACATAAACAAGTGTGTCAAATAGAAAAGGACAAGACWAATAGGAAAAGACATTGGATTTTCAAGGTTCTCAGAGGGCATTCAAACAATAAAAGTGAAAAACTAATAAGATGATAAGAAGCGCTCAAGAACCTCTTTAAAACATTAATTGGGTGCTAAAAGTGAATGCACATGTGCAGTGCTTCCTTTTAGCAGCAGTAACCTGAAATGACCACCTGCTGCCTCTGCAAGCCTTCAGAGAGCTCGTCCCCTTGCAGCTCCTTTCCTTTGATAAACTTTGACAGARGAACCAAGGCCTGTGGCTGCTTCAAGTGTGGCTTGGGAGCTGTGGGCTCCTCATCAGTTTAGGATCTATTTTTCAAGACACAGCATTTTTCCTCTGAGTGGCATCCTGCTGGTGTTTTGCAGTTAATCTGCTGGAGTTGGATAAGTTCATGTGTCAGCAAAACTTCTTCTGTTGGTCAGAGGCAGTGTTAATCATGGTAGTAAAATGAACAGCATTTTATGAAAATATCAGATATATATGTATATTAGATATGTATCAAATATCAACTGTGAAAACCATATTTACATTGGTTATTTATGGAATACTTAGRAAAAACATTAGAAAAAATTAGAAAACTACATTGTTGGTCTTTGACATGTGCCCAAGGAAGGGGAATTTTCACAAATATAGATGTGGCATGGAAACCTWAGTAAGAGGACTGGTTGTTACTCACATGGCATGAGAGGGAAGCAGAAAAAACATTAAAATTATCTAGTAAGGGTACGGCTGGTAGGAGGCAATTAAATAAAAAACAACATCACAGAATCATAGAGTGATTTGGGTTGGATGAGACCAYGGCAGGGATACCTTCTGCTAGACCAGGTTGCTCAGTACTCTGTGCAGCCTGGCCTTGAACACTTGAACACTCTGGAGCACCCACAGCTTCTCTGGGTAACCTTTTCCAGRGTCTTATATCCTTACAATTAACAATTTTCCCTAATACCCAATCTAAACCTACTCTCTTTCAGTTTGAAGCTGTGGTATTTTCAGGGTCCCCTGTGGCAGGAAGGAGATGATGAATCTGACTCCAGGTTCTTCAAAGGCTAATTTATCATTCTATGGTGTTATATTATATTAAAGAATGCTATACTAAAACTATACGAAAGAATAGAGAAAGGATACAGACAGAAGGTTTAACAAGATAATAATGAAAAACTYGTGACTCTCCAGAGTCCTGACACAGCCTGACCGTGATTGGTCATTAAGTCAAAACAATTCACATGTTGGATAAACCATGTACAACCACATTCCAAAGCAGCAAAACACAGGAGAAGCAAATGAGGTAATTATTGTTTTACTTTTTCTCTGATGCTTTTCAGCTTCCAAGGATAAGAAATCCCGGTGAAGGGATTTTTCCAGAAATTGTGACAGTGACATGAAGCCATAACCCAAACAGCAGCACAATTAATCTTTTTGTCAACCAGTTGAAAACAGTGATGGTTGCTTGGACTCCATGTTGATTTTTTTAACATTAGCCATGAAAGCTCTGTACAGAAATATTTCTGCCATGGTTACAGCTTGAGATGAGATGGAGATATCAAATGTACCACTACATGTGCTGAGTTCAGAGCCTGGGCAGTGCCAGAGGTCCAGGCTCCCTGGCATGGAGTTTAGGAGGAGACAYGACCAGATCAAAGAAAGGGAGGACAGTTGTTTGAAGAAAGCATCTGAAAAGCTGTAAAAAGTTGTGTGTAAAATGAGTTTGAGCTGCTGCTGTAGTCCAGTTTCRGAGGGATGGGGATGGTAGAGTGGCTCATGTGAAAGATTTTCTAAATCTTCTCTGCAGCTTTAGTTTTCTGTGAAGAGGTGTCTATACTTTACATCTATGATTTTATATAGATGCTGTTACAGCCCCAGCATGGCCCTTGGGCTGGCTCTGCCTCAGCCTCCCCCTTTGTAATTCTCTCTCCACAAGACAAGTAAAAAGTTCTTTACCAATAGTGTACTTAAGAAAAAAAAAAAGATGTTTGACACTGGATTTTTATTTTCCATAGAGGAGTGTGCCTACAAGTTGAGGATTAGTCATTTAAGCTTTCCAAATGCAATTTAAATTGTAAATGTAAACTATCAGAAGGAAACACCTGTACGTGTTAAATCACGCAGTGCTGACTTTCAACCATATCAATAATTTGTAACAGGACAATGAATTTGTACCATCCAATCAAAACAAATAAAGAGTATCTTCTTATTATCATAAAAGCAATAAAAAGACTTGCACAGCATTCTTTAGCTAATTTGTCTTTCATTCTGCACCATAAAGATAACAAAGTGTGGTGTTCTCTTAGAACACATTGTTTTACTCCCTATATTTTTCATCACTATAGTCTGGAGTATATTGTTTTTTAATTTGCTGATGGAAACCATCAATTAGAATTAGCTTGAGTGCTGTGGGAGGATAATGACAATAGATATGAAAGGAGCAGAATAGCATCTAGCATAAATTAATGATGCATTTATTGTGCATCTCATTAGCTCGGTGCAGGGCTTATTCTRTGAGTAGATAACTTACTGTTGTATCAAAAAGCTGGGAGAGTAGGAGGATTTGGTTGGGGAACCATCTAATTATAGTCACTCATCTTAGAWTGAAGGACTCCACTCCTTTGATAAAAATCTGATTAAAAGAAACAATATTTTTCCAAATGTCAACGTGTTCTGTACAGCTGAAGCCTGTGCAGATATATTCTGACACCCATGTCATTTACTGACTCTGTCTAAGGCTTGTAAAACTTTCTGCTGAAAAAACCCCCACAAAACCTCAAAATTTAAGAAAGACAAATTGACTTAAACCTTCTATAGCTTTAAAAATGCTTTCCATTTAGGGTTTTATAAAGAAACGAAGGAAAAAAAATAATTCTCCCTCATAATGGATCCCAACCTTCTAATTAAAGTTACTACGCTAATATTGTGATTATGTTGGTTTTCTACTTCTCTAATCCAGAAAGTTAAAAAAATGATGAAGCCAGACTTCCAGTTATTATCACTGAAAACTTGTTTCTTAGCAAAGTCTGAAATCATCCATGTGCCTTAATTAATATGTTTTTGTGGATGTATGGATAGATTCTGGACACTTAACTCTGCAGGACAGTTAGGAGCAGGATGGATTCCTATCAGTTGTTAAKAACCAGAATGGATGCTTGCAAATAGTTTTATTTTCATGTGCAAGTATGTTCAATGTAGATATATAAATTAATAGAGTTTGTGTTTTAAAGGGTGTCAAATATCAGGAGTTTTGAGATGTGAATTTTCTTTAAATGCAGGAACACAGAAAAGGACAAGAAAATCGATTCAGAGGGTTGGGGTATTTTTTTTGCACAGAAATGGCCTGATCACCAATGGAAAAATTCCTTACTAGTTTCAATATGTTCTCTGTAAATCACTAATAATGTGCCATTCTGCATTCTCTAATGTGTAGTGGTGGTTTTTTTTCAGTCTTAGGAGACAGACAGAATTTTTGAAGTTTATCATCCACATGCAAAATAAAAAGAAAAACCCCATAAATTGTGTAATTAAGTCAGCTGGAATTAATTAAAATGGATCAACGTGTAGTCCTTCCTGCCATCCACTGTACAATAGGTATGTAATTTCTAATTAATTTTTTAAATGCAGTTCACTTTTACTTAATATTTCATTCATAGCTATAAGCAAAGTATGTAATCTAACGGTAACATGAATAATATCTGCATGAAAGAATATGTCACCTTAAAAATAGGAGAAACAGGAAACACAAAGGTAGTTTTGTTCGCTTTTACAATAAAAATAAATATTTCAGAAGCTTATTTGTTTCATCATAAAACTCAAATTTTATGTGAGACAAGAGCAGCAGAGTAATTGGGGCAGTAATATTGTTTTTTTAAGACAAAACTTGCAGAACATAAAATCTGAAGTACGTGACAATTTCTTGCGAGCTGACAATTTCTGAGTGTTGCCTTTGAAATCCARCTGGTGTGCCAGATCTCTGACTCAATGATGAAGAAAATGATCTCTTCMCTTTTGAGACTAATCTAATCAGGGCTGTAAAATTTGGGTCTGTCTCACCCAAAAATAGGCTGCACTTTGCAAGGTGAGCTAACAAGTTCCTTAACAAGAATTAGGTTTATTTGCTTATTCATTTGAGTGTTGAACAGGAATTAATAATAAAAATTAAAAAAACCCCAAACTTTAAAAAGGAGGAAAGAATCCCCTAGGCTTCCCTGGATAAATACACACTTTAATTATTTTAATAAAAACAAGAGGACAGGGTGAATTTAACCACATTTGTTTATTTATCCCTCTTGTTGGCAGAAAAAGAAGAAACACGTCTGAAATACCCCATCTGGTCATTTAGAGGCAAGAAAATACAGGTTTGTAGCTATTAAAAAATTGAATCTGAGCATGGAGCGTTTCCTCCTCTTATTAGGAGACACATTCAATAACATTGWGGTCGGGAGTATGAACTGTCATGAAGCTCTGCATAAACTATTATGTCTTGAAGTACTTGGGAACTTACACTTTTATCTCACAAACTATTTACTGTATAAATCTGAATGWAGAGTTTTGTTTTATTGGATTTCTCAGTGATAGGAAGAAATAGGGTTATTTTGGGCTTTTTGTGCTGGTTCTGCCCTGGTACTGGATGAACAATCAGGGTCAYATTTAAAAAAGAAAAAAAAAAARGRWWAAARRRGKKKWAAWWATTTTTTTTTTACTTTTTTCTGTWAAGACTTTTCTGGTTGGCTTGGCTGTCTTGCCACTTTAGGGAGTCTGCTTGAATCAGCCATACAGCCATTCTTTGATAGGAAGTATGGGCTTTGTTCTTGAAGACTCACATATTAAATCCTCTATAAATTGTAGGACACAGCCTTAGAAAGAAATCATAAAAGTTTAGGAACAATATTTTTGCAGTATGATCCAACCTTGCAAGTTTTTAAGGTTTGCTTCTTTTTTTCTCTGCAGAAAGTTTAATAATGGGAGGGAAAAAACCCCCAACCTGTGTCGAGTTTTAAAATTWAAAAAAAAAGAAAGTGAAATATGAMAGGAAGTCTATTTTGATAACAGGCTGTGTAGAATAAAGAGAATAAATAATGAGAGCTGTGCTTAAAGTGGCAGCCTTAGATTCAGTGTCTTTCTAGGAACGACAGGCAGCACTGACTTCTTGTTATTCAATGACAGACAAGGCTGGTGATGCCTTATCACAAACCAGAGCAATCTTGGTTTAATCATTAATAAAACAGTGGTAAATTCCTGCCAACAATGACAAACTTTTAATCAAGCTTTAGTTTTGGGCTTGGACACCTGCTAATTTGAGCAAATGGCTATGTGTTGAAAGAAGCTGCAGGGGCACACAGCAAAAATGCTGGAAAGAAACGAATCATCATCTTCAGTGAACAGGTACAATTGCCTGCAGGTGTTCAGATAGTTCACTGCTGAGCACTGAAGGCAGTGGAAAAAAGGAATCCAATCCCATACCTGTTACAGAAGCCTGATGAAGTTTCTTCCCTCTYTTGAGACTGAAGAAATGTAATCAAGCATGGAGATGCTCTTTGTGCAGGCAAATCGCACTGGCATGAAGAGAAGAAGGAAATGGAACAAGAGCACACGAATTTTCCTGGTTGGGTTGTGTGAGGGTGACTTCAGAGATCCCACTGACAYGGTTTTTTCACTTGGGACTAAGAGTTCATAGATGTTTCTATGATATAGGGTTAAAAATCAGACTCACTGCAGAACAATTTTATTTTCCGTGTTTGTTTGTGTCTGCCTGGTTATGCAGACAAGGTACTGCTGAGAAATAGTAGTTGTGTAGTGCCAAAAATCCTGCTCTCATCCAGGCTCTGGCACATGTTTCCGAGTGCCACCTGCTGGCTTTGGCCTCTCACACAACCTCAGGATGCAGGAATTCTCTGCAGGTGCCTGTGCAGTGATATTTCCTGGGTACATCTTTAGAGAAAACAATTCTGTCCTGGCTGTCAGCCGTCTTAGGGACATCCAGGCCAAAAGACAGCGACTGTGTATGCATTCCAAAKCTTTCCTAGTGTCTGTGTTCTGCTGGGTAAAACTCCAGACATTGCTGCTCATCCTTGCTTTGTTCATCTCAGGATAGAAGCAGTAAGAGAAACAAAACAAGGAAAAAAAAATAAAGGGGGTGTGACGGTGTTCACAGGGGTTTTCAGGATGAGGGAAGAGACGAGAATGTTGACTCCATGTTCAGAAGGCTTGATTTATTATTTTATGATATATATTACATTAAAACTATACTAAAAAGAATAGAAGAAAAAGTTTCATCTCAGAAGGCTGGCTAAGCTGAGAATAGAAAGGAATGAATAACAAAGGTTTGTGTCTCAGACAGAGAGTCCAAACTAACTGGGCTGTGATTGGCCATTAATTACAAACACCAACATGGGCCAATCACAGATGCACCTGGTGCATTCCACAGCAGCAGATAATCAATGTTTGCATTTTGTTCCTGAAGCCTCTCAGTTTCTCAGGAAGAAAAATCCTAAGAAAGGATTTTTAATCAGAAGATGTCTGTGACAAGGGGGAAATGGGGAAATGCTTATTATTGTGAATAGGAAAAGTTTATCTTGAAAGCTGCCTGCATTGATGTGTGAGAGCATTCTTGTTAAGCTGTCTGTTCTTGTGTCCAGGCATAAATAGGTAAAATAGGAAGTAATAAGTCATGCACAAGTTAATAAATCTTTTAAAGGGCTTTACCTTCAGAATCCCATCCACCATTTGTGCATGGCGTGTGTGTGCTGTGTTTAAAAGAGGAGAGAACAGTAACGTGGCAGAAAAACCCATCTTGTGGAAATCTAGCTCTGTGATGACTATTTGGCTACAGCTGCAGTCTCAACTACAAGACTGGGGTGTTGATAAAGCAAAATGCAGCTTGTCCCTTGAAAGGCTCTGCTCTGAACAGGCGCTGTCTTCCCCTGGATGGGAAGTGCCATGATGAAAAGCGCTTGTTTATTCTCCCGACTCCCCCAGAGAGCAAGCAGGAGCGTAGTGACTTGTAACTCCAATCCCTGTAACTCCCAGCGGATTGCTATTTACAAACTGCCAGAAGACAAGCTGTCTCTCCCAGTGGCACTCTCTGAGCAGGCCCCTGTGTTATCTGTGACATTCATTACACGTGTGCCTGCACAGCAGCTGTCAGTCACTCTCAGCCAGAGAGACAGCCGTCGCTTCCTGACACCTTCCACGAGCTGGTTGAACAAATTAAAAAATGCAGGGTGTTGGAATTGAGGGAGTTGTGGGTAGCTAAGAAAGCTCTGGTAATGTAGACAAGCATATACTGAGCCTTAGRCTCTTTGGTTTGTGGTTCTGTATTTTTGCAGTATTCAGGTGCCTCTGTTTTGGAAGTATTCGAGAAATGCGTTCCTTTGTTTTTAAGCACTGAGAATTTAAAATGTGGTATGGTTTGAGTTTTGTTTGTTTGTTTGTTGTGTGTGTGGGTTTTTGGTTATGCTTTTTGTTTTGTTTTGTTTTGTTTTGGGGTTTTTTTCTGGTTTATTGTTGGATCTTCCCCAGAGCTAGGAACAGAGAGCGAGTGCATGGCCCTGTGGCAGTCCCAAGGAATCCCATCTGAGTCTATTTCCTCAATCCTCTGCTGGTTTTGACAAAAGTTTGATCAAACCAGGGATGTCTGGAGCGAAATGTTTCAGGGTCAGTTCATTGGCATTTTTTTAATGAAAATTTTTCAGCAGCTGAAAACTAGCCTGGCTTACAGGGGAAGAGAAAGCAGCTGTAATATATAATGAAACAAATGGGAAAAAAAGAAGGTTGATCACAAAGAATAAATGAATATAAATGAGAAGTTAGGAACTGAAGATGTTTGTAAAGGAGGCAGAAGGATACACGAAGAAATTGCCATTTAATTAAGGGTTTGATTAGTTTTTTAAGTGGAAAAATAAAGCAATAATGTTGCTGCTGGCTTGTTACTATATGGGAAAGGCAGAGATGCATGTAATAACGCAGGAAAAACAGAGGTAGTCAACAAATAATTCTGTTACTTGGCTAACAAATCACTTTTCTGAATTCTGTGTTAACCTCTCCAGGTGTTTTTTTACTAAGATACCAAGTTTCCCAGCTCAAGTATGTGTTCAGTGATCTCCTTTGAGTGGATTTAGGAGGCACAGGAAAGTGCTGCCAGAGAAATAGTTGATTAAGGAGAAGTAGGGAGAGGTCAGCTGTAGCAGGGGAGTTGTACAGTGGTAAATRATTGGAAATGAAGGGGGGCAAAATTACTTAAGTAAAGATCTGTGATTTTCAAGGTTTCATTTCGAACAGGTTTTCGTTTGTACCTTGATCCTTTTCTCCTTAATCTTCCAAATTGTGTGTCTCTTCAAATCCCTTGGGTTCCTTAGTAGTCTTCACTCTGGGAAGCAAACAAYTTTGCTTTTTCTGTGTTCAAGAAGACTGATATTCTCTTCTTGCCCCCCTTTTTACTCCCCAAGCAGGCATCTCATCCATTGCTCCCTTATTGTCTAACCCTTCCCAGGYGGAGCTAGCTACAGCTTAATGAGTAAAGTTCAAAGTTGGTGCTGATCCCAAATGTTCCTCTTGGCTCTYTGTGGAAAAGGAACAGGGTGATAGCCAAATGATGATGCTGAAATAACCTGGTCTCAAAAATTAATGAGGATGAAAATGGACCTCTTAAAATCAGCATTTCTTTATAATATATCCAAATGTTACAGAAAAAAACCTGTCCCAGAGGATCACTGCCTTTGCTTTTCAATAAAACTGGCACTGGAAAAATCCAGAAGATGAGAGGAAATCTGTTGTTGAGCCAATATTTTGAAAGGGTGAGAGAGGGTACAATGGTAATTACAGGCCTGTCAGAGTGACATGSATCTTAGGCAAAATAATGGCATGGCTGATGTAGGACTCAATTATAAAGAGTGAAATAAGGGCAATAATAACTGTTAGACTTGTGGAAGACAGATACTGTAAAGCTGATATGACACCTTTTTGATGAGATTACAGTTTGGGTTGATAGCTCTGAGAGAGCAGTTGAAGTAAGGGAGGATTTTTTTATGGCAAAAGGGAACTTGGGCAAAGAATTTTGATTAAGAGTACAAAATTATCTCAGGACACACTGTGTGGATGAAGTATGGCTAAATGAGGGATGAGTAATCACCAAGCCACTCTTCATTCATACAGTGTGCACTGAGACAATTTTCCAGTGACTGGCACTGGAAAAATCCAGAAGATGAGAGGAAATCTGTTGTTGAGCCAATATTTTGAGATCACCAATCACAGGTCTCATGCTCTTCATCAGGGATGGCCAGACAGCATTCCAGGGCTTGCCAAAATCTGGTCTGGAATAAACATCACCAATGTGAAGATGATGCAAAGACTCACAGACCTCCCTTGAATCACCAGTGAGTCTGCCTGTATTTGTGTGAAGCAAGGTAAAAATGCTCTTCTTTTCCCCCAGGTTCTCAAGTACTTCAGGCATGTTTTGCAGCCATCTAATAAATACAAGTGTGTCCAAAGTCCCACCAGTCCTTGTGGTAATTCTGTCAGGTAGCACAAATTTCTTCTTGACAATTTAGAAAAACAATCTTTGCAAAAATGTGGATTTTTTTACCGCCATTACCTGTGCCATATGAATATACGAGTTAATTATAAGCATTCCACTTGTTTTTTCCTGCATGACTTCCTCCATCCAAAAATTTCTCCTCCTTGGTAGAATGTGTTGAGATCTGCTGATAAGATGGTGTCTGTTCATTAATATTGCAAGCAGAAATATTTTGCCTGATTCTGTAGSATCAGTCTTTAGAGAATTTGGATGGTAGATGGTCTTCAAAGACATTTTTCTTCATCATCATTGTGCTTTTTCTAACTTGCATGGAATTAAGGTTCTGAGAGTTCCTAGAGTTTAAAAACCCCAAATACTCCAAACAACTTTGGAAAACTGTCATTTCTAAATATTTTGTCTGCACACTTGCTACTTTTTTTTGATCAGTTCAATRTTTATTTTTGGGTCCTACTCTACAGCACAACAGCCTTCCTTCTTACTGAAGCTGAATTATGTTGTTATTTTCATCAGMTAAGATAAGGAGCTATAAAATTAATAAGATTATCAATATCTTACTGAAACTTCATTATTCATCTATCTTTTCACATATTTAGTGAGTGCACCAGAGGTCTGAATTACATTTTTGTTCAGTTAAAGGCTTSAGGAGAAGTAGTCAAACATTATAAATTCCAAATTGTATATCATTATTATTTTATAGTATTATTGCTACACTTTCTCTTATCAGTATTTTTGGTCATTCTTTACTTATTATGTATGAACATCAAAAAATTTCTCTCTCTGTAGTGAAGAATTGTGGTTTATAGTTTGGCAGTTCAATTTAGACACACTAAATTGTAGATTGGCACATTTCTTTCTCTTCTACTCATTAGCAGGGGGCCTTTAGCATCTTCTTTCTCTACTTTTTTTTTTTTTTAATAATCACAAAATCCYACTTTTCCAGTGAGACTTATCCCAAGATTGAGTAAAGAATTAGATTTACATCAGGCAGGCGGAACTTACAATAATCTTGAAGAAATAATATAAMGTGAAAAATGGCACCTTCCTGCTCTACATACGATTTTAATTATTGTAGCTTTTGGAGTCTGATTCAAAAAAATTGCACTACAGTTAAAAAAAAATACACAAAGGAATGGAACCAAGGTTGAAAAATCTGCTTTATTGTTAAAATAGAARCACTCTGGTCCAAAGTTGGTTTAAGTAATCTGTTGTGTCTAAAAATTGCAATAGGAATTGTTTATTGAATAAGAGTATTTGAGATTTCTTATTGATAAAAATATGGATTTTAAAATTTATATATCTTTGCATTTATTTTTTTATCATATTGACAAAATAATAAAATTGGTTTTAGCTATTTGGTCACCAAAGTGATCACTGAAGGATTGCCTTAGAGCCACACAAGCAATCTTGGTTTTTTTCCCCCTCTTGCTACTTTTACTGTCTTGGAGTTTTTGGCTTAGTGAATGTAAGTAAAAAACCTAAGACCAAGATTAAGTATTTTCCCTGAAGTAGAATCAAATATATTGTCTTCATACATTTTTATGACATTTTTAGAATATCATCCTTATTTCTCAGCAGATTTAAATAACTTTGGAATTCAAACATATCTTTAACCAATTGTCAGTTAAATTTGCTGATGTTGTATGGTTGAAGTATTTCCAGAGATTTGTCTTTTAATTAAGGATRGTCAATATATGAGAGAAATTAATATTTAAGTTGGTTATGAGGTGATTAAACATCATTAGGGTGTGTTCTTTTTTGATGTGGTCTTGCTGCTCATGGCAGTACAGAGGTGATCTGTACACCCCTGTTAAATGAGTGTGATGGGCACCTATTCATGGTTAACTGAGGATCGATCATGTTCAAATTCATTTAATTTCAGTTAAAAATGTCCTTTTTCTTCATCAGRATTTGGATCAGGTCGAGTGGTGTTCACACAGTTAGAAGGTTTTTGTACCCTACAAGCAGCCTAAAACATGCTCTTGAGGAGTTTTGTTACTTTTGTTCTTACTTGTTGAGGATTCTGCCAAAATGTGATTGCACTTTGCATACCTRGACTATCTGAGTCTATTTTTCTTCTCAAAACCTCTATATGTCAGGTAAACAACAYGTTACACATTTTAGGGAGGCRTAAACCTTTCAAAAGCTGGGTGAAYRATAACACTTGGAGTTTACCTTTATTCTGTTTGTCTTTTTCTCCAGCTTTCTTGAGTGGACAGAGTTCAGAGATGGAAACCTCTTGGTGTGACTGTTCCACAGTGATTTACTTTTGGGCACATGATAGAAATTAATCAAATCTAGCAGATGAATCTGGCTGTTCCTACATCCTAAGTCAGCCGCCTTTAACCACCGTGTCATTTCCCCTTTTGTGCTGGACCTAACTTTGATATCAAATATGTGATTAATTTCATAGGCAAGCTGGAGCAATTGAGTAAATAAATAATACATGTTTGGAGTTAAATCTATTTCTGAGATGAGAAATAAAACATAAGACTGTGTTTGGATATGCCCTTTCCCTTCTTGGTTACCTACTAAACAAGAATAGATGTCCTAACAGAATTTAAATCTCACAAGTGTAGCTGACTCAAAAAGATAAGAATTCAACACTGAGGGCTTTGCTGTGCTGTTCTCTGCTATTACATATCTGCACTATCAGGTACTGGGAAAATGACAGGACTGGTGATCTCTGATCTTTGAAACAGAGATAATTCTGGACATATTCACGTCAGTCTGACAAAATTCTGACCTCATTGTGAGTAACKGGGAGATTCTTCTGGTTCCCCCTGCTAGAAAGCTGCTGTGTGATTGCTGCCTTTCCTTGCTGGTGAGCCATTGAATGATCCTGATATTTCTTCTCTGTTTGAGGGCAGAGGTGAAAGCTGGCTGATTGCTCATCTGCTAATCTCTCCCCAGTAGCTTTTGAACCAGCTGTTCAGCTTCAGCCAGTTTGGAACAAAGGAAGGAATCTTGAAACTGCAAGTTTCATGAGAACCTAGAGTGCTAACAAAATAGCAACGAGGCACATGTCCTCTAAGGAAAATCCAGAAACAACTCAGCTGTTTTATACTCTGGGTGGTTGCAGGAAGCAGGTCAGTCAGCATGAAAATGATTGTCTGGTGACTACATGTGCTGTCTGTTGTTTGGTGGAAAAGCCACAGGGATGTAAAGGTGGTGTGGARCACAGTGGGGTAAAAAGAAAGCCATGAAAGGGCAGATGATTTTATGGTAGAATATATATAAGGGGAAGTGGAGCTAAGCATCCGTAAGAAACCTGCCTCATCAGTCTTTTTGAGCTCAGTTCTCTGAAAGGTCTAATCATGGTAGTATTGTAACCACAAAGCTGTCCCAATGAGAATAAAAACAGATTTCTTGATATTAAAAATGCAAAATATAGTTCTGTGAACAAGTCATGGTGTGTGAAGTGGAAATGCAGGTCAGAACTTATTCTAGACCATAGAAACATGAATTAGTGAAGTTAGATTCTAGAGAGATCAGCTTGAAATGGCTGCTGAGTTTTGGGGATGGGGCTGTGAGAACGTGTACTGCAGTGCACTCTGAATGTCAGGCTGCTGCGTGATCCAGATCCCTCTTCTAAAAACTCCTTCTTGTCAATGGAGCTCTTCACACCTTCCTGCTGCTGAGTTTGTGATACTTTGCTATAAAAAACCTTTTTTCTTCTGTTTTTTTTTGTTTGTTTGTTTGTTTTAAAGAGAAAAAAGGAGATATCTGCATAAAAAATTAAGCAGGAATAAATGTTGTATTCACCATTTATAGGAATCTAGGTAGGTTAGCTGAGTAGTATCCTATGTGACAGTAGAACATTTTCCTGGCCTCTGGGTTGTTTAGTCTGCTCTTGGGAGTCCTCCCAGGCAAATGGTAGAAGCCCACAGGAAGGACCCATGGTTTTGAAAACAGCACAGATTTTTCAAACTGCACTGATCTTTCAAATATGTGTTTCCATGCTTTCCTTGCAATGCCAAAAAAAAAAGTTGTACAGGTCTAATACAAATTTAAGTTAAAAGCATCTTTAGTAAAATGCTGTTGATGTCATGTCCCCAGCAGAAAAAAGCATTTTGGAGTATCAACATTTTCCTATTAAAACTGACTAAAATATGTATTATGTATTTGAGATTTGATATATATTTGATATATATTTGATATATATGTATTTGAGATTTGAAATCATTGGATTCCTTGGAAATAAAAGGGCGGAGTAAGAGATTTTAATAGGAAAGTATCATCATGTATTGTGAGTGTGGTACACAAAATAGCACAATAAAATGCAGCCACAGGATTTCTTTGGGTAACTCAYAGATGTTCTGCTGTAACCTTAGTGGGAAGTAATATAAATGTTCAGCATATAAGTATACTTATTTTAGTACAGCTGGCTTGTCTAGTACTTTAAGTTCAATAAGGTAAAATGTGATAGATATTATTCTGTCTGCATTTTCTAGTGAAAGTGTATGTACATCATAGATAAAAAATAAAATATTAATTATTTTTAAATACATGTAATTTTCCACCTGGGGACAGCAAGACAGAAAAATGCTAGTCATGTAGTTTAATGCACTAATAGAGAGGCACTCTGGTACCACACTGACATTAGAGGAATAAGAGCCTCATTAGAATATTTATAACTGGTAGCTGGTAAGCAATCCAGACAAAAGAACATGTCTTTAGGCTTTTGTAATGCACTGCAGACATTTACAGTTGTCTATAAATGGCTATTACTTAGAATACATTCCTTAAAATATGAAGGTATTTGTTAATGCACAATATAYGGCATAGCTGTGGATCAATTATTACTGTACTTTTTATTTATTTTCCCTATTTTTTTCCTCTTTTCCCCCCTGTCTGTGTAGCTGGCTCCATGGCTATCTATTATTAAAGATGTAAGAGAGGAACATTTTAGTTTTCTCACAAAACCACAGCTGCCATACGAGAAATATATCCTTGTATTTATTCTCTGAATTCAACTTAGTGTTAGAAGAATGTTTATTCCYATGCATTATTCCATGCTGTTGCACAGAAAAATGTGATGATAATGACGACGTACCTGGAAATATCACAGCAGTCTTTCAATAAATCTGCTTATATGTCACCACAAAGTCATTTAATTTCAGGAAAATGTGCCTAGAGGCAGTCAGATCATTGTGGTTGAAGTTTGTTCCACAGATTTGAGGTCCCAGGGTTTTGAAGGTCATGGTTTTCATGATCAYTGTCTTTTCCAAGGGGACAAATCAAAACAGAACTGTTTCCAAGTAATTCTGATACTGTGATRCTTTCATTGAAAATCCTAAACCCCTCCACATACTCGTGAGAAGTTAGGGAAGGAAACTTCCCAGAACTGCAGTAGTAGCTAGTCTTGGCTGAGGTTTTTATTTTTTAAGCTTTTAAAGTCATACCTCTCATTTTGTGTGAAATTACAAAAGAGAGATTCTTCTTTGTATTGGGTAAAATGTCAAGCTGGGGAACAATCCAGTAAAAAAAATTAGAAATAACTATATGTGTGACCCAGAATCCAGAGTCTTTGGCACCAGAAGGACCCCACTCCTAYTAATTAGTAGGGGGGTCATAACACACTCTTCTCTGTTTTTGAGGGGACTGAACACTAAAAGTGCAGTAATTTATGAAACAGTCTGGGGGCTGCCTGGGTTACCTGACATTCATCACCATTCTGATTCTACCACAATATTTTAAGAGTATTTCGTTTGCCTGTTCATTTTCATTCTGTATCCTGCAGAATCCAACAGGYGTGGTTTTCTCTAAACATGAACAGCTGCTGGTTTGCAATCTTGTCCCAGCTTTGCTGGGATACCTCAGAGAACACCTAATTGAGACCTATGGTATTTTTGAGGCCCCTGTMATAGGGAGGAAATGATAAATCTGATCCCATGTTCTCAGAAGGGTAATTTATTATTTTATGATACTATATCAAATTAAAGAATGCYATACTAAACTATACTAAAGAATACAGAAAGGATACAGGCTAAAAGATAATAATAGAATAATAATAGAATAAATAATAGAATAAAAGATAATAATAGAAAAACTTGTGATTGTCGCCATAGCCCTGACACAGCTGGCTGTGATTGGTCATTAAGTTAAAACAATTCACATGAAACCAATGAAACAMTCACCTGTTGGTAAAYAATGTCCAAACCACATTTCAAGGCAGCAAAACACAGGAGAAGCMAATGAGATAATTATTGTTTTCCTTTTTCTCTGAGGCTTCTCAGCTTCCCAGGAGAAAAATCCTGGGCAARGGGATTTYTCCAGAAAATATGACAGTGACAGAGACCAGTGGTAATTACATCTGTCACTAGTCTTACCATTAATAAGGTGTTTGTTTTCTACTTGTAGCCTGGAAGGAAACCATTATTTGAGCAATGAGCTGCTCATTATCCTAAGGGGTAAGGTGAATGAGCAGTTTGGATGCCACCTTAATCAGTAAAGTTTATTTTGGGATTCGATCACAGATAGTTAAGRGATTAGCAACAGGCAGTTGGTTCTGAGCAAGGGATAGATCACAGAATATGTAAAAAAGGTTGGTGTTTTGCCCTTTCAGAAGAAGGCCATAACATTAACAAGATTAAAAATCTAATAAACATTAAAAATAGGTATGGAGTCAGTGCAGATAAGACACTCTGTCACACCTTTAGGCCTTCTCTCCACACAAAAGCAGAATCTGTTTAACTGAACTCACATTTAAATTAATCAATTTAGTAAAAGTCCCGAAGCCCTGATGTAAACCTAAATGGTTTTACAAAAGGCTTATATTGATTTACCTTAAGTAGACTTCTTACTTAAGCTATGTCACRAGAAACTTGTTGCAGATGAGTTTAAAACTGTTCATACAGGTCTGTGCTGTTTAATTAAGTAGACCTGCAAAATAATTGTAGTGAGAACAATGTGATTTTTGTGTTTGGAATGCCAAGTTCAATGTGCATTYACTTTCCTTTGGCTCATAATAATAATGAATTATTATACAATTAAATGTAAAAAAAKCTGTTTCTTTCACATAATGAAAGTGGAAGAACTGAAATAGGAGTACTATGACAATAAAATTTCATCTGAGCATAATTATGTGACTGAAAAATTGACACAAATTAAAAAATAAAAACCTTCTAAGTTTGTTCACTGGTTTTTTCCTAAAAGAAAAGATGTGAGGTAAGCATTTTTGGAAGTAGACCTAGTTAGYAGACCTTCCTTTTCCCCAGTACAGCATAGCCTTGTTATGACACTGTGCTCAGTAGCTTGCTAATTCTCTGACACAATTGCTGCACAGGAAATGTTGAAGAAAGGCTTCAAATAATTTCTTCTTGCTCTTTTTTCTGAGACTGATAATTGAATACCAGTCTCCTGGGCAGATGCTGTAGCCACCAGACCATGGAGCAKTTGGGTCTCTCTTGTCCAAATGAAACATTTACTTGCATACAGAAGAGCAATTTGCCAAAATAGGAGCTTTACAAAGAGGTGACAGAGGAAGGCCAATATCTAGAAGATATCTTCCATATCCTGGGGTTCAAAGGATCTGGAGTAATGTCCTTTCTTCAGACTTGTAAAACTTGTGTAACTGTCAGCGAGGAAGAACTGTCCCAAATACCTTCTAAACCAGGYTCCAGGCTGCAAACAAAAAGGATAACTGGAGCTCAGGTTTCCTGCCAAGCACTGGACACTCCTGCTGCAGTACTGTAAAGCCAGTGCTGTTATCTTGTTCTTCCTCCTACTGTTGGAGTCAGTTGTTAAAAAAATTATTCACAGACCATTGGCAGACTATTTCTGTAATTTAAATTAGGATAATCTCCTAGGAATTAATGGGCTGGGACTATACCTGGGCAGAAGAGGTTTTTTTTTCCCCTCTTTGTTCTTTTTTTACTTTATCTTTTGTTTTGAGTGCTAAATCCACTATGAACCCGAGGAGTCCTTCTGGAGAAAATATTTATTGAAGCCAGCATGTTTCCACGAGCAGTTTTGGTTGACTGACAAAGGAAAAAAAGATGAAAAAAAATCAGAAAGTTAAGTTAATATGCTTTTGAATTAAATGGGCTACAAAATTATTGGAAGAATAATCTGGAAAGTTTTTTAATGAGGAATTTGGTGGCACTACTTGTAAGCTTCTGAAGTCTGAAATTGAAAGGCAGAATAACGTGGAGGGTGGTAGAGACTATATTATTTGGAGCCATTTCTGACTTCTCAAAGCACAGAACTCAAAATGGTGGATAAATCTACACAAGTTCAGTCATGTTTTTAAATCTCTGCTTTGTAAATGTGTCCTGGTAATGAAGAAAAGGATGTTAAAACTGAGATTATAAAATTCAGGCCCTGGGCAAACATGATGATACGCTTTTTTCATTATACAAGAAACTATATTGAAAAAAGGCATGTACAGTTCATAGAGAAATTAAAGAAGTGAATCCAAATCATTATTCTGGGATGTTAAAGTAGCATGTGAAATAGGTGGCAAAAGGAGCTGCAATGATCAATCCATTTTGCTGCTGAAGTGAACAAAATCACAAAGAGACAGTGGGGCCACTGAAAGGATGAAACTTTGACACAACAGAGGGCCAAAATGAATTCTTCCCCCTAACAGTTATGAACTGTGGAGGTGGTAATATTTCAGGAACAAAAAGAGATTCTTGCTCACGTTTTTTTTTTGCCTTTCGTTCCTAGCACATGAAACATTTAAAGCCTTTATCACTGTAGGAGAGCAGATTATAATAAGGCAATTAGAATGATCAAAAGCTGACGGAGAATAACGCTCAGAAAAATCACAAATTAGCCTTCCAGAATTATTAGCAATAGCAAAAAGAAAGTCTTCTGCCAAGGGGATTAATAGATGTGATCAGTTGTATGGAAGAGAAAGGTGTTTTTGTAGAGTAGTGGGAACTAAGGGAACACACCAAATTTTCTTGGGATGATATAGAAAATACTGGATAAACTACAGGGTATTCAGACTCAAAACATGCTGTTCACTCCAACGTYTGTTGGCACTGATTTATAAAAAGGACACTGAGGCTAATAAATGTGTGGTTTTTGAACATTGCTAAACTAGAAGATAACATTGAAACAGCTACACGGCAGAATTTACTGAGGTTTTAGGAGAACAATTGATACTCAGATGGATTTACGAAATCATGAAACATTATATCAGCCCAAGCTGCTGAAATAGAATGAAGAGTAATGTGGCCTGAGCAAACATCCAGGAAAAAAGCAACAGCATGAATAGAAAATGGTACTGATTCACTTATTCTCTTCACAGTAACATTCATGGGATTACCAGCAACCAGGTTTACTGATTTGTGAGAGAAACCAGAGAGTCAACAGCAGTATCTCAAGTTTTGAAAAGGCACCATTGACTTAATGGAGAATTAAAAATTACGCATTGATTACTCTCCAATCTTTCTATGAGCTAGTGACACACACACCTGCTGGTATTTCCTACTTAGCTTGCAGCACCTCCCAGAAAGTATTGATCATGGGGAATGGGAGGAGCTGCAAAGGAATTTTCTGTGGGAATCTAGAACTGTTAGGAACAGCAAAATAAACCAGCATAACTAAACAGATATGAATTGAATTGCCACAGTGATTTCAGCACTGTCTTTTTATATGCTGCTGCCTCAGAATGACTCATGTGCTCCCCATGCAGCCTTATTTCACTAAAGTATTTCCAGTTTGTCAAAAACTATACAGAGTGGTATTACATCCACAAAAGTATTATCTTCTTGCTGGAGAGAAGCGAAGGTAACATTACATTGATTCATTTTCAATGCCGGCTAATACTCGGAGATGCATCATGGATACATTTATTATTGCAGTGGAACAAACCACACTGTGCAAAGTCCTTGAAGGATGGTGTGAGATGTAGGGTGTCTTACAGTACATTACAGCTCTGCTGCTGCACTTAGGACTCGCTTGACACTTCTATTATCCTCTCCCGATTTATTGCTGCTGCTCATAGTACAGAAGCATCCAGAAGTCCCAGCTGAAATCGTGCTTGCATTGCTCTGCAGGGCTTTTGCAGCAAGTGGGAAAGATGTGGAAGTGGGAGGGGAAGCAAAAAAGATGAAGTGACTTGCCCTAGAATGAGAATAATTCGCTCAGGAGGTGAGAGATGAGAGGGCCTGGTCTGGAAGCTGAATAGCCACACAGGCAGAGCCCTGGACGTGCAGGCATTGGCTTCAGCTCTCAGGTAACACAATCTCACAGCTTTCAGCTGGGAGCAATTCTGCCAGCAAACAGAACGAGTTTGCACCCACCTATATTAGTACTGAGGGCCGTATTCTCACTGAGGGCATTCTGCTTAAAACCTGTGTTTTCCAATTTTCATCCCAGCCAACACATTGTTATACTGCACGCCCCATTTGGATGTGTTTTTGTGTCAGGAATTGTTGCTAGCTATCTTATTCCATCTGGATTATTTGCCTAAAACCCAGGTACTTCTGGGGATTTTGTTTATTTTTTCTTTTATGTAGCTCAGGTGGTCATTTCCAAATAAGCAAATTTTGCTCACCTAGTGTATTTATAGTAGTCACTGCTTACAAAGGGATGGGATTGCTATGAGGGAAGATTCTGAATAGTTCAGCAACAGAATAGAAATCTGCAAATACACTACTGCAATTTTTCTTTGGTTGTTTGCAAAACAAGTTCCTGAATGCTCTTTAGTTTAGCTTTTACATTAATCAAAGGTATAAGTTTATAAGTATTTATTTATAAGTATCTATTTTAATCTGTATGCCCAGAGAATGCCTTTATCCCTGTGTGAATTATTAATGGATAAAAATGCTCTATGGTCTTTTCAGAGTTGCAAGGGATAATCAGTCTTGGAACCTGCAATGAATGGAAGTATTGATTTGCTAATATGAAGTAATTTGTGTGATCTAAATACAGTGCATACAATATGTGCAAATTGATTCCAGTTAATAATTTTTGACTCTTCTCCTAAATCTTGGTAAGTGAGAACTCTGGCTTTTTCTACTTGGATTTCTTGGTGGCTTTCAAAGGATTGATTTTTCCTTTAAATGTTTGGGCCCCAATCCAGTTTACCACTTGGTGGCCTGCTTAGATTTTATCATGTGGACGTCCATAATGATTTTAACAGGGAAAAAACACTCCGTGCTTAAGTTCAAATGGATGTTGACACATTTGGCTGCACAAAGATCTGAGTTTGCATCTTATTGGATTTTCATTTGATAGTAATAACTGGACAAAAATTTTATCAGCTTCATGTTAGGTAATACTGGATTAGTTTGAGGAAACAGGGCAAGATGGAGTTAAATTAAATGTACCCACTATGCAGCACACATTTACTAAACTATCAAAGAAAGATTTGCAGGATTAATTAATCTAAACAACTCATAAAATTGTTGTAAATTGTTTTGATGGGAAATGCATGTCTTTTCAAATTTAAATTTATCAGCCTAAAAATAAGTTTGCACATTTTAAAGGGATGGTAACAGCTAACAATTTTCTGTCATTTCTATAAATATATTTATTAAGCTATTTTAAGTAGAATGGTTATATCTGAAATGTGAAGATAGTATGACATAAAAAGACAAGCTTGTATATTAAATAAGACCAGGCATTATTGAAAGAAATGTTTGGAAATATTACTAGCTGCTATACCCTAGTATCCTGATCACAGTGCAAATTCACTTAGCAAATGATAGTTTGCCTATCTAAAGTTTCCACTACAATGGAGTCAGAGTCATAAAGCACCTCTCTAATGCCACTTTCAATCTATGCTTTTGTGGGTTTTTTTGCCTTTAATACAAATCAATTATCTCTGACATTCTGAATTTCAGTATTATATTGAATATGTCTGAATTGCAATAATATATTGAATAGCAAATTAATTTTTTTTTCCAGTACTGTGCTCTGATGAACCATAATTCTACAAAAAGCTTTCAGTATACACACAAAGACATCCAATACAGCCACTAATGCAGCTGCATGGCCACATCATTACCCACATCACTTTTGGTATTTTGCAGTGCCTATTTGTGTCAAAATAAACGTGTTCATTGGAATGTTTATGGAAAGTGACTGAAATAAGTCAGAAATGCATCATGATGCATCCATAACTGAATGCATATTTGCAAATGCTCAGTGGGGCTGCTGATTTAATTTGTGATGTTATATTAAGAGATGGCTTCTTTGCACATTTTTAGTATTGCCTAATAGGACTGGGGTATTTTAGAGCCTTCTGCAAAGTTAACAAGGAAATCATATAAACAAG
The DNA here is from genome assembly GCA_014549065.1 of Cardinalis cardinalis. Lineage (NCBI taxonomy): Eukaryota > Metazoa > Chordata > Aves > Passeriformes > Cardinalidae > Cardinalis > Cardinalis cardinalis. The sequence continues at coordinate 1,721,903 of JACDOX010000146.1, forward strand.
GGAACTAATTAATGGGAGCCTAAATACAGTGGAATTTTAGTTCTCCATAATTGTAATGCCACTGCCTGATGATTCAGGACACATAAATGCATGCAGGTGAGTAAGTTAAAAGACAATAGAAAAGCTCTGTGCAGCAGCACCTCTCACCTCCCACCTTTCAGGAAACCATTACAGAAGTCAACGTGCTCCCAAGAATGGCTCTGATTTTCAAACTGAGAAGCATTAATAGAAACACAAATTCTGAGAGGGTGTTATTTAATTAACGTGTGGAAAGGGACAGAAATTGATGTGTGTTTTTAATAATTGATTGTTGCTACATAGTAACTTCCATATTAAATGTGCATTAATTATGTTGGATGCAGAGCAGCGTGGTTTTCTTTCCTCACATTGCTGAGTGCATACGGTATTGTGAGAGGGGATTTTGCCCCTTCCAAAAGATCAGAATATGAAAACAATTTACCCTGTGGGTAATACAGCGGGACAAGACATCAATTTCATCTGGTCAGCTCCTTCCCTCCAACCCTACTGGTGCAAAGGAGGCCTCAGCTGGAATTCAGGGCTGTGGTGCCCAATCTGGTTTACAGAATTACCACATTAATAACAAATCCATACAGACTATTCCTAATTAAGAAATATCACATAACATTTACCGTTGTATTCAGATGTCCGTATTCTTAATGAACTTTTTTGAAGCTGCACATTTGGGATAGATTGTCTTTTAAGTATTTCTTAGCACCTAAGTCTATCTGATTTATCTTAAAATGCTTCAGGTACCATGAATTTGGTAGGTGAACAAATAAATGTGTGCAAGGGAAGACGGGAAATAACAGAAATTTAAGTGAGGGGTTTGGTTACGATGTGAGAGTTTTTTCCTGAAAGCTGCTTTTAGTTTAGGATTGTATTCAGTTTTTTTTAAAATCTGTTGGTAGCAATGGGAATATCTTTAATATATCAATTCATGCATTTCAACATCTTTCATTGTATCTCCTTTTTGCAAAATGCTGCACTGTAGAGCTTCATAAAATGAACAAATGGAGCTAATTAATGCCTTTTCACTATCTGTACTTAATAGTATGTTTTTAGAAGTCTAAAACTAATCCTACAGAGAATAAGATGAGGATTGAAATGATATTTAATTATGTTTAACAGGTTTTCTATACAATTACTTAGAAACCGTGCCCAAATTTGAGAGTGATGGACACCTGGATTATGTGGTGCAGAGCCTGGCTGTTTGCCTTACTGGAGCACCAACACTCCATGGCTCTTCCAGCACAGAACTTGTTTCCTTACTTGTAACAGCTGCTGACCTGGACATGCTTGCACAACTCTAAAAATAAGTATAACCTGTGATGATGTGTGTGTGAAGATCCTGAAAACCATGAGGTAAATGAAAGAAGCAAGGCTCAAAGGCCAGAGTAGAGGGCCTGGTCCTTCAAGACCTGTGGGGTGGGGATTCAGCCCATCAGGGAGCTAATGCCATACCCTGGCTACCTGTTCCAGAAGTTTCTTCCAGAAGATCAAGAAGTTTCAGTTGTACTCAGTCTTTTGAGACAGAGGTTTGTGCATGTGTTCTGTGTTGTTGCCTCCTGCCCTTGTACCACTGAGTCCTTCTGGCTGCTGCTTTGCCCTCTGCAATAAGAATATTTAGGTTCACCCTGGCCACTGCAGCAGCTTCTCAGGAGTGTGATGCTACCAAAATAAAGGGCTGTTTTCTCAGTTTTGTTTACTTCAGTAAAAGTTGAAGACCATTTCAATACATAAGATGTAGCAAAGATATTTTTCTCAATATAGTGCTCTTCGCCCTGAGCATTTTGCTATTTACCTCTCATTTTGCCATTGTCAAGTATAAAATGACAGGTTCATGGTGCAAGTGTTTTTGTCTTAACAGTACACTTCTTAATACTATCTTATTTTTGGTGGGTATTTCTGCTTTAATTTCCTGTTGTGTATCTGAGCCAGAACACAACACTTGGAGCTCTGGCAAAGCACCAAATTATGCTTTGGGTCATCCAAAATCCATCTTTAATCTTCATGCATCAGCATGGCACAGCAGACAAGAGTGGTCTTTTAGGCCTTAAAGAAAGGGACTGAATTATCTAGAAGAAATTCTGGCAAGTTTTCTTGACATCAGCCTTGTTCCTTCAAGAATAATAGAGTGTTTCTAAGATGGAGGAGTGAGACATGATGAGCTTAGCCTCCATTCTCAGGTTTTCAGTCAGTCCTGGCCATAGTTAATCTCTTTTTGAAAGGGTACTCGTGCCTCTAGCCCACAAAATGTTCCTAGGGTAAAGGGGCTTGCACTCATATTCTTCAGATGAAAAATAGGTTATCCTAGGCTGGTTCATTGTAGAGAAACAACCTTAACAAGCAGCACCTTATTTAGCCTTATTATGTTGGGGCTTTTGAAATATTTAGTCTTATTTTAGATGGTGAGAAATCTCTTCAGAGCTTCTGAATCCCTTTCTTTTCTTGTTAAAACACCGAAGATTTTTTGTTTGTTTTCTTTCTTTCAACCCAAGAGAACTTTCAGTTGGCATTGTTCACAAATTTCCTCTTCATTTAACTTGAAATTTTTAAACCAGGAGCTCAATAATTCAACTACCAAGTAGGGAGAGTCACAGTTTTCCTTCTTGGGGAGAATGCTCGGTAAAGGATTCTGCCAAAGCTATGGAGTCCTGTGTCATCAGCTGGAAAACCTTAGCAGAATCCCAGCCTGATGGTCACTGCAGTTTGATTGAGCTGTGGCAGAAAGCAACTCAGAAATTCACTTGGTATCAAATTGTTGAATGTGGAAAAAGATGAGGGTTCTGTGTCTTACCAGCACGCCATTCACCAATGGGTACCCAAGCAAGAGGCACATAAACTTTGTTATATATTAATATAGTTGTAAATCTTAGAACAAATTCAGGCAGCTGATAATGTATAATAATGAGGAATAAAGTCAAATCTAACTTGTTCTTTCATGTAGTTGAGGATTAGATGGATCTCTGAGTGCCACATTCAGCAGAAGTGCTCCATAGATGGCAGTGTAAGAACCACCTTTGAAGGCACAAACAGTATATAAAATCATTGCAGTGGCTAAGTAATACTTATTTTTAAGTTTAACTTTGAGTTAAACTTATTTTTGAGTTTACTGAGTTAAACTTTATTTTGAGTTAGATTTTTTTTTGAGTTGAACTTTGTCTCAGCTCCCAGGTATCACCCAGCTCAGCAGCATCCTATCTCTCTGAGATGCAGAATTACCACTTGAATTTCTGTTTCTTTATCTCAACCCCTGCTTTTTTTGTGGTTGGAAGAACTGTGGAGCAGAGACTTCATCTCAGGTATGTTCCACTGGTATTCACAAAGACCACGTGAATAAGTGGAGTGAATTTATTGCTTTGTGCTGTTACTGCCAGCATCTGGGAGATGTGCAGAACATTTTACTGATCATCTTCTCTTTAATGTCAAGAGCAATTCATTGCAACTCCCTGTGCATAATACACTGAAAAAGAAACCCCAAAGAAAAGTGCTTTTCCTTAAACTGTGGTGGTTTAAGCTTAACCACTTTTACTTAAAGACCCTACTTTTGCAAAACTATTTTTATGTCTAAGATTGAGCTGTGTTCTTCCTTTTGAAAATAGATTGTATGCCAGGAATGTTTTCCAGCTCTTGAATGTGTTTATTTCTTTCCTAACCATCGCAGAGAATAAAAACCAAAGAAGCCTGGTTGTAAAACCTTTAAGATGCAGAACTGTGTTTTTAAGCTGATAATGAAAGTTGAATGCATATTTTTAAAATTCTTCTTATTCCTTGAGGATCCTTATCAAAAATCTGAATGTGCAAAATAGAGCATTGAGTAGAAAATGAGGGATGGTACTTTGTACTAAACTGGTTTCTGACAACTTTGGCTATTTAATTTACTTAATCAGCTGAAGCATAAATAACAAGGAATATTATAATTAAATATCTCAAGAAGTATCAGCTCCTGAGTAAGAAATCCTTCTGCAATCCTTATTCTATCCAAGGGCCAAGCTGGAGGTGGGATAATTCCCTTTGAGGTGGGCAGAACTGGGGGATCTGTAGGAACCTGAACCAACCTGAATCTCCAAGTAAACAGAGATGCTCTATAATTCTTTCTTTATAGAAAGAAGTCTTTCTTTCTATACTTTTGGCAGGATATGCTACTTTTTCCAGGCAGATGTGGCCTAAAATGACCTGGGCTTGCCACTAAGATTTATAAAAGAGAACTTTATTTTCTTAGTTAGAAGAGATGTAACTATGCATGCAGATCTTGCCGATTATTAATAAACTTTTGCCTGAAAGTATCAGTTTGTGAGCAGAGAAAGATGTGAAAGAGCTGTGCTGGCCAGCCAGAACATTCAGCTCTAACAGCTGACAATGGTGATGACTGTTGTGGCAGGGGTCATGTTATTAACAGTGGACCAAAACTGAGGAGAAATTACAGCTAAAGCCTTTGCAACCTGGCATTCCTGTTGGCCTGGACATGTCTCTGTATGTGGTTAACCTTTGTCATTTGCAGAGTTGTGTCTTTATTTTGCCCAGTGAAGTTCATTTGGACATCCTGTCATTCAGCAGCAGGAAGCTGGGCACTCAGGCTCTTGTCACAAAGTGCTGCTAGGTTTGTTCTCTATGTGAGAGCTGGGATCTTTGTTCTCTTAACCTGTATAATAAAATATCTGCTGTGTGTTAATGAAGCTTCTCATTAAGGGAATTCTCAAGTTCACTGCAAACAGTAGAAATCCTGGGTTTACATTGTAGCACATCAGGATTTTGCTTTATTGTGCTTCCTATTAGAACAGTGTTATTATGGCCCATCAAGCCACATAATTTACAGGGCCTGAGGTTCTGGCCTTTTGTCCTTGCCTTTCCAGTACTGGAAAAGGTCAGTTAGAAAAGGAAATGCATTGTAGGACTGGTTCTTCACAAACAATAATAATGGAAAAGAATATGTATAGTTTGTTAGAAATTGATCGTGTGCCAAAACCATCTTCATAATTTTCCTATAGATTTCTATTTTCACTTCTCCATTGATTCTTATATTTACTCTATTATCTTTTGAAAATGAATAGCCTATTTTTCCTACTGTGAACACAGCTGAACATTGCAGAAAGTTCAGCTCAAATACTGTTGGATGTTTCTTTGTGTCAAGACAAAGTTTACTGAGAGAGTCAGTTTGGGGGAGAGGAAATAGAAAAGAGCAGAGTAAAAACCCCCTAGTTCTATGAAACTAAATACAGAAAAGAATTCAATATTTTTTTTGGCTTTGCATTTGCAAAATGCTTTTGGATTAAGGACTTGCTGTTGTGTTATAGGATATAAGCCTTCTACACTTTTGCTCAGAAGTGTTTCATGGACACATCTTGCTAAAACAGTTAAAAGTGACAAATGACTTGGGCCAAGCATGTGATGGTCTGGCCAGCTGGGGCTGAACCCAAGACAGCAGACACTGAAAGTGTGGAGGGGCAGATTAATCTTCCTAAACTTGTTTCTGGACTTCTCTTGCCAGGTATTCATCTTGTCTTATGATTTTGTGTAAAAACACGGGATGGAAACATATAATTATTTAGAGTGACTTTGCTGGCTCCAGGGCTTTTGTAGAGATGACTTTAAAGTCTGTTATTCCTGATGGAAACTATTCCATTAGATGCAGTTAAACACAGAGGATAGAAGGAATAGATAAAGTAAAACTTTCTTTTGTTAGCATTACACAGTATGCCGTGCAAAACTTATCATGTGGGCTTATTGCTGGAAGGAAGATGTTTTAAGCATTTCCAGTGGGAAGAAAAGGCAGAATTTCCATAAAGGCAGAACAAAATTTGTTTGCTTTTTGTTACCTCTTGCCACTGTTCTGTAAAGGAGACAAAACATCTGAATGTATTTGCAATAAAAACCCTGAAGCACTAAGACTATGAACAGATAAATACAAGATTTTAATTTCAGGGCAACAGATAAAATATRATTTCTAACAGAATTATTAACTCAGAACTATTCTCTTGATAAATGCAAAGTGAAAGGACACTTGTCAAGTGCAAATGTGTTAAAATTTATGCTTTCTCAAGGATTATTGTGTTGCATTCGTGCTTTAAAAAAAACAAAACAAAAACGGCTCTCTTCCATGCCCTAAACATAGAAATCCTTTGGTGCTGTGAGATATTATGTATCTAAAAAGATACAGGATGGAGATAGACAAATTTTTTTAGTTGAGTTTGTACTTGAAATGTGGAGTGAAACTGCTGAGCCTGAAGGCAGAGGAGGAGATAGTGTCAGGATGTCTGGAGTTTTATTCCCTAGGTATTAAACAAGTGAATCTCACCCCATCTGTACTTGCAGGAGCTCCTGTCTATAAGAAGAAGAAGAAAAAAAAGTCTTGTCTTAAAAATTGTAATTAAGCTATCTAGCTTGTTTAGTGCTTATTTTGATGGTAATGTAGGAAGAGCAGATATTTCTTGAGTGTGTGCATACAGCTTCAGCCTGAGACACCACTGGCATGGTGAATTGAAGATATTTTTCCCTCCAGGGTGCTTGCAGATGATATGTAATGCTGTGATTTTCCTAGCAGCAGCTCGAGTCAAGCTGTGCTTCAATGTTACCAAACAACTATAAACACAAGGATGGGGATTCTCTCACCTATACACCTWAAATGTTATTTGCATATACTAGCAAGGCAAAGAGCAGAAAAAGCACCTGGTTATAGAGTACTGTATCTCAAATCCTAGATCCTTGGCTGTTCAAGCTGGCTTGAATTTACACAGAATGCAGCTGACATTCATTAATCCTGATGTTCTCTCTTCCCTGCTTCACTGTTTGTTAAAACATCTTTCATTGTGCTGTGAAATATTAATTCCCTTTGTTTTCTGCTGCTTCCAAAAAATTTATTTCACGAGCAATTGTTAGTGACTTTGTCTACAGGGCAAAAGAGAGTAGCTCTTCTGGAAATGTTAATTGATTTGCAATTTAGCCRTCAAAAAAGACCCCAAAAGGCAAGCAGAGTAAAACTTCATTTCCAATTAAGGCAGTGTCTCCACAGTGGTGCTGTGCAGGGCTCCTTCACATCCAGGCACATCACAGAGGTGTTGTCTTTGGCCCCTCAGGGAAGGGAAGAAGTCAACCTCAGTGTAAGTCTTCTGGATGAGTCAGTGGGGATGTCATTATAGATGGTCTATCAGAAAAGATTACCTACCAGGAATATTTTCCAGCTCTTGAATGTGTTTATTCCTTTCCTAACTTTCAGAATAAAAACCAAAGGAGCCTGGTTGTAAAGCCTTTAAGATGCAGAATTGCATTTTTAAGCTGATAATGAAAGTTGAATGTGTGACGGTGTTCACAGGTCTTGGCATGAGGGAAGAGATGAGGATSTGACTCCATGTTTCAGAAGGSTTGATTTATTRTTTTATGATATATATTGCATTAAAACTATACTAAAAGAATAGAAGAAAGGATTTCATCAGAAGGCTAGCTAAGAATAGAATAGGAAAGAATGATAACAAAGGTTTGTGGCTCGCCTCTCTGTCCAAGCTCACTGTGATTGGCCATTAATTACAAACACCCAACCTGGGCCAATCCCAGATGCACCTGTTGCATTCCACAGCAGCAGATAATCAATGTTTGCATTTTGTTCCTGAGGCCTCTCAGCTTCTCAGGAGGAAAAATCCTAAGGAAAGGATTTTCCRCAAAAGTTGTCTGCGACATGAATGTATATATTTTTTTAATTCCTCTTATTCTTTAAGGATTCTTATCAAAAATGTGAATGTGCAAAATAAAGCATCTAATAGAAAATGAGGGATGACCTGCAGGTCAGCCAGGATTCAAAGCTGACATCTGGGAAAAAGAGAGGGAAAACCAGTCTTTGGCATAGATGCTCCCACATTGCTCAGCTTTTACCATATTATGAAGAAAAGACACAGAAAAATAAGAAATCTGCCTTTCCAGCTACTAGAGTTTTACAAAAAGCGTAAAATTCGCGTGTGTGAATTGAGTTGCCTGATTCTCTGATGTTGTGCGGAAGCAGAGAGGATTTCTCACTTTTAGTGGTGGTTTCTGGTGGGAAAAGTCGTCTTGGCAGTAGGTGGCAGTGGAGCTCTTTGGCTGCAGAGTTTGTGGCAGCAGCATAAATCCAACATTTACAAAGCACAGCCTTTTCCAGATGCAGGCCTCGGGGCCTTCTTCGGTCCTGCAATTCACTTCTTATTGCTGGGGATGTCTCGTTAGGAGATTAACTGTTTAAAATGCAGTGCTAATGTGAAAGTTTTAATTGGGAAATCCTGTGCGTGTTAAATTAATCTTAAGTACTTTTATCTAGAAAGCCTTCTTCCTTTCCACAGCTCTTGGTGCTTGCAACCACCTCACATTTCTTTTGCATCATATTAAAAAACTTCCAATCGACCAACAATGCTTTTTACATTGCTGGAAATCTTTAAGAAAAATKATTTCTGAAGCCTCCTAAATCCTAAAATGTGGATGGTGGTAAATGCAATGTGAGGGGAACGGGAGCAGCGCTGTGGTGTATTGACAGCCAGTTTGTATCCATGGAGAAAATGCAGGGCAAAGGTTTCATCCTAACCCCAGCTTATGTTTCATGGATAAGCACGGTGAGCATTAGGAAATTGTGAGAACAACTGGGATTTGCAGTTTGAAAGGAAAGCAGATAGGAACTCAGCTAAACATTTAGGGTGAGATTCTCAAAGCCGCCTTAGGGATTTTGGAGACTGGAATCTTGGGCTGCTTATAAAATCCTCAGTCCTTAGGCCTGTTTTCTTTTCTTCAGGGCTTGTGCTGTTTTTAATTTGACCACATCACTTAGACGAGTGCAGGGAATGAGATATGATAGAAGGAATATATTGTTATCTGCAGAAAGGAAGAAACTGAAGTTGCAACTCTGCCAAGCTGTAAATTCTGTTCCAGATCTTACTTTATGTGACCATTCAGTTTTTGTCTGCATACTTTTGGGGTTATTGTTGCTTTTAAAGTCTTTATCTTCCTCAGAGGCACTGTGCATACTATTTGGCAGTCTCTCTCATCATYCCAGGCATTTTTTCAGAGTGAGTGCTTTGGATAGACCACTGTATGCACATAATTTCCAGATTTACTAGTCTGACTGAACTCAAGCACTGGRATCCTTGCACTGGTTCCACATTGCCCAGTGTAGGCATCGCTGAAAACTTGAGAGTAGCCAACAAAGCTGAAAAAATGCAGACAGCTTCCTTTTACATAAATATTTTTGAATTTGTCATTAAATGAGATAATTTATTATGGAAAGGCCTGTGGTCGGTCCTTCTGCCACTTCCTTCCGCCACTTCCTTCCTTCCTCCCGCCACTTCCTTCCTCCTGCCTTTGCCTTTGCCTTTGCCTTTGCCTTTGCCTTTCCTCCCTTCCGCCACTTCCTCCCTCCCTTCCTTCCCTCCCTTCCTCCCTCCTTCCTTCAAGAAATGACCAAATAAGTTAAATTATAAAGATAGGCCACGAAAGGCTGTAAACCACCCTATCAGGGTGAAAAGTTTCTACACATGTTTTTTTAGGTAAAGTCACTTCCAGAGATGCTGAAATAACATTATTAGGATTCAAAGATGAAGGGTGGATATCATTATTTGAATCTACTGAATAGTCTCTTTAAATCATATATAAATAATGTAGCATAGGAATTACTGTGTTCTTTATCAGGATTGAATTTAATTATTTAATTTAAAGGCTTTTTGCTATACGTGTGTCAGCTATGAAAGATAAATTTCACATTCATCTCTTGTGCAGAATGCCTTTAAGGTAAAGAATATGAGCCCATGCTTTGCCAGGAGTCACAGCAAATCTGCCAGCACTGAGGGTTTCATGGTGCTTTAGCAGTTAATATTTAAAATGCAGATGCTCATGTTTGTTTGCATGGTTTCAAGGGTTCTGATGAAATGTTCCACCTGATCTAGTCTCAGAAAACTCAGAGAAATATGGTAAAGGGCATGATTCATGTCTTGTATTTGTATTTGCAGAGAATATGAAAACCATAAATATTCCTCCAAAATACRAGTGCTTCACAAATTATTAAACCTTATCTTTCTCTGTAACCCATTTTTTATAGGTGTTATACAATGCAAGCTTTTTTATTGGAAATGGTCTGCTCTTATTTGCTCAGAACACAAGATTATTATTTGTCCTTAAATAGCAAACTGAAGTGTTAGTGAGGCTGATTTGCCCCCACAGGGACAAAATGGCTGAAGGCATTACAGGAGATCTGCATCAAATAAGACCAATAAAACCTATATATGTGTAAACACACATATACATCTATAAATATACACATATTTGTTATATATAAATATACATACTTATACATAAGATACATAATATATAATAATATATAATAAGATAATGATATATATTATACATATTATAATATAATAATATATATACACATAAATAATACATAAATATACATATTTTTACATGTATAAACACACATATACATGCATGTGTGTTGGTGTGTAGAGGGAGGGCAAAAAAGCCCAAAGCAATTTTAAAAGCAGATTTTTAGCATGGAATTTGGAGTGGAGCATGGATTTGGAGAGAAGAGTCACCAAAACCAGTAATCCTTGGTAAAAAAGGATTTGTAAAGTTCTGAGTTCCCTGCAATACTGATAAATTAAGTTTCACTTTAAGGCTTTTAGTTAATGATGAACAATTTGTGAACATCTGTGCTTTAGAGTAAGTTAACCAATTAGATCTTAGAAACAGGATGTGTCCAGACTTTTAAATGATGGCTAGAAAAACCTGCATAGAACAGGTATAAGATGTTACTCAGTTAGAATTGATAACATCTGTTAATGTGCAACYTGTATTTTAAGCAGGGAAACTGGCTTTTAATTCATATTCTGGACTAGGTTTTCTCATTTCCCCAAAGCGATATTGTTATCAAAGAAGATGTACCAATTGACCTCAACAAACACAGCATCTTTCTTTGCATAAGCTTTAACATAAYATTCCTGAGGAAATAGCTCTAAAAATACATATTTTCCCTATTTTTTAATATTTTCTACTTGTTAAGTGCAGAAGGAAACCTGTTCAGATTATTGTGTGAAGTTCTGTGAAGGGGTGAAGAGTTACAAAGGTCACAGTGTAGATCAGTCCCCAAATTGGCTGATACAAAACCCCTCTCCTGGGCAGTCAATGGATGTATCCACGCCCTACGTTTCCATTGCCCAAACTATAGGCCTGTGGAATATGGCACAGATTATTTATTAACACTCCAGCTAGTATTGTCTATAGCATGTGTTTATTTTGTTTTATCAGTGCACTGACCCAGCCATGTGYCTTTCAACCAGTTCTAAAGCTGGGCAGAGGTTGCTCACCTCTGTTCAGGCCATGAGGTGTCTTTAAGCACTGTACTTGTTATCAGTAATCTCATTTCACATAACACATAATGCARCAAGAATTAATTGGGGTCCTCAAATGCAGTCATTTGGGCAACTGTTAATCTGTGCTGAGCAGCTAATCTTAACATTAAAGGCTCTGTATTTTATTATTATTAATACTTCCCTGACCCATGCATTCCCCTTGCTTGTTSCATTGATAGAACATTAATAACTATTCATGGTAAAGCATTATTTAGTTTCATTTGTCAGTCAGTTGAGCAGCCTCAGTGTATTGGCACTTTTGGTCCACTTAATTAAGCCCCAAGCWACAAACCAAAAGCAATTAATTGCAGCAATCAATAAATATTAAATGCAAAGTATTGAACATAAACTCATGATTCCGTGGTACATTTTAATAAAAGATTTTTGGAAAAAAWTATTAAAGCTTGGTTATCTGCTTCCTTGGAGGGCATAATTTACTGAGAATTTGATAGCACAAATGTGACAGAATTTCCTCTATGGGACTACTTCTGGAACTTCTTCATCTGAAACAGTTCACAGAACATGAAGTTTGCAGGARCAAGTAATCATGCAAATAAATACATTATCCATACAGCAGCCAAGGTGAAGAGTTAGTTTAGCTGTTCAGATTAATGCATTCCCCACTTTGTGAGTCTCMCTCTCCCAACTCTTTCATTCCTAGATAACAGGTTGGGTTTTCAGTTGTCTCTGTATCCATTGTTTAACCTTAAGTAGTTCTTTTAGTAGTGACTCCTACTGAATAATAAAATAAGGCAGACCTTTCATTACTAGTTTGTCATGAGTTGAATTAATCACAGTTGAACAACTTTTTGAAACTATGCCTCAAGAGTTTTCAAGCTGTTAAATATTTTTCTATTATAAGGACTCAGAATTGTTCACTGCAGAGAATAAAGTACCACTTTTGCATACATTACACAAACACTTAGTGCTTCATGAATCCACAATAAATTTTCTTGCTGATTACTCATGTAATCTAAGGATCTCCTGCTGTTTTATGGAGAGTCTTATTAATTTCTTTCAAGYAGTAAAATTAGCACCTGTAGAGAACCCTTTATGGCTTTTAAACTTTTATCATCTTTATAAGAACCTGCTTCATTTATCATGTAACAGTTGGGTTATTTTATCTCTCAAAGTATTTATTGATTCTTAAGGATGTTTAATGAGGTTAAAAAAACCCCAGTTTAAATAAAAGGAATTATCATATCAGTAATGGTGCTTATCAGTGATAGGTTCAGTAGGACCACCAAGAYCTGGAAGCTGGCTTTTTGTAGGTTTGAACACTGAGAATTTAACTGCTGCTTTTAAAAAGACAAAGGGAGTGCTGAGACACTAGTGKGGAATCTCCTTGTCTGGTCCTGTAAATAGGAAGTGAATGAAGCATTCATCTCCTGGTGTACATGTTGAGATTTTGTTCTTGAAGAGTCTGAGACTGAACTGGGGAGTTCAGTTATAAAAATAACACAAATGGATTGTAGAATACCAGRGACGGATGATAAATATTAGGAAAGGGAACATCAGGCTCTTGAGATAACTGATGACAAATATTAGAAAGGGGAACATCAGGCCATTGAGAAAGTTGGCCTTTCAGCTGAGGCAGAGGAGCAGAAGACACAACTCGAATCCTTCTTTGATAACCAAGTTTTTTTGTCTTATATCTGCACAATATTGTCTTTTTCTTCTCTGTAGGGCTGATGCTCAGTAATGAAAGTTTTTAGCAAACCTGTACATATGTAGTCTGAGATGAAACCTGTTATAATTAAGTGCTGATGTTATAATGAGGACAGGAATCTTAGAATGCCTGCGTGAATACAGATGAATATTGTCTTATGGTTTACACTCGCACAAAATGTTCCCGGAAAGTAATACACCATTTTTTAAAATTTTTTTCCCCCATGAATTAAATTCTGTACCTATGGCTCAGAGGTAATTTAATATTTCTTCTGGAAGCTGCCTGTGTCCAGCTGTAGAAGTGATTGGACAACTAAATCAGAATATCACTGGTGGTGTTCAAGGCCAGGTTGGATGGGGCTCTGTCATTTAGGAGTCATCTAGGAGTATTGGTAGTAAAATGCAAGTAGTCTAGGAATTGTTTTATGCTAAAAATATTTTTATTACTGTGATGAAGCATTTATTATACAACAGGACTGAAATCACTATTTTTTTTTTTTGTTTCCTGATGATCACCCAGAAACAGCAGTGTGGGTCACCAGAAAAATAGATCTGAAAGGCAATTAAAAAAATTCACTTTAAATTATATGAAATCACAGTTTTTTGGCACAAATTCTCTACAAACAGAACAGAAGATTAAATGTCTCTGTGAAATTTTGGGGCTTTTTTTATCCTGCTGTGAAATGCAAAAACTAATGCAAGTGAAGAGAGATTTCGGAATTGCACCTAGTGGAAAAAAAACAAACTAATACTACAAATGTTATGTGTACAAATATTAAACTCTGCTCTCTTCTCCCTTCTTTTTCCTCATTTGGATTATATATGCATATTTTGAGATTCAGTTTCAACATTCCAATCTATTGATGTAGAAATCAAATTTTTCCCTCTCCTGAACAGATTTTTTTTTTCTCTCACCTTATTGAAGTAAGAGAAAAAAATAAGAAATGCTAACAGTGCTCAATTTACATTATATGAAGGCATTGCAGTAAGAATTTAAATGTCAGTAGTTGCATAATTCCTATGTTATGAATCATTTTTACCTGAGAATTAACTTACTAATTACAGCAGTTAAGTGTAATTATGCTGCCTCTTAAGGTCCCTTATTACTGCTTTTTAACAATAAGACAAAGTCTGCCAAAGTTAATCATCATAATAATAATTTAGTGCACACTTTTGGTCTTGTTAGGCATACAATATAATCTTGGAGAAATGATCTTTTCCATGTTAATCAGTCATTCACAAAGCTGTCTTTCATGTCTCTTACTCCTCTGAGAAGTGGATTGAAGCTTGGTAATTGGAGAGGCACCGAATGACAGAAGAGAATGTATTGCTCTATTTCAGGCTCTGGTTTTCACCAAATCCTGAAATGCTTTTAAAGGTTGAGTTACGTTTCCTCACAGTAATATAAATGTTACAAATTTTAATAATTCCCTTTAAACTCCCTTCATTCTTCTGATCCCAGACCTCTCAGATGTACACATTTCTCACTCAGTTAGTATGCCACCAGGCAAGCAGATGCTTCAGCTTTTTGTTGCTGTTTTCTATTTTTTTAAATCAAGGTATTTTGGATTTATGTGGTTTCTTGCACCTGGCCATAACTTCATGAAATTGGCAAACCCCATCTTTTTCAAGGTGATAAAATACATCTAGCAAGTCTGGTTTTTATTAGTAGGATAGGCTTTGATCTATTTTAATTCTTTTTGTAATAAAATCAGTGGCACTGGTATTCCTTCCTTCATGAATAGTTGCCTTTCTCTGTATTCAGGCAGGAGAAAAACGAAGCAATCAATTCTCTCTGTGAAAGAGACACTCCAAATGGAACTCTACCACAGAACCCTTAAGAATAAATTTATTAAAGTAAATTTTTGTTTATTGATTGTGGACTTGGAGAAGTCTTACACTCTACAGGTGTTAGACTGTGTATGAAGGAACATGAAAACTTTATCATCTAATGTCTTATATTAGCGGAGCAAAACTTCTAATACATTTGCAGAGACCCTGAATAGTTGTTGAATTTTCTAAAATACATATTGTATTTAGAAACTCTGACACCTGATGCCCTCACAAGCCCCCGGATTTCTTAATCTCTTTTGTATTGAGATATTTGTCTGCTGTAAGTAGATAATAAGGACAAGGTGGATTTAAAATTTGTGATTTAAATTTGTACAGGCCAGGCCTCTCTGGGGCTTTGTGAGCTAAATTTGTCTGACAGTATTTGACAGCCATAAGAAACTAAATTTTTTTTAAAAAATTACATTGTTTTTTAAAAAAAGAATGGATTTTAAAATAAGGGGTTCCTAGATGTTAAAAAAATGTGGATGGAAAACCAGTGAGGAAAACAGAAGAGGAAGACAGTCTCTTTGAGGCTCTCTGCTTCTCATATTAAACATTATTGCTTTTCACAGGTGGAATGAATTTCTGCTGACCATGTGGTACAAAGTGTTTACATTCAGTATATCTTTCCTATTTTTTTCTTGTGGCCTTTCATGCTTTAACATTATTTGAAAGGGCCATCTTCTGGCTGCAGTTTAGTCAATTCTTATGCTTAACAATTCTGCATTGCTTACAATGCATTATAATAATTTTGACTCTGGGAGGTTAGTAGTGTGTTAATATTTAACTCAATCCCAATATGCTTTGCTCAAAATATGATTCTTATAGAGAAGACTTTTGGTCTTTGCAATATCCTAGCTATATCTGAGTTTTGTATTTTTTTACTTAAAACCTCCAAAATATAAATTTATAACTGGAGATTCACTTTTAATGGCACCCTCTATATTAGGAAAAATGGTCTTCATGGTTTTCGATTTTGTTCTTCTTAAATATCTGTGGAACTGATATTTAAGGGTACTGAGTGTTGCACCAAATAAAAGATTATAAAGATTATAAACAATTATAAAGATTTGACAGTATTGAAATTTCACTCTAGCAAGACTTTTACAGCAATATATTTTAAGCAATTTGTCATATACAGAGTCAATGAGGAACATTAGTCCTCTGGTTTTTTTTAAGGTCCTTTTAGAAGCCCCTTCTGCAAGTGAATTTCATCCCTTAGCTGTATGATTCTGAAAGTGATATTATATAAACATTATAGAAAATTTATGTATTTATTTTATGATAATAGAGACATGTAGCTACTTGGGATATTTTATTTTTTTTTACATCACCAGAGTTTTTAAAAGGACTGGAAAATTCTCAGAATTTCTCCTCCTCAAAGACAATTCCTTTGAAATATGAGTGTCACTTCAACAGCTTATTTTCTTTCCAGTTTATTTTTATTGCACAGTGATATTTCACAGTATTACTAAGACAAAAGTCCCAAAATAAAAAAATAAACATTTAAACAGCAATTTTGTTGCTGCAGTTTTGCAATTTTTACAGACAAGTTCTGTTCTCGTATGTGAATATGAGTATGTTCTCATATTCTTCAGAGCTCCTAGAATTTAGTTCTAGTCATATGAGTGATATCCCAAAATTAAGTGAATGGCACCAATAGTAAAATACAACTTGCAGGTAGGAAAAGAGAAGCCATAATGCAGGATACAAACAGCTCTTATGCCTAGAGATATGTTTTCTTTGGCTTTTATTGGATATTGTTTCATTTCAGGGGTGACTAAACTGCCTTCTTCTGTGAAGTACTGTGTCTTACATTGATTCTTCAAGTCAGACTCTGTGATGAAGGATGTTTTTCAATACTGTGCAGCACTGACTGTGCTTTGAATGAGCCGTTTTTGAATAAAAAAGTCAAAGTGATTTTCATGGATTTTTTTATAGGGAGAAGATAAAATAGTTTAACAGCCTCTGTGCTTTTGCAGGTAAGGAGTATTCTACGAGGGCAGCAAAGTTATTATGTGAAAAGTGCAAATCTCAAATACCTGCATTCAAATCACCAGTAGGAGTGGGCTGCATTAAGTCAGAGATTCTGGCATGTCTTCCCTTTTGAACTGAAAAAAAATCAAAGGATCACAAAACTAATCCAAAATGAGAACCCCGCCAAAACAAAGAAACAAACCCAAAACAGCCTTACCGAAAACCCCAAGATTTACTCAGCCAAGGGGATGAAATGTCAGGCTTACTTAAAGATATATAAATAAATAATAAAATATTTATTATTCTATGAAATAATAAATAATACCTGATGTTTCATCCCCTTGGCTGAATGGTGTTTGATTGGAGCACAGCATAGACACCATTGCCTATGAATGGGAAGGAAAATCAGAGCCGTGATTGGCTTTGAGGCAGCATTAAAATTCTGTGTTCTTTCTTGCATTTTTAAGAGAAGATATTAAAATACTACACAGCTGTCTTGACTGAGAAAAAGGTGACTGGCTGCCAATCAGCTTAAGATATTCCATGTACATATGCATATTATTAGGAGGATTCCTTGAGCAAGATAAAATATATACTGAACAGTTGTGGGAACTGTAATGATATTCAATGGTATGAGATTGTCAGCTTATTGAGGGGTGAGGAAGGGAGGAAGGTTCAAAAGAGATGGATGAAGAATTAGAACAAGATTAGCATGCCACACATGAAGAGTTTAGTGTCTCCTAATAGTAAAATCTGAGCAAATTCTGTATTGTTACCACAGCAAGCATTAGCATAGCTGTGTTGCTCTACACGATAAGTAGTATAGCAAGAAATGACATGAAACACAATTAAATTTTTAAATTTAAAAAGGATCAGTGTTATTCAATACAAATATCATGACAAGGACAGCTCTGTTGAAGAAGTGAAAGAAGAATCCATCTAATCCATCAACTTGAGATGGGCAGCCACTTCTAGAAATAATGGGATGTGATAGAACCACAGTGATTTCCTTTTAATTCTAGGGGATGTTTTTCAAATGAGGTGAAGTCATTGCTGCATTAAAGAAGAAATTATGAGGAATGTCTATGTATATGTGCAGGATGATAACCAGAATATAAAATGTGTCATCTTTACATCTTCTCTTCTTGAGAACCAGACTTTACATAGTAATCACTAAGGCTAGGTAAAAACAAGTCTTTTAACACTGTCAAGATTTCTCTGTGAAATTTAAAGCTCTGTCTGAGAGCAACATAGAATGAGGAAAGCTGTTTAAAAACTTGCAGGTTGACAGGTCAATAATATTATTTCTTTCCCATCTTTGTTTCTGAACGTCTAACAAACTACTATCTTTTACATGGTTTGTTGGTGCCTACAAACAGAATACAAGACAGTCATGTTTTAAGGATCAATTTAATAATAATTAACATGCTCATTATTAGGATATACTAGTAATTAAAAATGTAAGTAATTAGAAGTGGAAGAGAGATAAGGTTATGAGAGCCTCCTATGTTTGATTTGGAGAGAGGAACAATTTAAAAAGTTATTACCAGCTTTAAGAACTTGATGAAAGGGGAAGTATCACAATACATTTTCTTTCTTGGCCACAGGTTGAATATTGCAATTTTGTTTAAATGTCAATAATATATTATGAATAATGTGAAAGAACAGGGTCTTCCCCATAATATTACTCACAAACCTACGTAAAATTCACGTTTCTCTTGCTCTTGAGGTTGTTTTATTGTCTATGTACCACCACAGCTGAGTTGTCATTTTTGAAGGAAAGTTTCACAACCCTTCTGTAACTCTAGTTTGACACTTAATTAGACTTGGCTGCTCTGATGAGATTGCAGCAGTAATTATGTCTGCATATCCTTTTTCACATGAAATATGTAGTCATTAGCCATTGTCAGCTATTTTGGCTTTTTTGAGAAGAGAGAGCCAGCAAACAATTCTAACAGCATTTGAAATAAATGTCTAATTGCCTGCTGCATATCTAATTAGAATCGAAATGTGGACACTGATGAAAATTCTTAGACATTTTGAGAAAAGTAATCTGAAATAATTGAGAAATCTGGTCGCTTTGTAGATACCTGCCATTGTGCAAGTGTAAGCTTGACTTGTCATTTTAATTACAGTCTGCATTTGTCTGCAAGTTGATCTTGCCCAGTGCTAAATGACAGAGGTGACACAGATGGCTTTACCATAAATACTGAATAATACACAATGCTTTAAATACTGAGCTTCATGTTTCCAGAGAGCACAAGGTGGAGCTATTGGCCACAATGGGTATTGTTAAATTGTTCAATCAATATTGATTAAA
Source organism: Cardinalis cardinalis (assembly GCA_014549065.1). Lineage (NCBI taxonomy): Eukaryota > Metazoa > Chordata > Aves > Passeriformes > Cardinalidae > Cardinalis > Cardinalis cardinalis. The sequence continues at coordinate 1,741,079 of JACDOX010000146.1, forward strand.
CACATAAAAAGTGATGCTAAGGACTCCTTGTCAATAGTTTGGGTTGTTTTGGGTTTTTTTTAACATCACAATTTCCCTGTGTATTTATTGCATGCTATTTTTAGCTGCTTTTTAATGACTTCATAATTATAGAAATGCTTTTTCTACATCAGTGAACTTTTGGACATATTACTGCAGCCATGGTTAGTTAAATATGAGATGCTTTTTGACATTTCTTGTGATCAGAAGATGGAAGGTATATATTTAAAAATGTTGTACATGCTTTGTCCATGTTAGGAAGGATTACTCATCACAGTGTTAGCAAGAGGACACTTGAATTCTTGGCATGTAATTTGTTGTGTACTTTATTGTCTTTTTCTGCATTTCTTGCACACCGTCTGCCCCTGTGTGTCTGGGACTCATGCAAATTATTTAAGAACCTCATTTTCATATGATTACACCCTTTCTGGTTGGCCTTGCCAAATAATCAGAAGTCAGTTTATTACTTTCTTGAAAGGAAGCTCAGCAAAGCAATAGCCATTGTTTGCCTGAGTATGAAGACAGATTGCTTGTAGAGATGACTTAAGTCAGACAATCGATCTGAATGACTCAAACTTATAGAATTTTTAATCAAAGCATTTAAGATGTACCGAGAATTCTTATTTTGAAAGAATCTGACAGCTTTATCAATCTTCCAGTTTGCTTAGTGGTCTTTATGCTGTCACACAAACAAAAGGAATAACAAATAGAGTGTAAACTCCAAACTATATTATTGAAACTTGCAATTTGCGCTGTGATCACATTTCTGGTTGAATATTTAGCTATGTTTGATAGCAAATAAAAGACACAGGATGGGTATTTCTCGGTCTTCATCCTTCATGTTAGCAATTTTTTGGCAGCTAGAGGAAGCAAACCTGTGTTTCAAAAGGGATGCACTGAGTGCAGGGGTTTGAGGGAGTTGGCATCCAGCCATCTTAACTTGTGTAGCATCAGCTCTTAGACAAATTTATGTGACACTGAGCCAAACATTAATGAAGGTTTAATTGATTTGCCATTATGGGGCAGAAAAAAGTAGGTCTTCTTCCATGCAGAACATGTGTTTTGGTATTCCACACGTGTTGTGAAGAAGAGACTTTCTCTTTAGGAAAATACCAAAAAGATACATTAGGTATCATCTGTAGTACAGATTCAAATCTAAAGCTCCAATAACTCGATAGATAAATGCTTAATCTAACTACTGCTGGCTGGCAGTTCTTCAAAGRGGAGATTAAGAAAATAATTGGTCATTAATTTCTTCATAGCAAGAGGTTCATGCTTTGAGATCCAGTGCTTTGAGCAGCTCTTCAACCAAAATAATGAACTAAAAAAATGGTATTGCAGAACAGAAATTTAGAGCTTGAGATTTTAAAGGATGATAAGCAYTATTATCAAAGTTTTTGAAAATATAGTACTATATTTTAGTTTAATTTTCTCTCATTTATTTGTTCATTCTTACACTACTTTTATAAATAAATTCTGTTTTTTCAGTTTCTACATAGTTCAAATAAATTATAAGATTTTTTAAAGTTCACACTTAAATTACATGTCTTGTTTCAATTATGCCATTCCTTAGATAAAAATTCTAASATGAATACTTGTGTTTGTTAATAATAACCACAAAGCTGGGGAGACTTAACTGAGCTGGATTCAGAATTCAGTTAGCAGGCATGGAAACACCATAATTATTTGTCACATTTGGAATCAAACAGGAATGCAGATTAATAATTTCAATAGACAAAGCTAATGGTTGATTTACAAAGATGAAACAATAGATATTGTTTTCCTGTTGCATACAACGCCTTCAGAAAACACAAACAAAAATTTGTTTATGTTGCTTGTTTTTTTTGCTAYATGACAGCTTGAAGTCCTCTTCATTTTTAAACTATTTTCCAGTAAATGTTTTGCTAAAAAGCAAAAGCAAACTCTTGTTAGTGTTTATATTAATGAGAGTGCTAAACATAAAGGTTTTTTATGAGTAAAAGCTAAACAGATGATCATTTTTTTCTCTCCTATCATTCCTCAAACACTTGTGAGAGTGAGAACAAAAAGTATTGCATGCTTAACTTTGAAGCCAAAATTCAGTGGAGATAATGGGGCATTCTCATGTCTGTGAAACACGTGGTATCCCAGGGGGATGAAAATACACMATATTTCAGAAAATACACACTACAAATCTAGAGCCAGGGTGGAACAATGTAACAGCCAAAAACTATCCTAAAGCTTGCAATCTGGAAATTTGGATGGCCCCTAAAGATGTTTAAGAGCTCATGTGCAATTGGAGGGCTTGTGGGGTGAGCTGGATCAAACAAATGGATTTACTGGAGCTTCTTTGGTGGAAAAGTGTTAACATCATGTGTTTACTGCTGTTAGCACTGGAAGCTTGATACAAAAGTAAGTTGTACATAAATYTAGGGAAGCTACTGTTTTGTTCTTCAGTTTCTGAATCCTTTGTTAGAATTTGTATTCTACAYCCGTGGGACTTCTCTCAACAGGAGATACGATGTGAAGATCACTTAAGGTTTGAAAGCTGTAGGAAATTGGAAAGAGATATTTTACACTGGCAAAAAATGGCCATCAGCATTAAAGAATGTGTCAAAAACTGTCATTTAACAAGTCAATGGAAAAATTAGTTTTCTAGAGGTAAAACTTGTCCAGCTTTTTCCCCCCCAAGACTATTTATTTTCTGGTATTCAGAAAAAGAACAGTTGAATTGAAGAGAATTCATATCAAATCTTTTTATTGAAATTCTTCTTATTGAAATATCTTTTAGTGGGCAAGGATTTAAACAAATCAAAGTCAAACTTGGATTTAGATGTGTGGTTTTAAACTATGTTAATATTTCCTGACTTCAAACATGGTTTAGATGTCGATGCAGAAGCTTAGGGCTTTGGATGGTTATACAGAGAGGTGGTGCAGAAAGCTGCTTTGGGGAGCTGGAAGAGCTGCATCCATAGCAGCCTTTGGCCCTACAAGATGTGTAAAGAAAATTTGTAGTAGAGCAGGGAGTGCTGGCTGTTACACCAAAAGGAAGGGAAAGTTGTAATGGAGACATTAAAGGCAGTCGTGGCACTTTGAACATCAACTGAAATGGTCAGAATAGATGAAAAGTGCCTTTAAAAGTTCTCTAAAATATTTCTTATTCCCAGAATTAGCAGGCTGATTACCTGATTTATTTCTTATTAAGGTTTTAGTTGTCTTCCTGTGTGTAAGGCTGAGAGAAAAAGTATGGGTTTACTGAATAAACCTGTGAAATGGGAGAAACTGAGACCTTTTCTGGGCTTTTGATTGAATGCTCCACCTTCTCCTCTGAAAAAGGGCATTTATTAAAAAGAAGGGGAAGGTGACAGTTATATTTGACATTACAGATAGCTACATAGATGCTAAGTTATATTTGACATTACAGATAGCTACATAGATGCTAAGAATAAAGAATTCTAAGCAGAATCATGTGAATTTTGTTTCTGCTTTCCCAGACTAACAGATCCTGAAGAGGCACAGGTAACATCCTGCCTAGGATGTCACTCAAAAGGGTTTAGTAGTTTAAAATAGTTGGCCCCACTGCACATTATTTCTAGACCCATTAAATTCCTGCCAAGAACAGCACTGACCCAGATTTCTAAATAACAGTGTAAGAGAATTTAGTTTTGCTGCTTGCAATTTTAATTAGGAAACTGCTTTTCTTATTTGGGTCCTATGTTTGGTTGGAGTAGGAAATGGTCAGCTGATGCAAATGTCTCAAGMAGCTTGAGCCAGAGCTAGCTCTCAGCAGTTGTATCATTTAATAACAAGCAAGGGGTCTGCASTTTTTCCTGAGATTAAGGATTCAATTTTAGGGAAGTTTTAAAATTAATATTTTCAGTATTTATTATTAATGATATCAGTATTCATTTGGACTCAGGTGAAATTTCACACACTGAAATACATCCTCGGGCTGTAGGACTGTACTGTGGCAAGGGGAACTCACTCAGGTAGGCAGAGCAGTCTCCTATTTTGCTTTCATAGTGGTTTAACACAGGCTAAAATTTAAATAAATGGATGTGAGCCACCTGAGTAGCCAGGAGTGGTATCTACTAAATGGGGATGAGGTTGCTTGATTTGAAATAAGAAGAGTAAAAGGCAGAGGGAAAAGAAAGAGCAAAGTTTGAAGGCACAGTAGGACACTTTCTAGTTACTCCTGTGTGCTCTTGACTCTTGCTCCTTGAGGATAGCTGAAGCACTTGAGTTTCATTGTTCCCTGAGTATCTCATGAATATTTCAGTTCCAAATGGTTGAATGTTGTTTTTTTATTAGTCCATTTAGATTGCAGCACAAATAGATTTTCCTGCATGTGGCCGAGATTTGGAATATTTGTGGCATGAGGCAATAAACAAAAAGAAATGCACAGTGTACAGTTCAATACAGTTGCAACAATTGAATGCTTTTTACAGTTCACACTCACAGTACTTCACAGTCCTGAGACTTGACATAAAGTACCYTTTATTTTATATTTTAATATTAATTTCTTGCCAATAACACTGTGTGATTCTCTCCCCCYGAAAAGCCATCAGACTGTGAGAAACAGATAATCCTTATAGTAGTTTCTTTTTATTTTTCCAGTGTAGTTTTCTCATTTTCTTTTTCAGCTGTCCTCAGTGCACCACTGGAGACATCAGTGAAAAGAGCAGTTGTGCTGAGCCATGAGCAATAAACATTTGGAAAACATGTTTGTTATGCATGAATCTGATTACCTTTGTTTTGTAATTGATAGCATATTGTGGGTACATATAACAGATTCCTGTCCAACTGAGATATCAGGTAGCTGAAAAAAACCCAGGATCTATTAAATATCAGATATAGACAATCTGTGTATATCTGTTAATTGGKCTTTGCATAGGGTTTTTATTCCATTTTTAAAAATGTTTAATTATTATCCTCTCTTATTGGTGGAGTTACTGGGSTTTGGTTCTTTTATAACTAAGGCAGGCGAGAGTCCTCAGATATTCCCTCTGGCCAGCTTTCCTGAAATGCTTGGCAAATATCAGAATGTGGTTTCCAAAGAAGCTTATTTTAAAACATTTTGCATTGGTAGTGAGGGGCAGGATGTTAGAAAAAAMCAAAATCCCTTTTGTGATGCTTTCTGCTGGAATATGGCATGGAGCAGTTGGTTGGGTACTAGCATCCAGCCTAAATGGTCAGGTTATAGTAATGAGAAGATTGCCAGGGATGGCTTTAGCAGTGGAGATGTCAGGTGATGACAAAGCCCAGAGGCCAGCAATTGATGGATACTGTTCCAGCATCCAGAGGTGTCTGTGCTGCTTCTAGATGTTTTTTCTGGCTCAATGGAATGTAATTAGATTGTTGATGGATCACCTAATTTGCTGTATTGACCTTGATCCCCTCTGAGGTTTGTATTTGACTTCAAGAAATTAGAACATCTTGGTTTGGGGATTGGATGAGGTATTTTGTGAGTCTCCCATGAGATTTATGCACAGCATGCTTCTGTAGTAAACAATCTTCACCCATCCTCCTAATCTTTTTTTTTTTTTTTAGCAAAATATACCCGGCCTGGGGCACATCATACTTATCCACCAAGTAGCATCTGCTTAAAAACCAGAGCTAAAATTTGCAGCATCTCTGTCACCAAGAAGAAAAAAAGCAGGTTTTAACGTGTGCATGCATAAGCTAATTCTTTAGGAAAAGGGCCTTAAGTTATAGCTATAAAAAAGAACATCAATGGAATATTGCTGCTGCCAATCAAATCAGATGTCTCTGAACGGTGTCCAGCCATGTGCATTGGAAAGAACACCATTCTCTCCTCATTTTCCTTGCTGGCACAAGCAACAGTCTGCTGATTTTCACATAATTAAGAATTGCATGATGCAGGCAACGGGCATATTATTTGATATAAAGGCTTAGATGAAGGTGCCAGCTAAGTCTGGAAGATTCTTTAATTTGATGTGACTGCTGTCAAGAGCACAGGCTTGATGAAATTAGATCTACTGGCTACCACCAGAATAGTTGGTGAAGTGAAAAATGTACATGCAGGGCTTAGATGGGTTTTCCTGAAATCACTGACTCTGTATTTTCATATATCCATCCAGGGCTAGGAAGTACAGTGTTAACCTTCTGTGTACCAAAGCTGAAAATTTGCATTTGATGAAATTCTAAAGCTTCAATAGTTTTGGATCCTGACTTTCAAAACAAAAGCAAAACCTTACACCATTCAAAATACTTGGCTCTTTGCATCTTTTATTGATTTGCCAGTGATCTGGGCAGGGCATTCTTAACTGATAGCTAACCAGAGATCTGAAAAAATATGATTTTGCAGTGATTTTGAAATCACTTAGAATGTTTTATGTGTCTAATCGTTGTCAGAGAAGATGTAGAGAGAAAATATGTGATATCTAGTGGGATACTCAATATGTGAGCAGAAAGTCCTGCCCTGTTATATTATTTGCAGGGAAGCCCTGACARAGGCAGGAGTGATGAACCTGACTCCATGTTTTCAGAAGGCTAATTTATTACTTTATTATACTATATTACATTAAAGAAAAYGATACTATACTAAAGAATACAGAAAAGATATTTACTAAATGCTAAAAAGATAATAATGAAAATTTGTGAATCTTTCCAGAGTCCTGACACAGCTTGGCCATAATTGGCCAATGAGTCAAAACAACTCACAGCAGAATCCAATGGAACAATCACCTGTGGGTAAACAACCTCACACATTCCACAGAGCACAACACATTCCACAGAGCACAACACAGGAGAAGCAAATGAGAGGGTTGTTTTCCTTTTTCTCTGAGGCCTCTCAGCTTCCCAGGAGAAAAATCCTGGGTGAAGGAATTTTTTTCAGAGATTGTGAGTGCCACACTGCCCCATTCTTCTCCCCATCTCTGGCATGCACAGACTGAAGCAGGACCTGTCTGACCCCTGCCCTTCTTGGTTGTACCAGCAAATTGAAGGTGTTTGGTGTATAGGTACATTTCCTTTAACTAAACTAGCGTTTGTCTTATGTCATTCTGTGCTTTGGAGAGATTTTTATTTAGTTGTCTTCAAAAAACTGAGTAGGGAAAGTCTGGATTTGGTCATCAGAGGGTGAAGTAGAAACCTGGTCTCTATGAATCTTATGTCACATGACCTACTGGAGTGATATGCAATTTTTTTGGATCCCTAGTTTGAGGGAAGAGCACAAGAAAAAGTTACAATTTGCTCTTTTATGTGTTTCTGGCTTCCCAAAACCACACTCCTTTCTCAAAAGTGCTGGTAAACTTAAGAACTTGTGGGTTACCTGCTAGGCGTCTTGACTGAATATTAATTTAATCTACATACCYTCTTATCTTAATTCTGTGGGCATTAGAGGGGTTCTTGCACTTCATTAACTGTTAATAGCCACAATATGATTTACAGATTCACAGCTTTGGTTACTATRGGCAGCAATATTAAATTAGAAAGGAAGGTTTTCAATGAAATWAAGTAATTTCTGTGCAATTCAGTGCTGATTGATAAGACTGGGAATTTTGTGAAGCTCCATGTAGGTGATGCCTTCAGCCAGGGAAGAAAGGATCTATCAGTGTGCAAAGGCTACAACTGCTTGAAGAAGCTATGAGGGGGTTGGTAAAAAAAATTTGAAGGCAGCCTGGAAAAGTAGAGTAAACTGTCCATTAACCACTTAATTACTGATCTTCAGAGCCACAYATGACTACAGGCTTAACGAAGGCAATGAAATGTGTGGAATTTGTATGCAAGGTAATTACAGGGACACTGCAATTTTCAAAAAAATATTAATTTTATTAATCTTAGGAATGCACATGCACAGAGGAAATTTGTAAAACAAAAGCAATGGCAACTGGGATGGATAAAAATATTTTAATGTTATTTAAATTAGTGTAAATGCTTGTTTTATGAAGCTCCATTATCACCCCTAAATTCACTTGCAAATGATCTACTGAATGATCTAAAAATGGAATGTGGTCGTGTACATGTGTAAAAAAAAAAAMCATGAGGCTTAAATGCTTGTAAATTATCTGATTTATTGGCAGCTGGAAACTGGAATCTGATTTACAAGTGCAGTCTCCTTCCCAGTGTGGATCAGCTACCTACAGTTGAGGTGTAGATATTACAGAACCAATTATTGTTCAGTTATCACTTCACTTGCAAAGTGTGTGCTTTATGCAAATTGCATATTATATATATATATATATGTATACCTATATATATATATATGTATGTATACCTATATATACATAATGAAAATGGGTCATTACAGCTGTGTCTTCTATCCTTTTTTTTTCCTGTTTCCAGTTTTTTGGTTATGTTTTTTTCTTTTGTTCTTTATAAAATACTGAATTCTGTCTTCTAAATCAAAGTTTATTTAAGCTAGACTTTTCTGTCTTCTCATAATGTATGACTCTCCCCAAATTATTAAGAATACACATAAATRAAGTATGCATAAATTACCAGAGTTTACGCGAATAACACAATTTTAGTTCAACGAGTGCCAAGCTTCCTGTTTGGGCTGCCAGAAAKATCTTAATCAGAAATTCCTCTCCCCTCTGTTTTCCAAATCTAGAAGAACATAAATCCAGATGAATATGTCTTCTATTCTGTTATGTTTTTGACCAAGTTTTGGGGGATGGTGTAGTTTCCCAAAAGGGATGGCAGAGCTGCGGAGCTCCACTGAGCCAGACCTTTGCTGTAACTCTGCATGAGAGATCCCCATTCTAGCCCTAGAATAAATTAATCATTTGATAAATTGACAAATTTTGATACATTTTGAGAGCATGATAGATAGGTCCACAATTTAATTCATTCCTGTCACCGCTTTAAAACAAGAATCACTCTTGACAACGGAAACTGTTAMTTAATGGAGGGCAAAAAAACGGGGGGAAAAAGCCCAAATCAAAGCACTAATAACCATAGAAAACCTTAAAAAAAAAAGTTTTCTAAGCATTTTAATGACATAAATAGCTATTAACCCTGAAGACCAGGCTTGATAGYTCATTCAACTAGGTTTTTTTAAAAAGTGTTCTTGTTAAGAGTTGTGTTGAGAGGGATGAGTTCAAGCATGGCCAGTGGTGGAAGAAGGGTTGGAATTCCCTTCCATTAAGATGACAGGGGCCAGTGGAAGCAGCCCTTTTCCTTCCCAACTGTAAATGCAGCATAGGGGTTAAAAATAATAATGGGACTGACCTGCTGCAGTGGCTGGGGCAGAGTTCTGTTCCCATTTGAAGGGGGTTTGTTTCAACACTGTCATAATTGTGGGGTGCCTCGCGGCAGGGAGGAACGATGACTCTGACTCCATGTTCTCAGAAGGCTAATTTATTATTTTATGATGCCATATTATATTAAAGAATGCTGTACTAAACTACACTAAAGCATACAGAAAGGATACTTACAGAAGACTCAAAAGATAATAATGAAAACTCGTGACTCTTCAGAGCCCTGACACAGCTTGGCCCTAATTGGCCAATGAGTCAAGAAAACTCACAGCAGAATCCAAAGAAACAATCACCTGTGGGTAAACAATCTCCAAACATATTCCAGGTGAGCAAAACAGAGGAGAAGCAAATGAGAAAATAATTGTTTCCTTTTTGTCTGAGGCTTCTCATCTTCCCAGGAGAAGAAATCCTGGGAAGAAAAGGGATTTTTCCAGAAAATATGATGATGACAAAATGCCTCTCTCACCATCTGAAGATTTTTAGATTGGAAAAAGCCAAACAAACCAAGAGTGGACAAACCTGGGTTATGGAATTGTAACAGGCAGCTCAGCAGTAAATGCCACAAATTAACATATTTTAGTTAATATCCATGTTTTTGTGGGAACCAGTATCCATAAATTCTTTTAGGAAGATCTATAGATGATTTTTCCAGTAGGCAAAATTGTAAAAGCTAAACTGTATTTTAAACACATTAAACAGGGGAGGTATAAATACCATTTCAAGCATAGCAAACTATTATGTTCAAAATTTTCTAGGGATGAATGGCTCCTTTTCTAAAAGTGGTGTCTCACAAGGACCTTTGATATTTTCTCCCCAGTCACAAGTTCAGTATTTTTGTTAGTCTGTTCTGTATAAAGAGAAACTTTCCTTTCTACAATAATTTTATTTTTATTTGTAATTATTTGACTCTCTTGTTTGGATAATAATGTTTCACACTTTTCTATTAGTTTCCATGGAATAGTTTCAGTGACTAGTTTTCCACATACATTTATAAGATTTTTGTATGCCAGAAAGATTCTTACAGATAGAATTACTTACCTGAGTAAGCAAGGAAGAGTCCTTAATGAGGGGGAAGAAATGGACAATTTTGATTTCAATTATATTTATGTTCCCATTTGGCCTTAAATCTGCTTGGATCCAAAATCCTAATACTGAGCACAATCTGCTTCCCAGTATTTTGTTCAACAGTTGGTATGTTGGCAGAATCAAAGGAAAATAACTTGAATATTTGGTGACAACAAAATATTAAACTATCTAAATGAAACCAGTGTTGTCTGTTTGGGATGCCTGTTTTAAGCTTCTTTTGAGATACAGAGTTCTAAGTAAACATAGCCTGCATTTTTAGAAGTGCTGGAGTCAATGTGAGCTTCAATTAAATTATAGAATGGAAAATCAAGAAATTGATGATTTATGCATGTACCTTTAGGCATGCAAGTATTGGGGTTAAGCTATATGAAAGTGTTGGAAAGTATTATGTTAATTCTTCTTATAGTGGTAACTTAGTGACCTAATTTTCCAAAAAGCCAACTGAAAGTTAAAGAGATATATGTGGCAAAGTACCCAGTTTCTTTTAGAAGAAGCTTTTTTTTTTAGTCAATAAGCTCTTAAAAGTCCCTGAAAAGCACTATGTCACATTTTGGTTTTAGTCCAACTTGAGTGGTATTTATTGGCTTTAGTGAGACAAAACCAATATTCTGTTTTCACATTCACAGGCTAAGAACATGATATTAATTTATATTTTTCCAACTGATAAGTTCAGTAACTAAATATCTGCTTTTCAGGATGTTTCCAATAAATTGATGATAACATTAAATGGATTTTCTGGGCCRCTTTTCAATACAATGGGCTATCATGTATTGAGGCAAGATTGTTTCTTTATGATTGTGTGGCATTCTTTAARACTTTTCACCCACTATGTTGTCATTAGAACTGATAAATCAATGAAAATATCTGATCAACTTCTACTAATTTCATTTGGACCTGATTAACTCTGGAATGTGAACTGTATGGATCACAAATGCCATGTAAGTACATGCTGATAAAACAGGAAAAAAAATAAAGAAAAAAGCTAATGAAGAATATTGCTAACTGAAAATTTTGTAGATATATTTTTAGGTCATGTGATRAATACTCCTGACAAGTTCAGTGTGACTTGCGGAGGTTAGCAGAAAATTTTATGCCTTATTTGAACAGAGAAGGAATAATCCCTGCATGCTTTCTTGKACAATGAATTATCAGAATAAGTTACAGAATAGCAAATGAATAGTTAAGAACTGAGCCAATTTGACAAATAAACAGAGTGTAAGTAAGAGGGAAATTAACTTTAAAAGCATTGTATTTRTCTAGTTAAAAGAATAAGGAAAGAGTCCCTGTTATATTTGTCTGCAACCAGCTCGATCTCAAGAACCTCCTCTGAAATGGAAAAGTTTCTGTTACTGTTCTGCATTTATTTCAGCTCCCAGGGGCGGATGGTGATCAGTCTTTCCAAAAGAACAGTGAAAAAGTAAGTATGMAATCCCATCTCCACTGAAGAAAATTTCCTCTTTTTTCAGTGCTATCCAAAATTTTCCTCTGTGGAGTGTGGCTGTGCAATTGAGCCAGCATTTTGTTTTCAGAAYTGTGTGTGTACAAGTCCAAAGATATGAATGCAAAAAGGGGCTGATTGGTGGATTCAGACAGGTGGAGCTCTGTTGAAGAAAACAATGTTTAGGGGCCACTTGAGAACTCAGGATATGCAGCAGAGCATTTAATTGGTTTTCCCTTAAGTGTGAAGCAGGCTTTCAGCATTTTATTAAGTGGTTATTCAGTGTTACTCACGGACGTGTGAGCAAGATGCCATTCACAAAAGGAATGAGGTGAACCTGTGCTCACCTTGTTAGCTTGGCAGCTGGTAGAAACAGGAAGGAAGAAACTGGAGGAAGGAATTAAAAGCAAATAGCTCTTTGTGGGGCCTGATTTCAGTGATGAGCACTAATGGGCTCTTTGACCAGCCTCACCTGGGAGCTYCCACAAGCCCTGTAAAGAGCTTGCCTGAGGTGTGGACCTTTGTCTGGTCCTGTTTCTCGTCCCAGCTGCTCCTGACAGGAGTTTATCTGGTCTTGGTTCACTGCCATGTCTGGGGCTGATGGCAGGCMCTCTCACCAGCACTGTGTCCTGCCTGCCACGCTCGGACCCTGGGGATGCTCTGAGAACATTGCTRTGCTTGAAATTGCATTTATACCCCTCCTGCTTAATGTGTTTAAAATACAGTTTTGCGAATTTGACTTTTACCTACTGGAAAAAAWCATCTATGGATCTTCATTTAGGGATAGTCATTCCCACAAAAAAAAAAGGATTTTAACTAAAATATCACAGCCTCTGTCACAGCACAGGGCTCCCCCTCAGCTCCTGGCTGCCCATCCCTAAGCAAGCAGCTGGCTCTTGCTGTGCCSTGGCAGCAACACTTGTCAGCACAGTCCTCTGTGATGGGTTCATCCTGTCACAGCCAAAACTTTGAGGCCCACCAGTTTTCCCTTTGATCTCCTCCMTTAACTGAAGACATCTGTCAAGTTTACAAAGCTGACGCGCAGCTATCAGACTCRCAAGCTTGAAAGGAAAAAAGAAATAGCTCCTTTACAAAACCAGAGATGAAAACAAGAGCATTCTACAGAATGTCTATTTGTAAATACAATAATAAAGCCATTGCAGAACAGAGAAAGAGAAAATTATCTGCCATTTTCTAAAGTTTGTTTTATACACGGATGTTCCGTAAAGTCYTATTACCAAAATAAGATATTAAAAAAAAAAAAATAGACCATGGATTTCATTGGAGCCATAATTTCACTCTAAATCTTTGCATTTCAGATTTCTGTGATAAAGACAYCCTGAACTACTCTGACACCAGCAGGGAAGTTTCTTCATGAGCTGTTATTGTGCTCCCAAGGTAGGTCTTGTTTCTCCTGTTTTCCTGCTTACACTGGTGAGACACCCAGAGATCTTTCAGCCAAGCAGGGCTCTATCCCATATAGTTATACTAAATTTTAGTCTCCACTCCAGTGGTTTTCTAAACAGATGTTGAGACAGAGCAGATGAGGAGCTGTTAGGTGAAGGGATCTTTAATAATGGAGTGACTCAGCTTTGTTAAGCTGGCTTTTCTACACGAGTTGCTTTATTTCCTATCAGCTGGGAGAATTTTTGAGATGGCAAAGCAGATGAACAATTTAGTCTGCAGTGACATAATGATGTGGTTCTGAGGACTTCAATCAATATTCTGCCACATAGACCAGAATAGGAGTATAGATTAGGGAGCTTATAAGAAAAGCCTTTCCTGAGGCTGATAAGATTTATAAAAATATTGAAATTTATTTGCAAAATTGGTATTGATGCACTGGGATGCACTCACTTTGATGTGAAACTAGGTGTTTAAAAATTACTAAATCTAATAATCCAGATGTCACAAATGCATTTTTACCTCTGTCATAGGCAGGAGTTTGATTACATACACCTTCCACTGAAGAAGAGTTTAGAGTGTTCCTTAAAGACTCAGATATGAATACCAGATGGTTACAAATGGGAGGAATCAATGAAAAGATGAAGCCCATGACTATTTAATGACTTTAACCATATTTAACGTGAAAAGAAACAAATCCAAGATCTAGACCTCAGAACAGACAGTTCTATTACCATGATTTGGCATTGCCAAAATTCAAGGAGGAACAGGCTGTAAATGCAAGGCTCATGAGGCAGGAAGGATAAACTAATAACTGCTTTGGTGTACCATTAAAACAAACAAAATGGACACCATTAAAAACAAAGAAGATTTCAAAAGACACAAGGAAAGAAACGAATCTTGAATTTTTACTATRTGCCCAGTAAATAGAACCAGTATCTCATCAGACTACATTTACAGATATGCCTCAGAAATGCCTAGAGTGGGTTTATGAAAAATGTGATCTTCAGTTAAACAGTTGGGTATTAAACCCTGATTCAGGCCTTCCCTAAATGCCAACAGTTAGACTCTGCAACATTAATGAAGGCTTTCAACATGGCTTTTATCTGCAAATTATTTACTTCATAGATCAGGTTTTTTAGTTGTACTTGATACCTTGAAAAATGTCTCTGTGCTTTATAAGCTACAGTTGGACTTCTCCCAGTCCTAATATAATATATTTACTTGAGAGATATTCCTTTGTTGATATCCAGCTTCATGTGAAATAGTTTTAGGAAAAACAACACTATCTGCCTGAATTTACCTCTGTAAAAATACTCTGTGTTCTGGTTTTGTTAATTTTTTAAACCTTGTTGGCCTCATGTGTGATTGAGAAGTGAATTCCTCTGGTATATGGACAGACTAAGAAAGAAAAGGAAGAAAAAAACTCCCAAAAATGTGGCAAAATGATTTTCTGACCTAAAATTTTACAATAATCTCTTTCAATTAAAAGGGAACTATCTTCTTATCTTTCTGCTCTTTCTGTATTGTATATGCTCCAACTAAAGTATGTATTAATCATAGAGTGGACTATACAACATGTAATCCTTTTAGAGCTCATATTTGTAGTGTTCTCTTCTTTTCTGTCTTCCCATAGTGCAATCTAGGACAACTCAATGAACCTAGGATTAATCCTCTACATATGGTTTACACAGACTTTTTGTTTGAGCCTTGATTAAAATTGATATATCACAGGATAAGAAGCCACGCTGCRAGTCTGTTTAGACACGAAGAACAAATCTGTGCATAAAGCTGTTCATGTKTCACAAAATCACAGAATGTTCTGMGTTGGAGGGGGCCCACAAGGACCCCCAAATCCAACTCCTAAGGGAATGGCTTGCACAGGGATCCAACCTGCAAGCTTGGCATTCATTAGCACAATAGTGAGCTAATCTCACTATTTTCACTGTAATTAAACAATATGGAGATTTATTTTAAATCCATGGTGCCTTAGGCCAATATCATTGACACAGTAATAACAATTGCATTGACCCAGGTGATCTGATCTACGTGCAGCAATGCTCTGTGACAGAATTATCACTCCATTTTTCACACAGCAGCAGCAAAGATGATGACAGTGGGAAACTGACCATTAAATAGAGTCCATCTGCAGTGGACTGGGAATTGGTTTTATTGATCATAGTAAAAATTACATGTATAACCTTTGATGGCTGCATAAGTTGAAATGGCCATCAGACCTTTCCAGTGCTGTATCCTGGGTTTGTCTGTGTGGAGAGCTTCCTTTCATCAATGTCATGGTCCCACATGGCATGCTCTGTAAAATTCCTTCCTTCTGGAGGGAAACTGATCCTGTCAGATGCATTTTGTGTGATTCTCCACGTTTCATGTCACTGAAATTGAAACTAAGCAGCCACCGAGCTCCTTAGTCAGTAAAATTATTAAAATCTTGAATCTCTGAGGATCATTTTGCTATTGGCAGGTGTCCTTTGTRGGTCATAAAACAAATTCTTAATATCTTATTTTTGGTGGTAGTGAAATAATAAATATGCATACATAGAATTAATAAAAATGTAAATTATATCAATATAACTATATGTCAGTAAGTAAAAAAGGTAAAAGGTTGTGATAACAGAATATTCCCAAGTTCCTCATATTTTTCTGCTGCTAGCTTCCCTTCAGTTCTTTTCTTGCTCTTCAAGAAGTTACTCTTCTCCTCATTTCTCATGTTTTTTTTTTCCTGATCTTTAGTTCCTGTTTGCTTATTATCATTGATGAGCTTGTTGCCTGACTAACAGATAACTGTGGCTGCAAATCACATCTCTTCTGCAGTTTGTTCTTTTGGAGTAACAGCCTCTTAACATGGAAGGAAATTAAAGAGAGTTTCCTAAATGAAACAAATAGTTCCAGCAACACCATTCATTTGCACAAGATCCTGTAGAGAAAGCRCCGCAGATTCCAAAGGAAAAAGGCAGATATATAAAACTCACCTTAGCCACAGCAGAGTTTTGGGAATTTATGCATATAAAACTAAAGTTTACTTGGATTGTGTGGCCTGGTGTTGAGCCCCTTTAGAGCCTTGGCTGATCTGTGACAAAGAAGATTAACTTTATCACTGCCACTGGAACCTACAAATAAATTCTATAGCCGAGCCARCCACCAGTGAGAGAGGTGCCCTTCCCTTAAACTTGGGAGACTTGGGGCATTGCAATCCTATTGTCTGCACTGCTGGCAACATCCAAACCCTGCTCTGGATAAACCTGGCTGGCCTGTGCTGCATTTTCAACTTTTAAAAGTGGTTTTGTAAGTGTAGTGGTTGAAGCATAGATAAGGCAGAGTTTTTAGGGAGAGCTGACATCTTTTGTTGCGCCAAGTGATACAGCTGACAAAAAAAGGAGTGCTACAGAGGGATTTTTAATCCCTCACAGTAACACTGGAACAAAGAATACTAAAGAATGACAAAACTGAGCTGAGATTTTCTTCTTCTGGGAGAGGGAGAGAGAGATAAAAAAAMCCCCAAACTTTTATCCTCCATTGTGTAATGGGATTATACAGAGGCTAAACAGCTGAGTGTCCTGCCCACTTGTAATTTTGAAAGGAAGCAACATGTCTTACAGCAATTCCCAGAGAATCCACACGGAGAGAACTACTTTGAGGACTATCTGGAGAAGAACTTTGATAGAAGACTATCTGGAGAACTACTTTAAAGATCTGAAGAAGACTGTATCCTCACCAGGCAAGTAAAACTGCCCAGTGCATAGGGMTGTTGTGTGCATCCTTTTGGAGCAGGGAAGGCAAGAAGAGTGAGAAAGGTAAGGTAAAGAGTTCTAGGTCTTTTTGGAAGCAGAGAGATTTTGGCTAAAGTTTGGGACACCTGGCAATTTGGATTTACTTGTGTGATTTATTAATATCCTGAAATGTATGGCAGGAGATTTGCAGAACTTTACATGCCTCCTCTCAACTAACCAAGACTTCTTTCAGTGGTCAGTAATTAATTTATTTTGGTCTTTGTTTAAAGCCCTCCCTCCTGTAAATTTAATTTTTTTTTTCTCTGAAACAGTTTCAGGAGCAACATTCAAAGTTTTTTTTCTTCAAATACACGAAGAATTTGGTATATTTTAAGAAAATACAGCCTGCTTTGAAATAGCACCTGAAATAGGGTACCAATATTCCCCATTCTCTCACTGGCCTGAATACATTACAGAGCCAGTTAGCCACTTGTGAAATGCAGAGTTATCTTGAATCTGTTTGACTTTCCAAATCATTTAGCTGCATTTATCTGCAATATATAACTAATTCTGAGAGCCTGGATGCTGCATAGGTTTGGTATTGCAGTATCAAAACCTTCTTTTCAGGTTATTTGTAAGGCCTCAGTGATGAAGCACTTTATCAAAGCTTATGGAGTGACAAAGCTAAAAGGAATTTAGGTTTTATTTTCCTATAGAAAGAAAACAAACTGCCAAGAGGAACAGAAAACAAACAAGACCACCTGCAATATATTCTGTACAAGAATATTATAAAAGGTTTGATATTCTGATATGCTTTTGGTGTGATCTATGCCTTGATCTCAAATAACAAATCAATCTACTAAAGGAACAGAAGCGCTGAATTTGCATATCTGACTGAATATTCATGTGACATGTATTTAAAAGGCATTCAGCTGCAAAGGCTTCACTGAGTGTTTCTCCAAAGGCTACCTAATACTTTGCATTTCTGTGAATGTTTCTGAGTTAAGCAGATAACACCTACTTCCAGCTTTCTAATTTGCCATAGTAGAACCTGTACAAAAAGCTAAAAAAAGAAAAAAAATCCCAACAACCCACAAGGCCTGAAGTTATTGAATAAAGATTCCAAATCTATACAGTGTGCTAAGATCCATCCTCTAAGAATAAAAAAAAAGGTGATTTTAAATTATTATTATTTTATTGAAAATGAGCTGTTTCACTGTCAGACCATTGAGAGTCTTATACAAATTTTCCTCTGACACTGTTTAAAACAAGGTCAGAGTATCCAAGGCAAGCTGCCACAGATCAAACTCTGCAAAGCTGACGTTGCAGAACCAAAATGAAGTCAGGAAAGCATGTCTCAGAACACAGGGTATTGATACACACCATCATTAATTGGAGTTTGTAAAGTTTTTAAAATTTTCATGGAGTTTCAGATCAGAAGGCATTATTTACCTTAAYTTAGTCTCTTTTATGTCACAGGCCTTTGTGGTTCATGTTACCAGAGTTGGGAGATCTTAAGTATTTTGTTCCTTAGAACTATGAGACAGCAGAGTGTTGTGTTTGAGAGATCCCCAGGATGAGGTGAGAGATGAGAATCTGACTCCTTGTWCTCCAAAGGCTGATTTATTATTATATTATATTGTATTGTATTATATTGCATTATATTGTATTATGTTGTACTGCATTATATTGTATTGTATTATATTATTTTGTATTTTATTGTATTATATTGTATTATATTGCATTGTATTGTATTGTATCATGCTATATTAAACTATCCTAAATAAAGAGAAAGGATACATCAGAAGGTTTAACAAGAATGAATATTAAAAACTCATGACTGACTCCTCAGAGTCTGACACGGCTGATGGTGATTGGTCATGAAATAAAAACAATTCACATGGCACCAATCAAACATGCACCTGCTGGTGGATAATCTCCAGACCACATTCCAAAGCAGCAAACACAGGAGAAGCAATCAGATAATATTGTGGTTTTTCTCTGAGGCTTCTCATCTTCCCAGCAGAAGAAATCCTGGYGAAGGGRTTTTTCAGAAAATATGACAGTGACAGCAGAGAGCACAGAGATGTTGGTGTCACCAAGATATCTGTCTTGGCAGGAGGCTGATGAGGTCACATCTACATAGATGGTTTCAGTAGKTAAGTACAGCAGAGGAGCTGCTGAACCTCCAAGTCCTGTTCCACACTGAATTCACTTTTACAGAGAAATTTCTTTCTGACACCAAGGTTGCTGTTGCCTAAATCTGTCAGTTTCATATGACAGGTTCACAYGTCCCTGTTTTCTCTTTTGGGGAAATCAGAATGCAGGGTCCTTGGACCACTGCCCTCCATGTGTTTGGCATATGGATAAGAATTATTCCTTCACCCTAGGGATTCCTTTTTGTGCAGTGAAATCTAGCCAAAGCCACTGTAAATATGTGCAAAGGCCAGATCAGATACAACAACTTTAAAGAAACAAGAACCTAGCTGCAGTAGTTCATCCCTTTCAATAAACTCCTTCTAGCTTTGGCCAATTTATCATCCTTCAGCCAGAACAAATCCTCCATTGCACCCAGGTAAACTTCAGCATCCTTATGTAAAAGCTTTACCCGAGAAGATGACAGTGTTAAACTGTGATGCAGAAAACTGACAGTAATTCTTGTCTCTCATAGCAAGTGTCACAGGCATATGAGGCAGTCTGTCAACCTTCATCTCATTAAAGCCCCAGACTGGAAAGGATGAACAGCAAGACTCGTCAATCCACAAATTCCAAGGGCAGAGGCAGCTCCCCTTTTTGGGGTAGATGTAAAGCTGGGTTTTTTTTGTACAACTCCAAATGCTAGCAAGCTCTCAAAAAGGTCCTAGTCATGCTGGCTGTGAAGCTTTGCCTTTTCAGTTTAAGTATATATATAYATTTATATATAAATATATATATATACACACGCACATGTGAACAGAGGCATTTTCCGTTTTTCACCCATGCTAAACATTCACTTATGAATGAATTTCTGAATATTTTGCCTTCTGTTCRCACTGTAATTTTTGAAGTATTAGGTGTTGTCTGTAGCTTTCTTAGATTACAATTAGGTCACAAGGTGATTTGTTGTTAGAGAATGATGAAAATGCCTCTAGCTCATTRATGTGTGACTGGGACAAAATCAAATATGTTTAAGACAAACAGCATTTTTTTTTTCTGGAATATTCTGGACATTTTTACCAATCTGAAGCTTAGAGACCTAAAGATGACATTTTTATATCTGAGTTTCCTGGCTTTTTTTTCCCCCCTTGAACTTGCCTAGTGCTTTTTTGGAMCTATTATATAAACACGCTACCCACAAAAATCTTTTAAGTTAAGAAGTTATCTCACTACACTGGAGCCTTCTCAAGAACCRCTTCATTTTTTTAGGTGACTTTTCTTCTTGCTAGTTTCATTTGATGCCTCTGGGTCTAAGACCTGGAAGACACAGTCAGTAGTTGATCTCTCTTCACATTCTCTTTTCCACTCTGTTTTATACACCTCAGCTACCRTCCTTCCAGTCATCTGGATAATTAACTCAAAATGACTTTATCTTCAAGAATTTCATTATATACCAGTAGTCCCACTAATTTATAGGGGAWAATTGTCAGGCTGATCTGCCTGTAATTCCCCATGGTTTTGTAAGTTGAATATATTAGGCTGGCGTTGGCAGGACAAGGCTGTCTCGGGAAGGTTTTTAATTTTGCAAGATTTACTAAAAAGTACCATTAGCGGTTCATCAGTCTCTTAAGCTACTTTGTTTAAGGCTCTTGGCTAAAGATTTTCAAGCTGCTGCTTAGAAAATACTTTTAGCTACCAGTAGGTAGGGCTTCCTGCTCSTCAGCATCACCATCATGGACATTTGCTCTTCTTCTATTCCAGCTGTAGAACAGAAGTATCTGCTCAACACATTCTYCTTTCAGAAATTCTACCAACTGCATCAAACAGTAGAGCTACACAAATCTTTTAATGTTCCTAGTTTCTTTTGCTAGAAGAATTATTTCCAGCTAAAAGATGCAGAGCAGGTTTTGTCAATCTGACCCTTTCAGGTCAAAGATCTAAAATTCAGGCATCTGAATTCCCAAGTCACCATTTAAAAATGTGGGTTAAGAAATAGACAAAAATTTTGAACCTTGGCAGCAGGAGGCACGTGCTTTTAATTAGAATWGAAATTGTGGTTTTAATGAAAATGGAATTGTTTTATACTCACAGAAAATCAGAAACCTTTTTTTTTTACATTCAGCAAAGCCTTTTTTTATAGTGTAGGGGACTTGCTGTTAAGGAATTACTCACTGAAAATACATCCTTAAGAACAGGTTAAATTACAGCTAAAGAAACACAGAGAAACTAGTATTTTGTGCTAAAGTAGTGCCACTGCTTCACTTTGGTCTCCTAAAACATACACATAGGAGTTTTTGAGCACCTGGCATAA
The DNA here is from genome assembly GCA_014549065.1 of Cardinalis cardinalis. NCBI lineage: Eukaryota > Metazoa > Chordata > Aves > Passeriformes > Cardinalidae > Cardinalis > Cardinalis cardinalis. Next base: position 1,762,400 of record JACDOX010000146.1, read on the forward strand.
TTACACAACATTCTGCTGTAAGGAAAAAAGAGAACCCCTCTATCCATCCACAAGATTCCTTAATTGGCCTAGCAGTCTTGGATGAAGGAATTATCTTGCACAGCTGTTTGTAGTGTTGCTTGGCATGTTCAGAGTTGACAGAGATAAATGACACCATGATTGACAGTTTACTTCTCTTCTTTACAGTTTTTTAAGCTGCAAGATCAATTGRACATCTCTAAATTTTGCAAGGGAGAAATAGATCCATCTATTTCTACTTCCAATTATTTTCATTCTACACGACACGCTGAAACCTGTCATAGCAGAGACCAAATTGTCCAGTTTTAATATGGTTCACTCCCTTTCATCAAAATAACTTYTATTACACTTCATCAGAATAAATAACACTGCTAAGGTAATTGGAGGCATGCCTTATTGTGAGCCTGGAAAAACAAAATGTAGAGAAATACCCAAGTAACTYATTCACCTCAAATGAATCATGCAAACAAAAGAAAGGACAAACAAAAGTTGCCTCTTCGATGAAGTCTTTCTAAAATGGTGGTGGTACTGGGAACAGCAGAACAAAAGCAGGCAGTGAGCTGCAGTGATGCTGCTGCAGGTTTTCTAGGCAGCAAATGAGTGGATTGTAACCTGTTTGTGTTGGAGATAGAAGTGCTGACCTTAATGGTGTACAGGGCGTGCAATGGTTGGATAACAGAGTGCAAACATGCACGAACTCAGGAAATCAGGTGTGAGATCTTGTCCTGAAGGAGCAGCTCACCTCTATCTCCCTCATGATGGCCTAATGTTCTCTAAAATGTCTTCACTTTACTCACTCTCAATTAGCAGGTAATTGTGGTGGTGTTCACAGAGTTCTTGGATGAGGGAAGAGATGAGGATCTGACTCCATGTTTCAGCAGGCTTGATTTATTATTTTATGATATATATTACATTAAAAAAGTATACATTACATTTTATACTAAAAGAATAGAAGAAAGGATTTCATCAGAAGGCTGGCTAAGAATAGAGCAGCAAAGAATGATAACAAAGGTTTGTGGCTCGGCTCTCTGTCCAAACCAGCTGACTGTGATTGGCCATTAATTACAAACATCCAACATGGGCCAATCAAAAATCTACTTGTTGCATTCCACAGCAGCAGATAATCAATGTTTACATTTTGTTCCTGAGGCCTCTCAGCTTCTCAGGAGGAAAAACCCTTTCCTTAGGTGTCTGCAACAGGTAATTATACATAGTGTTACTTCTTTTCCCTAATTATCCAGCTGGAACTAATGTGTGCCCTTAGTCCAACACCGACCAGCAAATGAAACTGAAAAATAGACTTAATGATTTTGCCTTTCTAGAAAAAGAATGAAACMTCTGATCTTCCTCTCTACATGCCCATTTTTATACTTCTTTTATACTTTTATATATACTTTATACATCGTGTGCAAAGATGTGAGTCTAGGTGGGGCAGGTAAATTGTTCTGTCAAAATAARCAGTGACTGCTTCCAAAGAATCCTTCTCTCTGTGTGTGTGTGTGGATGTGCACATGCAGGAAGAGACAAGAGCTTGAGAGGTCCTTGGTAGGTGTGGAGATGTTTTTTTGGGATTGTCTACAGSCTCCTGAGAGGAGCTGACAAAATATAGAAGGGAAGAGGTGATTGATGTGGAAGGCTAACAGGAGCAGAGARGAGACTGAAAGCAAGCTGCACAGGGAAAGAAGGAAATGAATAAGATGGGAAAATATGCTAAGATAAATACCAGAGTAATATAAAGGGGAAAAAATACAAAGCAAAGTGAAACAAAGCAAAAATCAAGACAAATTTTGAAAACACCCTAATACATGCAAGGAGACCTAAGAGTTGAAAAAAATGTTTACTTAATGAAAGCTCGAGGCAAATATGTTTTCTCTGTTTTAAAATGTTAACAAGGGACAAATTAGAAAAAGAGAAATAAGAAGTCTCATTTCCTAGTTTGCCTGAGGCAGCAAAGGGCCCAAAGCCTTAAATGATGAAGGAAGATTATTTAGCAGAAATTGGTGTTCAGAAAGGGCTGTGATCCTTTGTGTTGTGAGTGAATGCAATTGTCATGAGAGAAAGAAACACTTTTTTTCTGAGCTGGAAGATTGCACATCAGTAAGCACTTTTGGTCCCAGTGTGCTTTGATTTCATCTRCAGGACCTCATGTTATATCAAGACACAAGACATGCCTTTCTGGGGGGTGCTGCTGGAAAGCTGGAAGTAGCCACAGTGGTTATGAATGATTGATGAAGGCCAGAGTAGAAAGATGAATTTTCTCTTTTTTTTTTCTTTTTT